>JARHVA010001355.1:730000-1110000 GCA_037957365.1 Torreya grandis
CTGGGAATAGATCTAACATAAAACATCTAAGTGATTTTTTTTAAGATTTAGAAATAAATTTTCTTAAAGATGTTTATATTTAACAACTAACCAAATAGGAAAAATTCATTCTCATACCAACATGTTAGATCTATGAGAATTAGTACATAGACATATAGAAATTGCTTATTTTACACATCCAAATCTAGTCTCAGGATTATTAAGTCAATATAAGATTATTATAACATATAAAAACTAGAAATATGTCCCATAAATTCCTATTTATTGTGATCATAAAGAATAATATTTAACTCAATAATCAAATAATACAAGGTACCTCTATATAGCTTAGCCACACCTATGTTAACTTTTCAATATTCCAATTACATAATCTATATACAACATTAGGAATCATCCAACAAGATCGCTATTAAAATAAATAACTATATAAATATCATTTATACATGTTAATTTAATAAATCAATTAATAGATACATTAGTTACCATCGTCCATACGAAGTCATCAGAATAAGGAGTTGAACATGATCTAGCGGATTAGGACAAACCCAACCCACCAGCCCTATGATCCCCCCATTGGTGGTACTTACCACCACAACCATCAGCAGGATGGTTGTTGTGATAACCAGGAATAGGTAATGAATTCTAAGAACATCGATCTTCGAATAAAATACATAATAACCAAAAGACACATAAAACATAATCAATTCATTATAAGGCGAGATGAGAATAATTAAATCATCAAAGTATAGATTAAGGGTAAGGATGGTTGACTTAGACCATCGAATGATATAGAATAGATTAATCCTAATCCGCTATATATCTTTTGAGTTTATTCTACTTTTAACCCAATCCAATTCCTTGATTGGTCTTTAATCATTCAAACCCACAAGATATACTTATAACTATTCAGGTCTAGTCTAGGAATGAAAGTACACATATTCCAATTAGTAATGAAAATATTTTAATAAAAATTAGATTTAATTAATTAATAATATTAATCCAATCGTAGTAGAAAAATTAATCATCCACTCAATGTAATAGGTACAGACATGACCCAACAACCTTAAAAATACTAAGTCAAATATAATAAAATCATATTACTATCATAACATGCAGGTACCCTCCTAAATATATGGAAAATCCAAAAACTTAAATCTCAAGACAGTTCATAAAATGATAAGGTCATGATTAACAAACAACATCAACAGACCAAGCAGATGATAGCATAATAAAAAGTTCAATGAAAGTCAAGGTCCAAATACCAAGTCAAAATGGGAGATCATGACGATCTGTGTACATCTCAGTTAAACAAAAGAAAACATAGCCACCTATACACACACACATATTAAATAAACAAAACCCTTAACCATTTCGATAACGAAAAACCAATGACATATTTACCATTAAAATAATTCCAAATATCAATTCGAAATGATCAAAGACCATAAAAGAGACACAAAAATCAACCATACACAATCCATAATTAAATAACCCAAAATCCACAAAAGTAACATAGTCACATATATTATACAGGGTATATAAACCTATGTATGTGTGTGTACATACATATATATACGTATATACAAAAATAAACCCTAAACAAATTGATAATGAAAAATGAGTGACACAATCACTTAATAAGAAATTTTAGAGTTGATTCAAAAGAAAAGAGGCAAGGCTTGAAACCTCTCAAAATTCACAGTTCGAAACTATAAACCCTAGGAATAAAAAAAAATACCAAGTCATGGATTACAGCTTATAAATAGTAGAGTTCAGTATTCAGTAGGGTGGCACATCACCAAAGTAATCATAATGATTAGGAACCCACATAAATATGCAACAACACATGAGATAGGTAAAACATCATGTAACAAAACCCAAATAACAAAATATTCATAACCTAGGATAATAACGCCCAAAGAAACCAATATATTCATAATCAAATAAAATAATGTTAGAAAGTAAACAACATAGGATGATTCAACAACACAGCCAATGGCCTTAAAAACATATAACACTAAAATGGATTTATCTAAGAGGAAACATCAACCAATAAACTCAAAGAATAAATAAGACCCTCATCCATGTATTTAAAAGGGCACAATCGATTATAAAGAAACACAATCATCAAAGAACACATAGTCAATTCCTCAGATCCCATGCAGTCACTTGCAAATGGGTCTCATCTTTTCCATCAAAGAACACCCTTGGTTCATATAAAACTTAGACACTCATGCATGTATATCCAAAAACCATATACAATTATTATTTTATAAAACATAGTCTTTAAATAAAAAGAACACACATTGAAATAATGAAAAACATAGGGTTTGCCAAAATTTACAACATTCCAACATTATAAGAAAAACATAGTCATCTAATACATAGATAATACAAAAAATATAAGCATGAGAACCCAGTCTAGAAACAATAAACCAACGACATGAGGATAACATTCAAACTAGGCAATATATATGTATTGAGTATACATTATTGAAAGTTTATATACAATAACCATATCGATATATAGTCATAATGGGTCTACATATGCACTTGGTAGCCCAAGGACTTCTGGCTGCATGTATAGCCTATAAATATTTACCATTATAATAACATAATAACTTACTTGCAAACACACAGGAGATTCTAAAAGGGATGAAAAACTCTAAGACTCACCCAATCTCACTGTGTGTTTCCCAAACCAACCAGCTCATCATTAAAATTAGGGGAGCTATTTTACTATTTTAATCCTAAATTCTCTATTTTCCTAACATTTTGTCTGTCATCTACCTTCCCCATTCTTTTCATTCATTCCTCCATAACCCTAATCAATTTGCATTGAATTTTAGGAGAGAAAAACCTGTTAGATCCCAACGCAATCCTACCAACCTTGTCATTAATGGCAAGTTTGGAAGACTCGATAATTAATCACATCTCTACCAATGAAAGAGTAGATTAACATTGATAAAAAAGATTAACAAAACCAAATTGAATATCCTTGAAACCTTCACCACCTACCTTATTAAATGAGGCTTAATGCATTTCTCGCATAAACCATCGACCTAAGTTGATGTGGTCATATCAATAGTAAACTAAATTTTAAACCAAGCCATGACTTCTTAGTCATTTAAATATTATGACATCACCTTAGAAGATAGGTTCTAAGTCGAAGGGATTAGGGTAACATGGGGTGACAAAGGCTCCCAAGGGGTTTAGGTCTAGGTGGTTTTGATATGAATTGATTAGGTCGATAGGGTGTAATATAAAATAGGAGTGATTCAGAAAGCCTGTAGGTATAGGGAATGAAGCTATGTCTACGGGAAAGAATGTGGATAATAAAACATAAAATTGAAATATAATGAACCATAACCATAAATAATGACTTATAATAGAACCAGTAAAGTACAACAATAGTCATGAACACAAGGATCATAGCTGACAACATATAACAAAATATAATGATCAAATTGAATTATCCAAAAGACAATCAAACAATAAGTATACCTATCAGTCATACCAATGTACTCAGAATTCATTATTCCAAGATTACGGCTTCCATCACCTGCTTAGCTCATAAACAAACCTACAATCACCAAAATGACATAAATCACATTATGTCATAAATTGATAATTAATATAGATTATAAAATTATCATGAATAAAAATAATAAGTCCATAACATAATTAATCACAGAATAAGTACACAACCAACACTACTATAACAAGTACCACAATAATCCATCTAAACAATAGTTAAACTAGTCTACCATCATAATGTCAATGTAATAACAACAAAATATATGATGAAAATTTGGGATCATAACAAGAAATGATTGAAAAAAACTAACCCTTAGTCTAATACACAAGTCATGGGAACACTAAATCCAAAAAATATTTATGTAGCCCCCTTTCATCCTATACGTAATTTCTGCAAACATCCAATTTTGGGAATTGATATCCAACATGATAATCCTTTACATTGCCAAAGATGTCAACCAAACTTAGGACATACTTTTATTTATGCACTGACTTGTAACATTTATACTAGAGATGGAAAAATTGAATGCATCATACATAAGTCTATGCTCGAAGATTTGATGTCAACATTAGTAAAAACATCATTTGAATAGTATTTACATAACATTTCCTCAATAGTTTTTACACTGTAAATATTATAGCTGAATGGCATATTTACAATTACAAAAAATGGCACCATTTTTGTAATCATACATGAAAAAACATAGATACAAATTAGTGTGTTTGTTAAATTATTATTTTGTTTACATGTTTTTATGTTTAAAAAATGTATGTAATATTTTTGATAATATATTATATCATTGATTTCATTTTCTTTTATTTTAGGGCATTTTGGTGGTTTTCAAACTAAACATGTTGATGGTTTCACATTCCTGACACTTATTACAACCATTTTCCATGTCCATATCTTAACTAAAATATTACTATGATATTACAAAAGTACATAATGACATGTTCCATGCCACTTTTTATTTTTTACATGGCTATGCAAATATACTAAAGACCAAAAAAAAACTTGGGCCTATAAGCTCATATAACTACTAATACTTGCTTCTAACTTCATTTGTATTTTGTGTTAGAAGTTGATTTTTCTTTGATGCACATGTTTTCAAACTACTATTGGTTTTTTCAAATGAATACTTTAAAGTTATTTAAATTTAAGAAATGTTTTCTTGTAATTCTTTGCAAGCCATGCTCACATGATAATTCACAGTTTTTACACAAAAACTATTAGACATTGTATTTTAAAATATTATTTGTCATAATTGTCTACATTTTTTTACATATGCCATAAATGAATGCATTGCATATAATTCGTATAGATAGCTATTTGATAATGTTATAAGTATTTTAAAAAGTTAATGCATCCAAGTTATTATTTTAAATAATAAAAATGTCTTTGCAACAAAGACAAGACTTTGACCTACAAAAGTGAAATACAATTAAGACAAATGATTTTGCAAATGTGATAACGCTCAGAACTATATCTCAACTAGTAAGAAATGATTGTTTATGTTCACATGATATTGAATGCATAATTTTGATTTTAAAAATAATAATTTTATATCTATTACCATTTATTTATTTACCAAATTGATATAATCTATAATACTTTTTACAGTGCATTTCATTAAGCATTGTAATCAAACATTTGACACAAATATAATCTATAATAGAGTCATCAAAGGCCTAGATTAGGGTCTTTTGAGCTAAACAAAGTATTTATCATCAATTTTTTTATGCCATTTTCTTAGTATCTTATGGCGTTAAAGCAATTATAATCAACAATGGCAAATAGCTAACCCCACTCGCTTCTAATTCACCTTGCTTGTGTCAGTAGTTATAATGCTAAAAAGCCACTAAATACTAGAAAAAATCAAAATCACAACCAAAACACTTAGAAATAAGCATTTACCTATATTCATGTCCAACCATTCCAATGAAAATGCTTTTACTAAATTGACAAACCACTATTTTCCATAATGTTTTTGTTAAGTAATTATCTATACCCAGGATTGATCCATATTCTCTTTTTGTGCAATTTATTTTCAAAGCAATTCTCAAGCATTTGAGAAGATCGTCATATTAGCATGCTTTGCCTTGTCTTGATTCCATGAACATGCCTAGTTTGACAAGCAAAAAAACTAACATATAATTTAGTCACTAGGTTATTTCATGTTTTGCTTACCACTACACCTAGAAAATAAAGAAACAAATAGTCAGAACTAAGCCGAAAATATTTGTTTTTATTACATTTATATTATTCTTAATTTCTATGTATCAAACTTTAGGCTATAGCAAAAATTCAAAAGTGCATACTATAATCTTCACTTCAGATTTCCACTCAGTGCTACCACCAAGCTATTTATTTCAATCCTCTTTTGGTGAGCTTTTCTCTCTACTTTTTCCTTCTATTTTGACTTGATACTTGTCCAGATGTTTTGATTCTAATTTGTATGATGTGTTATTCAAGATGATGCATTTTGTTCTTATGTTTGCCAATGGGTGCTCTAGTTCAATACATTCCTACATGGTTTGCCTTTAATTTTTTCTTAATGCCAAAACAAACATAAACAAGTTTATTTCAAAAGATAATATGTAGTTAGGTACACTTTGCATTGCAAATGTTTTATAAGTTCTTTTGTTTCTTCTTTTCAATTTTATTCTTCTCTTTAATTAAATAATTATTCATGATTTGATTCTAGTACATGACTATGATATCTTTGTTAGTTCATCTCATACAAATTTTCATTAATGTGTTTATACCATGTATATGTGTAGGTTTTCCTATATATTGAGCAGTCCCTCTCATGAAACAATAATAATGGAGATGAATTGTTTTTTTTAAAAAAAATCAATAATAAGGTAATTGTAACATGACCATTGCATTAATTATCAATTTCATTTAAACCATTGTGTTGGTTTTCATATAATTTAACGTTTGCGATATAGGGACAAAAAGATACTATATACATATGTATATACATATAAATATAGAAACAAACTATATGCATATTTATAATCACTCTCTCTCTCTCTCTCTCTCTCTCTCTCTCTCTCTCTCTCTCTCTCTCTCTCTCTCTCTCTCTCTCTCTCTCTCTCTCTCTCTCTCTCTCTCTCTCTCTCTCTCTCTCACACACACACACACACACACACACACACACACACACACACACACAGTGAGACATAAAGATACTTCACAAATATTCAAGTAATCTGAAAGCTAAACTATTAAAATATCTCATGTCTCAACCCAATCAATGTTATTTCAAGTTTTGAAATCAAAGTGCTTAAATGTCATTACATTACAAATTTTATTAGTTGTTTGATACATGTTTTTTTTTGCCACAAAGCACCATTTGACTCTATGTTTAATTGATGCTTTGTATTCTATTTATGGACTATATAACTATGAAAAATAATCATGCTTTTATGAATGTATTTTGCTTTTGAATCTTAATAAAAGTTAAATTATATTGTAATTATTATTGATCTTAAAATAACATGCTCCTGTGTTCATGATTACATTGCCCCTAAACTATTATGAAGGAAACAATATAAACATAAACAATAAATTACCACATCATAGATGTCAAAAAATATATTTTGTTAGCTTCTCAACTCATTACCATCATTGTGTATGCCTAACACTAATTCCTCTTGTCTTTTTGTGCTACTTACCTTGCAGGCAATTTTGCAATCATTTAACAAGATTATATTCTATCTCTGCTCATTGTTTATGAGTTTTCAATCTCAGTAATTGTTCAAAAAGTTCCAAACTCCACCTTGCACACATATACATAACATCCTATCTTAAACCCAACAAATCTAGTAAGAAAAGGAATCACCATATGCTTCCCAATCATAAGCCTTGCAATTACTCATATCAATATTATATTTGACAAAATTGGTACTAAGTTAAAATGTGTCCTTGTAGACTTGATTAAAGTTTTGCACTCGCTAGGCTCATCAAGTTTTCTATCATGCCTTAATATGGTATATGAATAAGATACAAGTTCCGCATAATTACAATTTAGTGTTTCATACAATGTATAAATGTTATCATTAATTTTTTTCCTATTAATTCCTTTCTAGCTTATGAAGTTCAATTGATGATTTTTAGAGTCATCTTTAGAACATTGCATCATATGTTGTAGATCTAGTGATCAAGTATTTTCCTTAAAAGTTAAAAAGAAACAACATATAGTATTTTATCAAATAATTAACAATGAGCACATGAATAAACAATATGACTCATGGTGCAAGGTTGTAGAAAAGCCATTTGGTCGTGCAAATCTTGCTTTCTCATATAAATTTTGATCATTGTCAAATGTTTGAATATCAATTAACTTTAAATAAATATGTTTTATTTATATATATACTTGACAAATATTCAAGTAATCTAAATACTAAACTAATAAAAGATCTCTTGTCTAGGCCTAATGAATGTTATTTCAAGTGTTGAAGTGGAACTAGTTAAATGTCATTATATTACAAAAGTTATTAGCTATCCAAAACATGTTTTTCCTACCACAAAGCACCATTTGACTCTAAATTTAATTGATGCTTTTTTATTATGTTTATAGATTGTATAAGTATGAAAAATAATCATGCTTTTAAAAATAAATTTCACTTCTCAATTTTAACAAAAACTAAGTAATATTATAATTATTATCGAATTGAGAATAACATATTCATGTGTTCAATTTACAGTGCTCTTGAACTTTTATGACTTGGATACAATACAAACATAAATACTAAACTTCCACATTATAGATTGCAAAAAAATTATTATGTTAGCTTCTCATCTCATTACCATAATTGTGAATTCCTAACACTGATCCATCTTGTCTTTTTTTTAAATTTAAATGAGATCTTTGGTTCATATGCATTTTTAAAAAAATTCTTACAAGTAAAAAATAAATGTTTGTCTTGATCACATATTTTTAATTGATGGAAATATATTTTTAAAATCATTTAAAATTTAAATATAACAATGCCAAATAGCTATCCCCGATACTAACCTCTACTTCCCACAAGAGTTTAGTGATTTGTGCCCTTGTTGATCCTGAGTACTTTGTACATATAATTTATTAATAATAATAATAATAATAATAATAATAATAATAATAATAATAATAATAATAATAATAATAATAAAAAAAAATTATGTTAAATTGATTCATGGATTATTAAAAAACATTATATAAATATATATTAAAAATATAAAATGAAATAAAATATTGATATGAATAAATAAAAAGTAAGTGTTCAATATTATAAATAATTACACTTTATAAGTGTTTCTTCTCAAGGTATTGGAAGGTATAATCACATGAGTGTGTTAACTTTTAATTTTTAAAGATCTTACCTCAAAAAAAAAAAAAAAAAAAAAAAACCTATACTCATTTTTAATTAATTTTTAAGTTTTCAATTTTTTTAATGATATATTAAAATTATATAATTATAAGTTTTCATATATATTTTTACATCCATAGTATTATACGATATGTAATTTTTTTTAAATATATTTATCCTCACAAAATTTATTTGAAGTGCATAAAATTTATATATTTAAAAATTAATTATATTATTAAGTAATTAGGATTAAGCATGCATATGCATTTCATTGTAATATTTTTTTTAAAATATAATTTTATTTTAATAATATTTTTTTATTTTTTGTTTAATATTTTATAAATATAATTTAGTTTTTAATTTTAATTTATATATTTTTTAGATAGATACAAAAGGTTTCAATACAGTTATAATCGGTAAATATCAACAATACCATCATAATCAGTCGATGAATACCAACAATACCATTTCAACTAATTGGCAAATACCATCAATACTATATAATACTACCACAATGAGTGAATATGAACAATACCACACAATACTACCACAACCGGTGAATATCAACATTACCACCACACCCAGCGTCCAATACCTCCAAGAATTCAACTTGAGTGGTGCATATGACAACCAAGTTGCTTTACCAACACACCTCCATCTCATCGATGATTTTAATTTGTATTCTTATTTCAATTATAAAATATAATATAATTAAATTTTAACAATGAAATTTAAAAATATGACAGCATAAAATATGTGTGTTTGTGAAATTATATATATTATTTTCTCTAAGTTGCTTTACCAACACACCCCCATCTCATAGATAATTTTAATTTGTTTTCTTATTTAAACATGTTTCTTATGCAAAATGTGAAAAGGAGGTCAAAAATGTGATTAACAACATTGGAAAGAGAAAGCAAAGTTCACATCTTAAATATAAATATTTTATATAATAATAGTACAATATTTTTATATATTAAAAAAAAAGTTTATTCCTTCATAATAATTATTTAAATATATTTTTTTTCATTTATTTTATATTTTATTTATAATTGAGAAAGATTTTACTTATAAATAAGATTTATGAAATATTAAATAAAATAATTTATTTTCATTTTTATTTTTCAAAAATATATTTTTATTAATTATTTTTTTTAATATTATTATTTTATTTTAAATTATATATTTTATATTTATTATAATTAAAATATTTTTCTACACAAACTTAATAAAATGGTTCAAATAAAAAAATACAAACCATTCTTGAAAAGTGAAAAGATAATTTCAACATTATTATTATTCTTTAACTTATTTTTTTAATTATATATAATTAAAATAATAAGTACAATAAATTTACAAATTAAGTAAAATATTACTCAAAAATAAATGGTGTGTACTTAATTAAAGATTTTTGATTTTAACATTATAACAATTATTTTAATACATTAAAATAAGAAAAAGAAAGCACATAATCAAACATAAATATTTTTTAAAAATTTAATAATTAATTTAAAATTTTAAAAAAATTAAAATTAATTATATTGATCAAATTAAATAAGATGGATTATTAACTTTCTTAATAATATTTTTCTTAAATATTTTTAATAATAATTAAAAAATAAATTAATTAAATAAAACGTAATCTCTTTATTTATAAATTTATTATATATTTATCATTATTTGATTATAGTTAGGAGTTCAATTCTACTTAACTACATAACATCTTTATCTTTTTTTGAATATTTAACATTTGTTAATCGGAGAACTCACAAAATAATCTACAATTTTAAGTTTCTTATTTTACAACCTATTTCTCTATTGATACATAAAAAATAAAATTTTAATCTTACAATAATATTATTCAATGCAAGACAAGTGCATAGCTATTTCTTAAAAAAAAAACTAATTTCAATAACTTTCACTGGATTCTTAGAAATTTCTATTACATTTTACAATAGATTGAAAATTTAACCATATTTAATAAAGTTCTACTTACATAAATACCATTTCATACATTAAAATTGATGAATTAGATCACTATGTAATAACATAAACTATGAAACATTATATAAGGAATACAAAAATGACCAATTCTAATTATAATTAAGTCGGAGGCTTATTACGGAAGGGTGAAGCTCCAAGATTTGTCTCACAAGAGACAAAAAGGAGAATATTCGGTTGATAGTTGTAGAGATTTGAGGCCACCATTTAACAGGTGGCAGGTAGAGTGACAGGCGGTAGGTAGAGTGATAGGTGGTAGGCATATTACTGATATTACCGTAAACCAATTGGTGGGAGAGACGGATTGGTTTCATCTTCCTCGGATGCTACCAATCTCCCAATGCCTGTAGATTCGATGAGCATGCAGAAAAAAAATTTGTTGACAAAGGCCTTGTTGTGGAAGATCTTGTAATTCTTAGTTTGTAACAGACGATAGATGATCATGTGAATATGTTTCTTGGTTTGTACTCAATTTACTTTCATCCATTTTTCACATATGATAAATTATGATGGTGGTGCATGAAACATACAATCAGACAAAATGATTGCCAATTTTTCAATTACAGACTCAACCAGAACCATTAACGCGTCATAACTAAGTCAACTTCAATCACTTTGCCCTCTGGGTGGCGATGGTTTGAAGTGCATGGATCTTGACAAGGGAGGCCAAATGAATTTCGATGAGACCTTCTTCAAGAATGTGAGGGATGGTAACACTGCACTCGAATCGGATCAGTGGATGTGGAGTGACACTTCTACTAGAACCGTGGTTCAAAAGTATGCCGATACCATCATAAGATTGTGGGGCATCTGATTCAATTTGGCTTTTACTTTTCGTTTGGTTATATAGACCTTTATAGCGAGCATGCTATTTTATCTATTTCTTCTAGATAGTGCATAGTCAATCATAGGATTACAGTGTTCATGAAACATTAGATTTGGTAATTTATCTAAACTATGAAATAGATTTTCCATATATTTATATTAAAATATATTAACAATTTCTCTTTTCTTGAACAATAATGCTAATGCCCAAAATATACAAACCTTCTAATCAGATAATATTGTCTCCAAAGTAAAACAAAAATATTATTGCTATAATAATAATAATACAAGGAAAATAACCATAAAATTACAGCTAAAAAATAGAGAAAAACACAACAGTGACGTAAAGTTTTCTCTAAAATGTTCATATTTTTGCATATAGTTGCATTGAAATAAGACAATCGACCTTTTTTTTGAAGGATGGGTATACAGATCTTAAAAGAAGCCCTGTCAACTATGAATTGGTATACAAAAGGGAAGCTTCCATTGTAATTACCCTGTAATATCTATCTAATACTATGCTCTATATTACAAGTTAGAAATTACAAATTAACTATTTATGTAAAATTTAAAAAAATGACAATTATTTTATTGGAAATTCAAAAGAATCATTTATGCATTATTGTTGGAAATTTTAAATTTTAAAATATTGCATGTTTTGAAAGGAGGTTGGATGCTGGATGGTAGGTGTTTATAAATTAAAACATGAAGGAAAAGACAATAAAGTTTATAAACCAAAAAAAATCAAGAGACAATCTTACACAAATGAGGATTATGACTTGAAAAAAATTAGAAATTCTAACTACTTTGAAGAGAGCCCATAGGTTATATGAATTATGAAAATAGACAAGATAATAAAGATACGAACAGTGAAATCCGGACATGTCATCTCTTACATTTATTTGAACTTATTAAACTCGGAGAGATTTTCAGCTCCACAATTTCACTGTTGGGTATGACCATTCCCTGTATATATGTTTTCATAATTTTTTTTTCTTAAAAAGTCTTCCACCTAAAGAATTATCCCTTCTATACAGCACATAATTTTTAATATATTTTGTAATTAAATCCATTAAGATAATTTTAACCACTACAAGATGTATGATTTCCTGATTTTAACCAGATGCAATATCACAGTTACATCGCATTACATTTAAGGGACCTAACTTTAACAAGTGCACTCTTGACAAACCATCTATTTCTTTACAACACACTAAATAGTATATAATTTTATATTTTCAAAATACCCTTATATGTATAAGGGTAGAGAAAAACTAATATTTTAAATAAATATAAAAACTCAAAATCAAATCCTTATTTTATTCGGACATAGCAGAAACCCAGATTATAATAATAAATTATATTTTGGGAGGATGAGATATTTTTTATGGACTGTTACCAAAGTTGAAAATTAAACATTAGCTTTAAATTTTAATGATTTAGTAATTAACCTTTTATCATTAATATATCTTATCAATAATAAAAATATTTATATTATAATATTTAATTTTATTTATATAACCAATATTATATATGTAACCTAAAATAGACAATGCCGCGTGGCAAGTTAATTTGTCTTGGTATCTTCATATAGTCATTTGAAATTATGTTATGGGAAAGAATTTAGGTCCAAGCGTATTTGTGAAATCTCGAGAAAAGGTTATGTTTAATTTTTTTTAATTGTGTTTTTCTGTGTGGTCCTCCCTTACGATTAGATGAGGAGGTCAGGGCATGTGTAATTAATATATACAAGGGTTCGTTAAACATTTGAGTATAAATACAAATTTTCTTTTTTCTCTTTTCTATAATTATTTTTCCTGCACATTCTAAAAAGCTCCTTTACCCGTGCAATCATTATATATATATATGGATGCTCTTTTTTTTTTAAAAATAGTGTCCAATTTTTTTATAAAAAATTAAAAAATAACTATCATAAGATGTCATATCATCATCTATCAGGGGAGTAAAATAAATACAATATATATTATTTTATTTGAAGAATGTAATTATTGATATCAACATTTTAAACAAACAAAATATTTTTTTATTATATTTTATTCTTAATTTATAAATTATGGAAAATTAATTTTTTTTTTTTTTTTTTTTTTTAAAATTATAAATTTTATTTTTCTTTATTAGTGTGTTAGGTTGGTTCGAGTGATCCAAAGATTTTGTTTTAAGTACGTTTTATTATGGAGAATATATAAATTGAGGAGCAATGATAGTAACTGTAGAGCGAGATCAATGTCCTAATTATTGGATAAAAAATATTTTTGATACTCCAGTTTTTATCGTAACAAGAAAAGATTGAATAAAATAGATTATGTAAAAGACAAATTGCATTTAAAAGGAGATTTGACACTTACTTTTAAATTTTTGATTACTTTTTAACATAAAATATATAATATAAAAATATTAAAAATATAAAAATATTAAATATATATATATATATATATATAGAGAGAGAGAGAGAGAGAGGGAGATTGATTTTATAAATATTTAATATTTAACACAAAATTTTATTATTTATTGTATATAATATGTATTATATATTTTTAATTGATTATAATATAAACTATATTAATATAATATATATTATTTTATTTACTACATTGTACCATAAATCACTCGTTCACCCATTAAATTAAAAAACTACCAATACTTTTGAGGGATTATTATGTATAGACCTTAACCTTTCCTTTTCATACCTTTTCCTTATTGTTTATACTCACTGGAAAACAAAGCATCTCCTCCTTAAAAATCTCAATACTGTATAGAAGAACACACAATTTCATTTTTTACCATCACTTCCACACAAAAAACAATACAAGGTAAGTGTTCATGGGTTTCAAGTGAGATATGAGGTAAGTGTCTATGGGTTCTAGGAGAAAAGTACTAGGCAGAGCTCATTTATATTTGGGCATTCAATTTTGTGTAGGTTACCAGACAAGGTTTTGGAGAACCATCGTCCTGTGTCACTATGTAGAGCCAAGGACGTGGAAAGCAAAGTTTTCTCTCATGTTCTTCTTGAGTATGAAAGATTATTATCATTTATTTTATTTACACCAGATAAATCTATACTACTATATGTTGCACTAGTTGGATCCAAAATGATTTCATATTCTATAGACGTTTGATGCTCAAGTAAGCATGAATTTATAATAAGATTGGTATTGATGATTTGACATTCACACAAGCTTCAAACAATGTTCATTTCCTAAATCATGTTGCCTATTGAGATGGAGTGATTGAACTGGGTGTAACAAAGCTGATAAATTGTTGAGTGATCATTTTTTTTTATGTATCAATCATCCCATCTATTTACACTTAAAATGCGATAATTGTTTAATTCCTTGACCATTTTTTATTGATCTAGATTTATCAGAAGCATGAGGGTTTTACTTCCTTGCAATCATGCTTCTTGTTAGTTTGTTATTTATTTGTTTCTTGAATATCCTACCAATATATTTATGAATTAAACTCACTCCATTTTGGGTGGACTAATGTAGATACAAGCAATTGAAGTCAAAGCATTTGAAAATGTATGGAATAGGGAGATACAAGTAACTTTCATCATGACAAATGCTTTATATATTAACATGAAATGCAAAACAACTCTACTTGACATTGGACCAAAGTCATCACACCTTATATAGATTTGATGACTTTTAGTTTGAAACCATATATATGAAATTGGGATTTACAAGTCTTCTAAAAAAAAAAATCCATGTTTGGATTGTTTTTGTTTGACCTATGGTAACATTGGCAAACCAAGCTATTATTTACCAATAATTTACTTTGAATCTAGTAGGAACCATTGAAACTTGTAGCATTGACATAAAAACACGCACGCATGCATATGTGCACTCATGCACACAAGACTTAAGGCCTTTCACTATAGATATTATATTATAAGTACATATGATATATCTTTTTTGAAGGGAAATATTAACTACTTACTATTCCAAGATGCATGCTTATGAATTATATGCAGGTATTCTAAAAAAAAAACTAGACAATGACTCAACATGTATGGTAAAAAAAAAGTATATTACTATTTGATAAAAAAATTCTAGATAAATCTGCGTAAATATTTTTATTACCCAAAGTCTGCTATAAGACTCTTCATAAATAAAAATACATTACTGTCAACAACTCATAAAATAGTTTAAACCATATGGAAGAATATGCCAAAATATTATCCACAACAGTATAAAGAGTATTAATCATAACCATTTGGACGAATTTGTCGAAGAGAGAGTCTAGGAAAATGATGAATTTCTTATGTTCTTTTACACATTTGTTAAATATTAATGGCCATAGGGGGAGTGCCAACTAGACTAAATATAGCCCCCAATAGCCGAGTGGTTCAATATCGCCCTCACCCATTGCCATATCTATCTAGATAGGGTGCCGACATCCACACATATCCATATAATAATAAATTTTTAATCTATATCAAAATTATAATAAATATTAAATAATATTTCTACAAACACAATCAAAGAAATTGATAACTAAACTAGGTGACTTAAAATCTTTTAGTACTTTATCATTTATTAATATGAACAACTTTTAACTAATCTCCAAGGTTTTTTTGCACCATGGGGGTAACTGCTAGTTAAGCCAGAGGCTTATACAATGGGTGAAGCTTGGATATTCATCTTGAGTCATGACAAAATGACATATTATGTGATAAACAACTTGGTTGGCACTGGTTTGGGGGGAAGCGGTGATGGAGAGCAGTTTGGTAGCTTTCTATTTAAATACATGTAATAAAGTTGCTTACATGTGGCCCGTTCGGAGATTGAATCCCTCTTTCTATGCACTTGGTCTGTATTCATTGGGAAAAGATCACAGCCACAGGTTCAACGCTTAAAATACTTCTCCCATGATTTGAACAAGCGACCTGCTGCAAACCAAACATATTTCTATTGGATGAACATGCATACAACTGTTTAGATTGATGATGAGCCATATCAAGTTATGTTCTATTGGTTTCTTTAATGCAACCCAAGAGGAACACCACCACCATTCTTTTTATCTCAGCGGTTTCAACTCAAGTGGAACTGCAATCCATTTCAGTCAAGGATTTCAACGGACTCACAAAGCCCATCTATGCTTTCAACATACTAAAAATATGCGTTTATCTCCATGTCTGGACATGACATATATAATGTATATGTTCTGTTTTCGTGTTTCTTCTGGGAGTATGAGCCACTTCACATTTGTTTCCTATGTTTAACAATTATATCACAAAAGTGACCTTTTTTATTCCGTCATGAGTTTCATTATATGTTGCCTGGTGCATATTTGCTTTTACATTATTGTGAATTGATAGGAAGGGTAGAGGGAGACCCACGTTTAATTGGTTAGTATAATTTATGTTTGGTTTTGGTGGCTATATTTGGGAATTAAATGGTAGGGTTAAAATCTTCGAAAGGGGTTATAGATGATAACAATTATCGTTACTTCAATAAGTTATAGATGGTCTTTTTCATTCTTCCAATTGATTATTGTAGGTTGTTTTAAAATCATTTTCAGTTTTTGTTTTTTCATCTAATAAATCTTTCATTAATTTTTAGTTAAGATAGATTTTGTTTTCACTGGAAATATTTATTCTTATTTAAAATTTCTTATTTTGGAATTAAAATTTTGCTGATTGTTATAACTCTTAATTCTTGTTACATAGATCTACATAATTTGAACGCTTATTTCTTCTGGAGTATAAATACTTAATAAATTTCTCTTTGTAGTATTTTTGATTAGCCGATTGGTAATAATGAAGTTGGTGTTGGGTCAGAAAAAAAAAAGTCAACAAGTATTATGTGAACAACTCAACAATTGTGAAGTCATCACCATTAATACAAATACAATTCCTCCGGCTTTCTTTGCACCTTCAGAACAATTGCTAGTTATAACTTCTATGTATACTTCCTCCCCAAAAAAGAACTAAAGCACAAAAATCAGACAATGGCATGAGATCAACACAAGAAGCACTTTATTCGTTAAGAGAGGAATACATTCAAAAAATATATAGTGACATCAATATCATAATAAGCCTTGAATTCTATTTTGTTTGTCTAATCTTACTTTTTCTTCTCTTTATTCTTCCTTCTTTTGTGATGTAAATAGGATCTTACAAATGGCTGCAGGCTGCTTATAAAATTTTCATTCAGTCTGTATACATGGCTTTGCCTTTATCATGTTCTGTAATCTGAACTGCTACACATCATTGTTCTTCATGGTAGTCAGCCAAAATTCAGGAACTCCCTCTTCAGCATCAGTATTTTCTCTCTTTGATTCTTCCTCCTTTTCTTCTTTACTATTTTCAAGATCTCCTACTCCATTCACGATGTCATAGCACTTCTTGTAGAAAGATTCATAAAGATTCTGATATTTGGCCTCCAACGTAGCTTTTTCTTAGAAAACTTAGTCTTTAGCTCTTTATGTTGACCCTGCAGGTCTTTCAATACTTCTATTCGCTTCTTTACTTTGCGAGGTAGCGATTCAATGTATCCTGATGGGTTACCAACAAAGATGTAGTTGCAAAGAACCCGAAAACAAGTACTATAGTTGATTCATAAACTGTCTAAACTCAAGTGCTTTGATTACAGAAGGACGTCTGTGACTGATGGCAGTATTATACCTCCTCTGTTCCAAATGATATCAGAGGATATTCCAGGATCAATGTCAATTTCTCTTTCTGCTCTTCAAAATCGGTCAAGAATGGTGGAGAATTTTGTTTGCATTCTTGACGCAAATGTAACTTCCCTTCCCACTCAGGACTACACAACGGTCTTATTTTATTTTTAACCAAGATAAAGAGCCTCTTACATTACTAATGAATACAACTATCAAACCATCGGGAGACTGGACTCGAATTATGAGAAATAGAGATAAGTTGTCTCCGATTTTCCATTCCCTTGTAATAGTAAGGAAGCTCCCTGGTTCCAACAGTGGAAACTTCTCATCATTTAAGGTAGCCTGAGCAACATCTACAATTGTCCAAAATGGGACTCGTATGTTCACAGTAGAAAATAGATCTATTTCATACTCTTTATCAATGGACTCATAAAGCCTCACTACTCTTTCAACAGACTACAAATATGTGTTTATCTCCATTTACTTTTACTTAAGCCTCATCCAATAGGTCCAGGCCATCTCTTTTCCTTACCAGCTGAAGGCCATCCCCTGGCAAGTGCAGCTTGTCATAAACCTTCACCCCTAAATAAAAAAAGCACAACGCTTGTGGACACAAGATGCAGCAGCCCAATTAGAGGCAGGCAGCCTCACAAATACTTCTTATTAAAAGATGAACAGGAAACCTATCGAAACCATTCTCTGAATATCCTCGGCGTCGGCCATTTTCTAGATAACTTGGCCAAAAGTGCAGAGATTTACAAAGCAAAACAAAGCAAGCGTGGATCGTTGTATTCCCTTATGTTCTTTTTCTTGTTCAATGCTCTCTCAGGCAATGCAATGGTGCCCACCGTCAAGACACCATATAGATACTAGGTTGTGACTCGACTATTTAACAGGAAATCCAAAACATCAATAACGAACACAATCCCAACAGCCTGAGGTAAGAACTCGTCCAGCTTAGGTCTCAACCTTGAATGACTTGGAAGGTCCACTATGTGAACTGGTTTGTATTTTGCATTCACACAATTAAGACACATAAATATTTTGCAAAATCACAAATTCCAAGCAATTGGTCTTGGTGGGCTTTTGCGAATTCACTATTACATAGACGCTGACTATATAAATTGTTTCTACATATAAGAATGAAACAGACTTGCCTCCTACATTTGGGATGGATGGTGGATATCTCCAGGCAAACATTTTTTTTTAAGCTCTTAAGGAATTTATATACACACAAGCCTGTTACAGTCAAACAGAGTTCTACAGATGATATCAGAATAAATCAACATCATTTTACTTTTGATCAAATAATAACACTTACATCATTCTCTTCTTGAATAAGAGATCCTCACTCTCTCTCTCTCCTCTATATTTCTTCACCTGATACCTGTATTTTTCCATACTGCTGCTCATTCTTCCTCTCTCCTTGCTGAGAGGCTCTCCTTCAATGTCTCCTTCTACGTACTTCTCCTTCTCTTTAATTAATTTTCACTTTAATTGGATTTGTCTTTATTTGGCTATATTTTTGTTTTTAAAAACCTCCTTCAAACCTCCACGCCCAACTTGGGCTTAGGCAAACAAAATACAGTTTTTTTTTTTTTTTTTTTTTTTTTTTTTTTTTAAAAATTTTCCAGCAGATTCTAATATCCCCTCATTTCCTCAACAGCTCCACATTTACCTTTTTACTTTTACCTTTTTTTTTTTTTTTTTACATTTTATTCCTCCTTAACAACTTTTAGGAGGGAAAAGACAAAAATATGAATTTTGAATTTAAACATGACTTATCCTGCAGATGCTCTTGCATCATTTTGGGAAGGATTTTAAACCGCTTCTCTCTAATTGTAATCTCATCCTATTCTCGGGGTCCTCAGTACTTTAATTAAGAGATCGTTGAACCATTTTTGATGACGAGATTGTTTGAGATGTCACTTACGTCAAAATAATAATTTTGAAAAGATAAATTTTCTTTTAAAATATCATTAGGTGTTTAAGATCATTTTTGATATATTTATGAGGTTATATATGATCATCTAAGGGTTTGAAATTATATTTTAATAATATAGATATGAATTAGAGTTAAAATTCGTCTATTGGTGTATATTTAATGTTTGAGGATATGTGAAGATTTTTAGGCCCATCTGAATTTGCATGCAAAATTTCTAAAATAGTGGTTGAAAATTCACTAGAAAATTAAAGCTAGTAAAATTAACTTTTTTAAAAATTACATCCATAAGTTAACTTTAAATGATTTAAATAACTTTCGATTTATTTAACTTTCTTAATTATATATGTTAATCCAATTTTAAGTTGAATTTTATTCAAAAATTCTTATGTAAATATTTTATTTATTCAATAAAAATTAAAAAAAAGAGTTTACTTTCATATAATTTTATATTTAATAATAATTTTATTTAGCTAATCTATATTTTCATCAATCTTTAAAAATATTTATTTATCTTTTTCTTAAAACAATTTCCTTCACCAAATATCTCATGTCCCATGATACTTGGCCATGGTACATTCCATGAACCCATGACTCACTAGGGATTTCCCAAAGCCAACAGATTACATAACTTACATATAATTTATTGGGTGTTCTTGAGGTTCCATACATTTGTTGGATGTTCTTCAGGGTACATATAATTTATTGAGTGTTCTTGAGGTTCCATAAATTTGAGCTTAAATTTTACGAATGTCATCGCTTACCAAATCATCATTATGTATGAGACTACCAAGGGTCCCATGAACTTGAAATTAAATTCTATTATTTTTGCACTTTTGAAACCAACGTTAAATATTTAAAAAGCATCATCATATGTGGTTCATGAGTTGAGCTTTATTTTAAAATTGCATGGGTGAATTGTCCGCACTTTTGAAGCCAACATTATATATTTTATCCTCGGTCTGAACCATCGAAAGGGACATCTTATTTTTGTCAATATGAATGAAAGTCTACAATATTTTTATTATTTTGTCCTTTTATTAAGAGTTTCAAGATGGCTTCGTTTTAATGTTTTCATGTGTCTTTTTGTTCCTTTTGCCCATGTGATGCATTGCACATATATCATTTAAATGTAAGGTAGAGAATATGTTTCTTATACAAGTGGGGGGTACGATAGGTAGGATATCTATATTCTATAGAGAATGTGTGGCCCAGATAAGGAGGTCAAAAATGTGATTGACAACGTTTGAAAAGAAGAGTAAAGTTCACATTTTAAATATAAATATTTTATATAATAATATTACAATTTGAAAAAAGGAGTTAGATAAAAATATATTTCAAATTTTGCATAAATGAAGAATACAATTTTGAAAATAAAATTGTAAAGGTGGAAAAATGATAAAAGACATTAAATTATCAGTGCAAAAATTATTATAAATGAAAGAGTATAAAAATCTAACGATTAAAAATAATAACAAAAGATTATTGATCATCAATAAAGCTTGGACTTATCAAAAGATCACTTTTATAAATCCTAGGCACATTGTTTTTCAACACTAAAAATGTTAAATATTCTACAAATTTGAAATATTAAAACTACTAAAAAACTTACATTTAAGTTATTATCTTGAAAGATGTTATCCATTATCATAACTTTCAAAAACTCCCAAATTTGATCCAATTTATTTCTAATTTAAAGATTTAGATATTCCAAATCTTCATGAACCCTTAATAAATTGCGAACATTTTCAAACACCCCAAATAATTATTAACACCAAAGAAGACAATTTAAATAAAAATAAAATAGCAAATTCAAATTCAAATTTTGAATGGTATAACCTTTCTTTTTCACAAGATTTATGTAAAAATAATGTAAAAACGTCAGTCACACGTTTTAATTTCTGACATATTAATATGATGTTTGCACCACCTTTTCTTTCCACAAGTTTTAGACGAAAATTAAATAAACATAGATTCTACAAATTTTAACAAATTGAATACTACATTTATATCAATCGGATAATATAAATCTCATTAAAATTCATATCGATTGATTTACTTTTTATTTACCACATACAAAAAAATATTATTCCACTAAAAAGAGTTCAAAACTTAACCATTTTCCAAATCCATTTATTTCATATTTTTTTTCCCTATGTAATATTGTAGTGTCTTTTTACATATGAATTTATAGATTATATTTATTTATTTAAAAATTTATATAATTTATTTCAAATTATAATTTAAGAAAATTATAAATGTTTAATCTTTTTTCTTAAGAAAATGTTTAATCTTCATAATATTTATTTATATATTTTGTTTCTTTTATTCATTTCTTTTTAAAGAAATTTTATTTATAATTTTTTTTTTAAAAGATATAATTTATTTTCATTTTTAATCTTTCAAATACATATTTTTATTAATTATTTTATTATATATTTAATATTTATTATATCCAAAGATTTTATATACAAATTTAATAGAATAGCTCAAATAAAAATATACAATTATTTTTAAGGTGAAAAGACAATTTTAACTTTATTATTATTTATTAATTTATTCTTTTTATTATATAATATAAAATAATAATTACAATAAATTTACAAATTAAATGAAATATCACTCAAAAATAAATGGCATGTACCTAATTAAAGATTTATAATTCTTAACATTATAACAATTATTTAATGCGTTAAGATAAAAAAATAAAAAGTACATCATTAAACATAAATATTTTTAAAAATCTAATAAAATTTTATAATTAATTTTAAATTAAAAAAAAAAGATTATTTATCTTAATAAAATTAAATAGGATAGATTATTAACTTTTTAAATAATAATTTTAGTAATAATTAAAAAATAAAGAAATCAAATAAAACATAATCTCTTTATAGATATGAATTTATTATATATCCATCATTATTTGACTATAGTTAGGGGTTCATGTCTATTGAACTATCATCATACTCTACCATTCTTGAATATTAAATGTTTGTTAGTAGGAGAAGAACTCACAATATAATGTACAACTTTGAATTTTTTATTCTCCAACCTATTTCTCTATTAATACCAAAAAATTAAATTTTTGATCTTACAATAGTGTTATTCAATGCAAGACAAGTGCATAACAATTTTAAAAAAAAATCTAAGTCTTCTTATAAATCTTTATTACATTTTATAATGGACAAAAATTTAGACATATTCAACGAGGTTCTACCTACATAAATACCATTTTATGCATTGAAGCCAATGAATTAGATTACCATATAATAATATGGACTATGGAACTTGATGTAAGGAATACAAAAATGACCAATTTTGACTATGATTATAGTTTGGTGTATGATTACTCCTCCAACAAAGAACTAAAACACAAAAATAACACAAAGGCATGATATAAACATAAAAATCACTTTTTTCATTAAGACAAACAATTACATTCCAAATAATATAGTAACAAGTTCATAATAGGCCTTGAAGCCTTCAACCACATAATGGATTCACAAATCCATATTCCTATCAATAACTCTCATATCATACACAAACTCAACATGAATTCAATTCATAAACTCAAATATTCTCATTAATCTTCTCAACAATTACAAAAGCTTTATCAACAAAGCCTATCTCTTATTACAAGCTTCAACAAGCTTCCCTTAAACACACATACAAACTTGGCATCCCAAGCCAAGAAGGCTCCAAAGGCTTCACACAAGCCTATCCTCATAAACTCGCCTCATTCTAACCTAGTATAACTAAAGCAAAATAAGTACAAGCATTGTAAATTTTACAAAGAAGAATGAATGAATACAAACCAACATTTATACCCCACATCCCACATGGATGAATCATGACAAACAAGACATAGTAATGCCCAAGGAAATGATATGCCACATGCTCCATGGGGTCATCTTTGACCAAAGATAAAACATCTTGGAAAGTTGGTGCCACCTTTCATGGAATGTCAAAAAGAAAAAGGAGATACCAATCAACAATGGTAGAACATGTCTCCCCACTATCACAAGCTTCCAAAAGGTGATGGATTCTCTTTTTGACCACAATTTTCATACTCTACATGACAATTTGACCCATGCAACCTAAGCACTCAAGAATAGTGTTGTGAACACCTCACCAAGATGAATAGTGTTTTCCACCTCATCAATGAATAGTGCCAAATGAATAGGGTTTTTCCTACTACATCATTCTCCTCCAATTGAAATCAACTTAACTCCCATGAGTTGCCTTGATTGTACCCTTACCATTTATTCTAAAAAATATATAAAAATCACATCACTCTTTTTTTGGTTAATGCAAGATTACTCAAACCTTTGGATGCTCCTACGTTAGACACCCAAGGTATTTTAATGTGATCTCATAATCACATGGATGGGGTAAGTGGTAGAACCACTTTATTGGTCACAGATTTTGATGACCATGACATCCCTTTCTAACACACCAAGTGTTCCCCATTTTCCCTCCTTCACTTCCATCTTATACTTACTGGTCTTCCCCCTCTCTTATTCACACCTCTTCTCTCTCTACTCGTGTAATGAAACCCACCATACAAAACCAAAACCATCCTCCTCTACCAAAATCTAATCCATATTCCAATGGATTCACATGTGGGATCCAAAACACCACCACAAACCATCCTCCTCCAAGATGTTTTATCATTCATCTTCTCTTCCCATGTGAGCTCTAGCCCACCAAATTCCATCCACCTCCAGCTAAATCTCTCTTGGATTTCTTCACACTTTGTCCAACCACTTGTTAGATCATCTTCCACATCACAAACAATAACCGCTTACAGGTTCTCTCTCATGGATGCCAAAACATTCATTTCACTCTCCAAATGTGCACCTAATTTCACAAGAACCACCTCTATCGTTTCCTTCATGGAAACCTTCAAATCCTCATGGCTGAAATAATCATGCTCCACCAAACTCTTCATGTGTGCACTTGCTTGAACAACATCCTCATCCAATGTTTCCATCATGGAAACTTTCAAAAAATAAAATATACCCTATTCATTCTCATGCAACCTTTCATGGATGCAATTTTATTCACTCATTAACAACCCCATATGGTTGAAATATTCTTCTGCCTCAAGATCCATATCATCCAAATGAAAATTGGCAAGCTCATTACCATCACAAACCAAAAAAACTAAATTTTCCCACTCATGGGAATACAAAATATCTTCCCCATATTCAATTAATGGGTCTCTTTCATCTGGTGGACAATATACCACCTCCACATCATCCTTCACAAGGATGTCTTCAACAATGGGCTGCTCACAACTCATTTCCTCCTTATTGAATTCAAAGACAACCATCTTCTTTACAATCATTTTCTTATCATGATACAACTCTGCATGGTTTCACTCTTCCTTATTCCACATGTCTATCTCTCTCCTCAATGTAGCCACCTTTGATATTAAGGAGTCTACTATCTCCCACATACCTTCTTCCTCAATTTCACAACCTTCAATTCTTTCCAGTAGCAAATCCAATAGTTTACCCCAAGTCTTTAGCTTCTTCTCCCATTCTTTCTTCAGTGGTATTATTCCAATATTATTTGACATCTTCACAACCTAAAAAACAAAACACACATTCACTCTTCAGCTCAAACTCTCCTCTCCATAGGAATCTTACTTGCTTTGATACCAATTGTTGGATTCAACACTCCATAACTCTCACAAAAATAGTTCTCAATTAATGGAGCTTCCAAACACATAATCAACTCATCAATTCATTACACTCTTTCATTAATCTCTCCTCATATTATAAAATCTTCATATATAAAGGTTTCTTCAACACATTACATAACTTGGCAATCTCATGTCAAGGAGGCTTTGCAGAGTTTCTTCTAAGCTCAAATCTCTACCACTTCTAGCCTATTATGAACTTTTTACTATTTTTTTTGAATTTAATTATTTGTCTTAATGAAATCAAGGTCACTATTCATGAATCATTATTTAGATTAACTATTCATGGTCATTATTCATGATGATGTGAAATGTTGGTGATGTGGCTAATTAGTGATGTGGCTTGTGGTTGATGTGGTAGAACCCATGGAGGGTCCCTCACATGTGATCAAGTTGATGTGCTGGGAGTGGGGCACAATACTCTACCAAGGCACATGGGTTTGTCTTTGGTAGTCATATGGGTTTTGTCTTGGTGTGCAAAAGATAAGGGGTCATGTATGGGTCAAATTTCTAAGGGGCGATAGGATTCACATATCTAGTTAAAATTAAAAATTGATTTCAATACCTTTTGGACTCTTGTGTTCACATGTGAATAAAAATATAATTTGTTTACTATTGTTATTTGTCCTCACTTATGGAGTGGGAGACAATGTTTGGATCCACATGTAAGTGGCTTGGATCTTGTCTAAATTAGATGAACTAATTTTTTTAACCTTGTGAATGAAGACATATAACTTTTGAGCTACAATTTGTTGAGCTACTCTCTCTCTCTCTCTCTCTCTCTCTCTCTCTCTCTCTCTCTCTCTCTCTCTCTCTCTCTCTCTCTCTCTCTCTCTCTCTCTCTCTCTCTCTCTCTCTCTCTCTCTCTCTCTCTCTCTCTCTCTCTCTCTCTCTCTCTCTCTCTCTCTCTCTCACACACACACACACACACACACATTGTAAATGTTATTTATGCATGAGATCTTTCATTTTAATTCATCCTGTAAGAGGAACCATGAAAGCTTGAGTTTTCATGCTTGGAGGTTGGATCCTATAGGCTAGGTTATGTTTGGATCACACCCTGAATGCTTTAGGTGGAAGCATTGAGTGCTTGTTTGTTTGCATTGATGGAGTTCTAGAGGAGCTATTGCAGAAGCATGTTGTTGTGTTAATATGAACTCTAGAAGCTGCCATTTTGCCCATGGTTTTTTCTTTGCACATTATAGTGTTTCCATATAATCTCTGTGTAATATGTTCCCTCTTATATCATGTTTATTGCAGCTTATTTTTCCACATTTTAATAACTTGAACTTTAGGATCTAGCTCATTGATCTAAAATGTAGTATTAGAGTTGTATTTGTAACATTTGGTATCAGATCCATTGTGAAAAACTCCATGTGTGAGTGCTTTCTATTGTTGGTTGCTTGTGTGAAAATTGAAGCTACCATGACAAAAAGAGAGACCAAGTTTAAAAAAATATTTTTCATTGGCAAGTATCTCTCTATGGAACAAGGTGGAAGATCTCTTGGTGAAGATCTTATTCTCTTCATGTTGCTAAGGAGAAGCCCACATGAGAGTTGTGAAGAAGCTAATTTTTTTTTTATAGACAAGTCAATAATCTACAAAGTTTTCTTGTTAAAGATGAAGCAACTTTATATATTGAGGGGTAATCTAGTCTCCTTTAGAGGAGCTTGAGGACAAGGCATGACCTTATTGTGGTTCTTGGAAATAAAGAGGAGGGGGTGTATTATGTGTTATGCTATTGACTAAATGTTATTAGACAAGATGTTAAAGAATAAAAATCCATGTAAAGGAAGATGTACCTATTTGAAAGTAGATGAGGATGAGGAAGATGAAGATGCAAATGAACAAGTGAGACCTAATGTTCCCAGAAGGATAAGGTTGTATGTTTGGACATGCATTAGAGCAGTGATGCATTTTGGATGCATTTTTTAGGCTCAAAAATACAGTAGGTGTATTGGTGCACCGAGTAGTGCAATGACTTCCCTAGAGCTATAATTGTTCCAATTATGTCATGGTTGGCAAAATTGGTAGCTAAAGGCTACATTTAGAAGAATAACTGAGACTTAGTTTTCCTAGAAGGAGAAGGCCAATGTTGACTATATAACTTAGGGTGATGGAGTATTGTGTATATAGTTATGGAGTTGGCTAGGTAGATCGATGCATGGAATAACACTATAATCACATGAGTTAGTGTTTTGGAAACATTCAGTAGATCATGATACATTTTGGATGTAGGATCAAAAACCCAGTATGTGTAGGGATGAATTGAGTAATGAGACGACTTCTTAGGATTTATGATTGGTCCATTAATCTTGTGCCATATTGATAGCTTGGAGGATATATGGAGAAGCCTAATTTTGACTTTTGTGAGATCTTCTCTCCTTACCACTATCAAGAGTGCTACATACACTTGTTGTTATTCAAGGAGTTGGAACAATGTTATTTGGTGATCTGTCTTAGGGAGATATAGATATTTCATGAGATAAAGAGTTGTTGGTTTACATGTTAAATAAGTCACTATATGAGTTTGTATAGGCACAACACATATAGTATAGGATATTCAGTACATTCATGGAGAGCCAAAGTGTTTAGCAAATGTTGTTTCTATGTGTTAGTGACATGTTGGATGTAGGACCTAACATGATCACTAGTGTGATGGCTCATGTGACAAGGACGTGATGAAAGTAGTAAGAGAATCAATCCAAAGATGGAGATGTACAAGGCCAAGAAAGCAAGGAAGTACCTCACTTTTTGAATTGCGAGTTGTCTTCCCAAGAACATCTTATAATAGAGGAGAATACATGTTTTATCTTGTATATTAGATTCATCAAGAGTAGTAATCTTTGTGATACCATGGTGATAACTAAACCAAATATTCCCAAGCAGTGGGAGTTATGAGTGGTTCATGGTAGGATCTTGATTGGAGGATTGGTTTGTGGGGAAGTGAGCGTCACTTCAAGTGTTGTAATTTATTGTGGAGGAGTAGATGTTGATAAAGATGATCAGGGTAGAGAAGTTTTAGTAGACCAATAAAACTTCTACTGGGTTTGTTTTAGTGTAGTAGTGGACATAGATAGATAGTTGATTGCAAAATACACAAGTGTGGTAAAATCTTGTGTATATTGAATTCAAGTGGGAGTATGTTAGGATGTAAAGTCACTATTCATAGTCACTATTCATGAATCACTATTCAACGGTATCTCACATGTGATCTGGTTGATGTGATGAGAGTGGGCCATAACACTCCACTACAGAATATGGGTTTGTCCTTGGTAGTCACATGGGTTTTGTCTTGGTGTGCAAAAGACAAGGGGTCATGTATGGGTCAAATTTATAAGGGGCCCTAGGATTCACATGTCCAGTTAGAGTAAAAAAGTGATTGCAACACCTTTTGGACTCTTGTGTTCACATGTGAAGAAAACAACAAATTGTTTACTATTATTGTTTGTCCTCACTTGTGGAATGGGAGACAATTTTTGGAGCCACATGAAAGTGGCTTGGATCTTGTCTAAAGTGGATGGACCACTTTTTTGACCCTTGCACATGAAGACATAAAACTTTTGATGATCATTATTCACCCCACATGGAATATGGTAAATTTATTGAGCCACATATGTTGTTAATCTCTCTCTTCTCTCTCTTATTGTAAATGTTATTTATGCATGATCTCTTCCATTTTAATTCATTCTATTAGAGAATCATGAAATCTTTAGCTTGAATTATTGGAGGTTAGACCCTGTAGGCTAGGTTATGCTTGGATCACAACCTAAATGCTTCAAGTGGAAGCATTGAGTACTTGTTTGTTAGCACTGATGGAGTTGTTGGAGGAACTATTGTAAAAACATGTTTCTATATTAATCTTTATTATAAAAGATGCCATTTTGCACATGGTTTTTTCTTTGCACATTGCAAGGTTTCCACATAATCTTTGTGTAATGTGTTCCCTATTATCACATGTTTTTCCACATTTTAATTACTTTCACTATAGGGTATAGATCATTGATATAACAAATAGTATCATAGTATTATTCCTAACAAAAATCACACAAAGGCATGATATAATCATAAAAATCACTTTATTCATTAGGACAAACAATTATATTCAAAAAAATATACTAACAAGTTCATAATAGGCCTTGGTTTCTATTTTGTTTCTCTAGTCTTATCATTTTTGTTATCTCTAGTCTTCCTTCACTTGGGAAGGATTATAAACACATTTCCTCTAGTTGTGATCTCTTCTTATTCTTAAGGTCCCAAGAAATTTTTTTCTTCATAAATGTTCCCCCCAATTAGATAGTTTAACCATTTTAGAAAAAGTTTCTTACTCTTTTCATTCGAACAATTCCATTCACTAGAGATGTCATGTCCCATAGCCATTGTTAATTTAAATATCTAAATCATAGATTTATAAAGAAACCAAAAATACCTCAATTGGTGGGTGCATGTGAAATTTACAACTAATTTCAATTCTTAGGTTGAATACTTTGTGTTGTGTTCACTATGAATCAAAGGATGGTGATATTGAATAATAACATGACACTTATCATGATCCCAAGGTCACAAGAGTAATAGAATCATTGTAAACTATATGACCATTATGCATTCCATATACCCATGACTTTGTGGATATTTCCCAAGGCCAACAGATTACATGACTTACATATAGTTTGTTGGGTGTTGTTGAGGCCGATGGGTTCCACATATTTGAGCTTAAAATTTTATGAATGTCATCGCTTATCAAATCATCATCCCATCTGAAACTACCAAGGATCCCATGAACTTGAAATCAAATTATATTTCTTCTATAATGTCACCCTATGATCATATGCACAAGTATTCTTCAATCTCCATTAGTGTTATAAAGCACTTAGAAAAATTGTGACTGACAAAAGTGTATATAAATATATACAAACAAAGCCTCCATTAAACGTAAGAGTTACTTGGTGATCTCTATGCGATAAAAGATGAATAATTATATATTTAAAAGTGATCATAATGATGTTGCAACTTAATGTTGTGAATGGATCACATGACTCAACTAAGAGACCAAAGGAAACAAGATGATCTCTATGAATAATATGACTTATTTAAAAAATAAAAAAACTCATAATATATTTTTTGGGGATGCAAGATTGCTTGTTTACCTTGGATGTTCTTGCATCATTTTAAAAGTCTCTCTCAACTAAAATTTAAATAAATGATTCTCAATAGTTAGCACCTTGGTATCTTCAATGCAAATAGTATGCAGATTTGTTAAGAGTACTATACTAATGTCATTTTTCTTACCTCATAAAGTGGATTTCAACATCATATTTTGAAACCCTTATTTTATTCATTTCATATTTCCCCAATGTAATAGACTCAAATGTGTGTGTATGTGCATGTATATATACATATACATATACATATGTATATGTATGTGTGTGTGTGTGTGTGTGTGTGTGTGTGTGTGTGTGTATATTAGAGTGATTAAATCATCTCATCTCACTAGATTTATAGGATGATTTGATTAAATCACTCATCCTCACTCTAATTTATAAATATTTTTAGGTTAATATATATGTATATTTTATACATACACACACACACACACACACACACACACACACACACACACACACACACACACACACACACACACACATAAATGAGTGATTAAATCATCTCATCTCACTAGATTTATAGGATGATTTGATTAAATCACTCATCCTCACTCTAATTTATAAATATTTTTAGGTTAATATATATGTACATACATACATACATACATACATACATACATACATACATACATACATACATACATATATATATATATATATATATATATATATATATATATATATATATATATATATATATATATAAACCTAAAAATATTTATAAATTAGAGTGATTAAATCATCTCATCTCACTAGATTTATAGGATGTTTTGATTAAATCACTCATCCTCACTCTAATTTATAAATATTTTTAGGTTAATATATATGTATATTTTATACATACATACATACATACATATATATACATACACACACACACACACACACACAGATATATATATATATATATATATATATATATATATATATATATATATATATATATATATTGGTGAGGATGAGTGATTTAATCAAATAAATCGAGTAAGTTTAGATGATTTAATCACTCTAATTTATAAATATTTTTAGGTTAAATGATATAATCACTTCAACCTATAAAACTAATGAACTATTGTAGAAGAAAAAGGCTTGATAACACTACATCCTAGTGTAATCAATGTGTCCTGGTAAATAGTATAATTGGTGAAGTTTATAATTTTTAGTGCAATATCCTAGAATATGAACCTCTAATATATTTGAGATAAAGTATATGTGTCATAAATATGAAAAATTGTTTTTCAAATATATGGAAAATTTGTGCAATGTATAGAATTTTGACCAAAGTGTGGAGGTCATGTATTTTGTGACATGTCACCACTAAAGTCTTGAGATATTTAGTAAGTGTATTAATATGGAGGTCATGTTTTATGACATGCCCCCACTTAAATCTGGAAACTGTGAAAAATGTGGAGGTCATGTTTTTATGACACGCCCCCTCTAATATGCCCCCTTAAGGAGAGGAGAATAGAATCTAGTAGATACATAACTTCAAAAGGATAAAATATTTGTATAATATATGTATGAATAATGTAACATATGAGGATAATATTTTAAAGTAAATATATCAATTAGGATTGTAGTATTTGATCACATCAAGTCCTAAGATGTATGATATATATCATGTAAATGTTTATAAAGGAATATTAGAAACTCAAAAAATAATCAACCACACACACAAGAACACTTAATTTAATGCAAATTAATGGTCCAAGGAGACATAATACAATGGACATGTTTAAGTGTGATGTATAAGTTTACAAGGGTTCATGCAATCTTGTGTCAACAAAAAATAGAGTGTGGTATATTTTTATTGGTTTTTGTGTTGTTTTTTTTTTGGGTGCGAGCTTTTTAACTTCTTAGAATGATGTTTCAAAAGTATTCCTTTACTACATGAATGTGTGGAGATGTTTCATTTGTTCTGTCATTATCCATAGATTGGTAAGTCATTGAGACTTTTAGTAAATGGTTCTTCAACTATGATAATAATTATATTATGAAATTTGGTGAGGTCATAACACTTGACACCTAAAACATGTGTACCAAGTTTCAAACCATTTGGAGTTACCATAAAAATGTACTGAATATTTATTTTAGGCTATGCTTATGACACTTGGTAGGAGGTTTATTTACTTTCATTAATACTAAAGTAATCATTTTATTTTTAAAATTGGTTATATCATATAAATTGACACTAAAAACCTTTTCAAAGAATTTAGATCATTTAGGGTCACCATAAAGGTGTAATGCCTATTATTGTTAAAACACTTAGAATGGTTTTTATCCCTGTGTGGTAAGAATTAGATGAATAAATTTTGATGGGTTTATATTAAATTAAACCAAAAAAATATGTGAAAATTTTTATATCATTTCAAGTTATATCAGTAATGTATTATCTATTTCTATTAGACTATGTCATCTGCCTAGTCTAGAGATGATTCCTTACCTTGTGGTAAAGATATGATAAGAATTGGGTTATAAAATTTGAAGTGGTGATATAAAATATATTATAAAATTAAGTTTTTTAAATTTTAAATCAATTTTATAATTATAATAAATGTTATGATAGTTTTTATAACCATCGTTTAGCCAAAAAATGCATTTGTCTAATCTGTAGACGGTTCATTACTTTATGGTAGAGTTGAGATAAGCATTGGGTTGCCAAGTTTGGATAGATGAATTAAATTTTAGTTTAAAATTTTTTTTACATAATTTTTTCTCAATTTAATAAGTATCTAAAAAGTTATGATAGTTTTTGTAACTCTCATTTAGCTAGAAAATCTCCTATACCTAGTCTGCAGATGGTTATTTACCTTGTGGTAAAGCTACGATAAGAATTAGGGTTATAAATTTAGTGGGATGATACAAAATGCATTTATCATGATATTTTTAAATTTTCATATCAATTATATAAACTTCATTAAATTCATGTTAGTTTTGGTGATTATCATTTAACCAAAAAATGTCATTTGTGTAGTCTACGACACTTGGAAAAGTTGTTCTTTACCTCTAGTACCCTGTAGTAAAATTTATATAGTAAAATTTGGATCCATGACATAAAATTAAGTATATAATATATGTTTAAAATTTCATATCAATTTGATTAATGATGGTGAAGTAATGATAATTTTGGTAATTTCCATTCACCCTGAAAATGCCACCTATGTACGTAAGAGCTGTTATAGACAATTTGATGTTTAACCGAGAAAAATAAAATATGAAAAACTATTGTATGTTATTTGGATATCATGGGAGTGGAATAGATAAAACATTAATCTTTTAATTTCAATAATAATACAAGAGGGAGAACATGCAAGAATTGGAGAGAGAGATGAGTTGTGAAGGAGTAGAACACTCCATGAGTAGAACAAAGAGTTGTATCAATTCAAGATGACCTATATGAGAGTATATAAATCTTTCATGTATTGAGATAATTATTTATATACATGTGTGAGATATTTTATGTATTTTAAGGTGTGGATGTATTCCATTGTGATGTTTTAATATGAATTCAATGAAGATGTGTTAAGTGTGTCAAGTCTGAGTAAGTGCTAAAAGTGTGACCATGAATGAATGTTTGACCCTAGAAACACAAATATAAAGGTACACATTAATTTTTTTCCCTCTTTTGTGATTTCATTAAAAATTCACTCAATCAAAAGTGAACATAATCTACATGGAATGGCATATTCAAATGTCTAAGCAACACACAATGGGGCATGGGCTAATAAATTAGAAAATGTATTAAAATTTTCCATAGGCAATACAATAAAAAGAAATGAAATACACTCAATTAAGTGAAAAATATATGAACCATAAGTAACCAACATAATCATATTATACCAATCCCTACATATATGTGTTACCAAAAAATGTTATGTAGTATAATATATCAAGTACACTGTGTAAGATCTATAAACACATATATAGATGTGTAAGTGTTAACATATAAGATAAAACATGATAATGTATAATTTATATGTAACCTATATCAATCATGATTAGAGAATCATATTCCCCCAATTTAGTATATGATGTAGGTAGAGGAAAGGTCTAACATCTAGAAGATAGAATATCATGTGTTTGGGTATGCCTATATCACACTCAAAAGATGAGTGAAACATATGTGTATATGGGAATGAAATTATATGCCATCTACTAACATAAATCAAACAACATAGATGCCAAGGAGCTAATAAAATATATGAATGCTTATATAGCTAATAATATTGAGATGAATGATTATATATAATATTTTAATATTTTTTTATTTATAAGAGTTTTGGAATATAATTTTTTATTTATTATTATTTCAAAAAATTATAGATGTTTGGTCTTTTTTAATATTATATTAGAGATTTTATTTTTTATTTGGAAGATTTTTATTTATTTTTTATAAATATATTTGAATTTTTTAATTATAAAATAATTAATTTTTTTAAAGATGAATTAAGAGGAGTTTGTTTGTTTGTGTTTTTTTTTTTTTTTTTAATAATAAATTTTAATCATGGTGCCTCAAAGATTGCTTGCTAACAATTATATACAATGTAAATTTAACAATTGATTTTTTCCTCCTAAAGATGAATTGTTTTTATTTCGAAAGTTTTCATATAATTAAAATAAAATAAATTATTGTTTTTGGATTAAAGAGTGTATCTATATATTAATAAAACAAGAATATAGTATAATATTAATCATACAAAAACTGGGTGGAGAAGCTACACCTCACAACTAAATTCATATCAAGAAAAAATATATGGGAAGAGTCCAAAAGGTAGTCAATAAATGACCACACAAAAAACCATCATATTAATAGTTCAACACAGCTAAACGCAAAGAGCAAAAGAACAAAAACTAATAAAGAGGACAATTAAGCAACCGTAACAAACATGGAGGTCGTGGGAGACAGTGAAGATGTTGGGTCCTCAGGTTTATCACCTCATCCTCCTAAAGTAAGAGGATCATCATCTACAAGTAAAGGCTCTCATCTATAAGTTTGTTGAGCTTCTAGGTCATCATCTTTGCGCTTTTCAAGAGAGATTATCAGAGTCAATCACAAAAATTTATCTTCGGGGAAAGACCCCAACCCTTATTTTCACCATCATGATTTGGGGGAGGAGGGCCCCTATATCTACTATCTTTCCAAATCTAGAAGAGTTACTCAAACCACCATATCATGAAGAAGACCATTGAAATGGTAAGCGACGAGAGGAATGACTCATATATCTAGTTCTTGAACACTGTCAACATGTACCACATCCTCACCCTAAAAAAAACATAGAATAATATAGTCACTTAAGAAGTTCTTGGAGGACTCGACTCTCCTCCCTGTAAATACCTCCAATTAAATGCTTTATGTATGTCCTACAGAATCACTCACTCTAATACTATTAGAGATGCATAATTTTGTATGTTTAGTTTTTTGTCCAATTTACAAAACAATATTTAAGTTATACTTAAACAATATTTAACTTGCAGGACATTGGAGAAGGAGATTCTCATGGATATATTAAAACTTCTCAAGTTGTTGACAAGCTAGTTTCATCATATTTCATCAAGCATTGCTAAAGTAGTTGTAAGCAAACCAAATGAGCTATCCAAAAGGGTAAGTTATTAAAGACTCAAAAGGCTTTTATAGTTTATACGATGAGGAGTAGGCTTTGAAAAATAATCGTCTAAATTTATATTATTTTGTGTTTCTGATCACATCTTATAATATATTATCATAAAATTGGTGAATTCAAAACATTTTAATTATAAATCTAAAATAACAATTAAACATAGTTATTTCTAAAACTATTTTTTTTTATGTTTTCACTACAAAAACACATGTTGTTTTGGCTGCCCATCGATAAATTGACTGGCAATTAACACTATGTTTTCACTACAAAACTGTGCACAAAGCTTTGTCTATCCCTTGCCATCTTTTTACAGTAGCATCTTTGAGTTTGGTTAAGGTCAAAAGTTTTGTTTATTTTAGCACACCTTAAATTTTATCAAAATATAAATGTGAATACCACTGTGTTCAATATTTGTATATTTTTTAAAAATGATTAGTGTGGAAATAAATCAAAACCCTAATTAGACTCTTTTTTTCCAGGTAGGTGCATTATTGGAAAGGAAAGGAAGCTAGACAAGCTTCCTGATGCAGTCTTACGTCCTCACTAAGAGATCATTCATGAATATGTATAGGGATTTAGGATATTACTGGCTGTGTGTGGTTATTTATATTTCAATCTGTCTCTATGTGGGTATAACCTATTTTAACGTTGGACAAGCTTACGGTGCAATCCAAGTATGAATGAACACTGACATCTAATATTTTCTTATCATTAACTAGTTTACTTTTGCCATTGATTTCTATTTTAAACATTCCAAAATTTTGGATTTGATGGTTTGTAGCTGGTTTTCTCACATTCATGTCAATAAGAGGCTTCCCATCTTTTGTTGAAGATATGTGGGTCAACCATCTCTTCTCCTTCCCTGGAACATCCATTTTTATAGTATGTTTTTAAAAGTGTTGGAGGGTTAAGGAAAGAATAATTTGTTAATCTCTCATTATCTATTTAAATTTATCTGAAAGACTTTAATTGCTTACATGATGAACTATATGATTAAAATTAGGTTTTTGGGTGAGAGAGATTGAACAGCCATTATGGCATTATGGCTTTCATGATCACAAATTTTGTTTCCTCAATTCCATATCTGATGCTCATTTATGCAATTATGGGAGCAATAGCCTACTTTCTAGTAAATTTACATGGAAGATTTTATCATTTCATCTTCTTTGTTCTCTAACTATTTGCATGTATGGCACTTGTGGAGAGTCTGATGATGATGGTGGCAAGCATTGTTTCAGATTTCTTGTTGGGCATAATTACAGGGGCAGGCATCCAAGTGATAGTCTATTTACTAAATATTTATTTTAGAGATTGCAATCTTTAGAAAATCATGAAACAAACTTAGGTAAGAAATTGAGTAAAAATAATCTAAAACAATATTCTGAGGTAGTTTTGTAACAAAAAGTAAACAATGGGTGTGTTATCATTGAATTTTATTTAATTCATGTGAGTTAACACTCAACAATGTTGAGCTATAGCCCATATGGATCAGTTGGAATTTGAATGTAGAAATTTTCATTTGTTGTTCAAGTGTTCTACCAACTGAACTACTGATCCCTCTATGTCCAGCCCATTGTTGGTCCGAATGTAATATATTTTTAATAAACAACACATAAAAATGTTAAAAGAATGGGGTGTTAACACCATTCAACACAAATTCACATATTTTTTAAACTTTACTTCTTTATTGATGTTAAAAGGCATTGGCATGTTTTTGTATGTTGAAAACTATGTGGACATCCCATAAACTGATTACCAACAGTAAAATTCTAACTTGATTCTATTTCAGGGGACTTATGATATTGAATGGAGGATTTTTCTGTCTACCTAATGACCTACCTTAACTATTTTGTAGATATCCAATGTACTATATAACCTTTCACACTCACACAAATCATGTAATTTTTATTAGATTTATGTTATGGCACTTTACAAGCAAAGCTTCCTAGACTAGTTGGCCTTATTTGACATTTCTCTTGTGATAACAAGCTTTCTACAAGAATGAATTTTTTGGTTTGAATCACAAACAATCAACTGGGTGATTCATCGATAAGAGGAGAAGATATATTAATGGATACCTAGCAAGGTGAAATGGGACATTCAAAATGGGTGAATCTATTCATTTTAGGAGTAGCGGTCATAATGTATAGAGTGTTGTTCTTCACCATTATCAAGCTCTTTGAAAAACTGAAGCCTATCCTGAGGGAAAAGCTATCAAAATTCCAATCAAGGCCCATTAAAACATTCGAACCTACCCTTGAAATGAATACATGAAGACAACCACCATGTTAAATATCATTAGTACCTCTAAAGGATATGGGTAAATATTATATGACAGGGAAGTGCCCTTAGCCTCTAAGGGATGTCAACATTTAGAACTTTTTAATTTGAATGTGGATTTCCAAAGGTGTTGTTATATGTAATACATGTACAAGCTATGGGTAATCAAAACATCTCATGGTACAAGCTATGAGGACTCCATGGCCAAGTTACAAGTGCATGTATTATGTTTCAAAGGACTATATTTTTGAATATTGGTGTCTATATAACAATAATTGATGGCTATATGACTTTTTTTATTGCCATTTGGCAATATTTTGTAACTCCATTTGTGTATCTTTGTTTTAATGGTGGTTTTATGGCTATACCATTGAACTGCATAATCTATGTTACTTGCATAAGATCACATATTCTTGTGGCATTCTAACTGAAATCTAGGCATAATGTTTTTAGCCATAGTTCTCTCTCCTTGTGGCTCATACTATGAGCTTGCTAGCAAGTCAAGGAATTTTTCTTTAGGCTTGCTAATAAACAAATCCATTTTGCTTATATATTGAAAACCAAGGCATTCCATGAGATGATATTTGGCAAGTAATTTATTTGAAAAATATTAAATACTTGACAAAAGTACCATTATTCATTTACATTCAATGAGACAACGTTTCTTCAATCCTTTCCTACATTTTCATAGTATATTTAGGCATATATTGATAGTATGTTGGCCATGTCAAAACATGTTTATTAATTTTTGACCAAATACTATCAACACCTTGGATTATCCACATGAGTTTCCACACTTGAAATGTATGTGGATCTAATTTGGCGGTTGATCATGCCTATTATGATTTTTTTTAATGACAATTATCTATTCAAATGTTACTTTTGAAATACAAGTATAATTGATGGTTACTTTTGAAATACAAGTATAATTGATGGTTGATAAAAGAAACATTTAATAAAAAATGTATATTTATTATAATTTTTTTATGATTTATTAAATGGCCTTTTAAAATAAATTGATCGTAGTTTACATAAAATGGTCATACAGTCATCAAATTTATGCCTTGTACATAATAATGTAAGAATTGATTTATATACATACTTTTTCATGTTTAGTCAAAATTCGAATGTCAGTATCAGCATCATCAAAGATTGTATCATGCCAGATATAATAAATAACAGACTCATTAACATAGAGATATTTAATGTACTCTATAGGCTAAACTTGTCTATATGCATCACAAGAATTTGGTTGATGTTTTACTAATCCTTTTAGTTAGAACCACACTTTTGTGTCCATAGGGTTAAAATATGCTTAGCTCATGTTGGGTAACTTTTACTTGTACTTTGAATATTGAAACGTGGTTCAACATGATATTCTTTTTTCACCATAAAGGAAGGTTTTCACTTTTAACTGAATAAGAAAAAGTAATGTGTCATGTACTTTGTATTTGTATTAAATCAAGTTATAAATTTGAGTACCTATCTCTTGAGAATTATAGATTCATTTCTTGATCTATGAATTCAAGTGCACTTAATCATTAGGAAACCAATTAAATGTTTAAGTAAGAACAATATCATAAAAATGTTTCTGAATCATATAACTTAGTTGTTAATTATTAAAAATATAAACTTGGTGGTCTCATATTACATATGGACACATAAGCAATAAACATATAGAGAAGTGATACTATTAACATAGATTTAGCCTATACATTGGTATGATGGATTTATATTCACGTATAGCTAGATTATAAATATGACCTTTAATATGAGAATCATAAGATATACATCTCATCACTTAATTAATTAGGGAGTTAAAAAGACCATTTTATTAGTTTCTCACTGATGCAAGTAACGATATTATGTAATAAAAAAAAAGTCCTTTAAATTTCAATGTTCAAAGAGAATGGATGAGGTTTATTTGATATTTTCTATATGGATACTATCCTTTTTATTTCATGCACAAGATAGATTAAAGGTTCTTTTGTTTATTATTCTGAAGTTTGATCCACACGGGTGGTTACACCCTCACAGATTGTGCTCATAGTCATGTTTGTACTAACATAAAATATATTTCTCATATGTGTTGAAACATGTAATTATAAATGATTAAATTACTTTTATTAAATAGTTTTAGATGTGATCTTTACATAGTATGTTTATCGTATCCCTTAAAAATTTGTCTCAAAGTGAATATGTTTTCATGAACTAAGGACTATGAAAACTCATAGGCCTTGATCTTAATAAACTAAAGATCACAAGTAGACTTAAAAATTAAATGAAGTCTTTGGGATAATCAAAGGTGTTAGAGATAAATTAATTTTAACTATGTTACCATAATTTGATTTATAAAATCTTAGACAAACATAAGGGTGTGAAATATTAGAACTTCTTGTGAGAATTTTCAAGCTCATTTGGATATATGATCAATCCTTGCACTAATACCTTCTAATAAGCACTTTTAGTAAATGAAATGCAAATTTTATGAATAGTATTATTATTTGATGAAAAGACAACATTTTCTCTTATTTTGCCTAATCTAATTCCAATCTATGAAAACCTTAATCTTGGTCATAAATAACTCAATGCATATGGGTGAATTAATAATAATAATTAGACATCGTTAAATGTATGAAAAATTATTAGCATTATTTGGGAAATCAAGCTAGATATAGTTTCCCTAAATATAAGTAGGCTAAAATAAACTTTGATGGGACTTCTAATGATAGTGGTAAATGGACTTCAACTTTCTCACAGTTTGCCCAAATTTTTCTCCCCCTTTATCAAATAACATAGTTTATCCAAGAATCTTCAACCATCAACTCATTAGAAATTTGAAAAAACATGCATACTTGAGTTTCCTTTTCTCTCTTCTTCCAAGGATTAACAAAATTTATGTGATCCTCCCCCTGGACCCATTCCCTATCACTAGGATCTAGTGATGTGATGTAAGAGCCACCACTCCCAATTTCTATCTCAGATACTCAAATTGTTCCTTGGGAAGAGGTTTGGTCAATATGTCTACAAATTGATCCTAAGTTGACACATATTCCATTGTGACCTCTTGATCTGCAACCTTTTCTCTTAAGAAGTGATACTTGATTGATATATGCCTAGTTATGGAATGCATCACTAGATTCTTTGATATATTAATAACACTTGAATTGTCACAAAGAATAGAGATAGATGATTTTTACTCTACCTTGATGTATTTAAGTGTTTGATTCATCCACAAGACTTAAGTACAATATAATCTAATTTTGCTGTAGAAAGAGTAACTAACTCTTGCTTTTTGCTTAGCCATGAAACAAGTTTGGTTTCGAGAAAAAATGCACCACCACTAGTGTTTTTTATATCATCCACACTACCTGCCCAATCAACATCTATATATGTTTTTTAAAGTGAAATCCTCATCTTTAGGATACCATAGACCATAATCAATTGTACTCTTGATGTATCTAAACATTTTTTTCACTGCATTAACATGTGATTCTTTAGGATCATCTTTAAATCTTGCAACCATGCACACTACTTGAATGATATTAGGTCTTGATGTAGTTAGGTATAACAAGCTACCTATCATTGATCTATATAAAGTCTAATTTTCATCAAGGGACTTGTCCTCTTTGCTCAACTTGCATCTAGTTATCATGGGAATACTTACTGGTTTGTTGTCTTCCATCCCAAACTTCTTGAGCATTTAATTAGCATACTTGGTTTGAGATATAAATATTATTTCATCAGTTTGTGCTATCTGTAGACCTAGGAAGAAAGAAAATTCTCCAAGCATACACATATCAAACTCATTTTGCATTTGAGTAGCAAATTCTTTGCACACTCTATTGTTTCTACCACAAAAATGATATCATTTACATAAACAACAATAATCAACATATGCTCACCTTCTAATTTGAAGCACAGATTATTATCTACACATCCTTTATTGAATCCTTATTGTTACAGGTATTGGTCTAATCTTGAATAACATGCTCTAGGTACCTATTTTAGACCATAAATAGCTTTATTCAGTCTACACACATAATCTTCTTCCTTTGACAATTGAAAACCTTTAGGTTGTTCTATGTAGACTTCCTCTTCTAGGTTCCCATTCAAGAAAGTAGACTTAACATGCATTTGATACACTTTGAACTTCTTATAAATAGAGAATGCTATAAAAATTCTTATAGCTTCCAATCTAGCAACTAGATCAAATGTTTCCTCAAAATCTATGCTTTCAATTTGTGCATATCCTTTGCACACCAATCCTTATTTCTTATGGCATTTCCATGGTCATTGAGCTTATTTCTAAAGACCCACTTTGTACCTATTAAATTCTTGTTTGTAGGTCTTGGAACTAATTCCCAAGTTTTGTTCTTTTCAATTTGGCTTAGTTCTTCTTCCATGGCTTTTATCCAATTCTCATCCTTGCAGACTGTAACATAGTTCTTAGGCTCAATTTCAGACATTAGAGTGAAACTTACTTGCTCCTTATTCATTAAAACTCTTCTTCTTGTCTGAACTCCTTCATTCTTATTTCTAATGATCTGTTCTATAAGATGATTCTTTTGAATAATCTTGTAGGTGATTTTTCATTTACTTCCTCATGCTTTTCATTAGTTGCTTCTTCTTCATAATCTGATTCTTCATTATAAATTTCTCTATCAGGTCTAACATGTTTCAAGCCTTATTCAACCTTGACATTGATGTTGTCTACAATCTTCTATATCCTTTTGTTGTGAAATATGTAGGCTTTTTTTTGGGTGGAATAACCAAGAAATATTCCTTCATCACATATTGTTTCAAATCTTCCCAACTTATCTTCTTTTCAACTCTAATGATCACATATTTTCATAGGCCACCTAGAGAAGCCTAAAAATAAAAGGGAATGTCTATCAAATTGAACATTTCACCATAAGAAATCCATTTTCCATTGATATGAACAAATCCGATAAGGTAGATAAACATAGTTATGTCAATAAAACTATATTTTTTCCCACTAAATGCTAGAACTAGAGGTAGGACATAATATTTGGAAGCATTATGTGGCATTCTGAACCACATGCTCATCTTCTTGAAGGGAAAGAAAAGAATCATTAGAAAAATATCTAATAACTAAATGGTTATGAATGATCATGATCATATTTCAAGGTGTTTGACCTCATGTAAGCATTGTCAAAAGTGAGATATATTTTTCTAAGTTTTTTCATGTAGGTTGTGGTCACATTTTGAAGGACAAAGAATGAAAAGTTGTTAGAAGGTCTCTCGAGTGCTCATTATGAAGGGTTCTCAACCCAAGAAGGATTTTCTTGTGCTCATTAGATTATCAAACCTTTTATTGGAAACCTAAGTAGTTCATGATAGATAGGGAAGGTTCCTAATTCAAAATTACAAGCATTAGTTTTTGGATTGAGGGGCTATGTTTTATGAATTATTGTTAAGAGTAGAAATAGGTTTAAACCCTCTTAGAACCCTAATAAAGATCTTATGTTGAATATGTTGATCAAAAATGCCCAAAATGGATTGGTATTCTCAATTAAACCATTGTATCTTGTATTTAACCCTCCCAAGTACTTCCAAGTGGTATTGGTTAGAGAGAGGAGAGAGAAATTATTGAGTTGTAGGCTTATTTTTAAAAAAGTTATTATAGAATTCAAAATTTGCATTAGAAATAATAATAAAATAGATGGAAGAATAAGGTAGAGACTCATTTTTCATGTCCATGAATGTTTTTGGATAGTTTTTATTCCTCTGGTGTGATAAATTAGTCATCCAAGTTAGCCAGTTGTTAATAGGCCTAATGGTGCAAATAGTGAAAAACCCAAGCAGTAGTTAGAAGATGAATTAGAATGTGTTTCCATGATATAATGATGAAACCAAGTGAATATATATGTTATTTAATAAGTTTAATATATTTTCATGTTTGGTATAAGCTTTGGTGGTCATGTGTGTGCTAAAAAAGTTGCTCACAAGTTGACATGTTTGGTTCAGATAAGACAATGAGATATAAGGTCATGAGATTGGTCTGAAAGACTAATATTTTCCATTTGAACATATGATATTTATATTTTATAATGGTTTAGTGATATAATAGGATCATCTAAATTCCTGATAAGTCATTGAAAATGTCTATATAGGTTTTGGAGGTCCGAGTCACCATGATTGGTATTTGAGGAAAACTGGCAGTTTTGAGTGAGTTGCAAAGGCATTTTTGAGGCTCTATGCCCAAGGTATAAGTGTCTAATGCATATGGTGAAATTTTTGAAGTCATGTAAGATATTTATAATTTTTTTATTTTTATGGTTGTGTGGCTAAATTATTTGTTATCTTCAGTTCTTCAAGATAGACTTTTCTATGTGTTCAAAGGCCTAATGTGATTAGTACTCATGAAGTGTTTCAAGTTGTGGTTGGACCTAAAAGGTGTAATGGTACTCAAAATATGTTTTGTAAGGACTATTTTATTATTGTCTGAAGATTTTGTGCCATGTATTTAGGTGTAGAGTGTTCCTGGGGGTCATAAGGTAATGTGTCCTAAAGAAGGCCTAATGGAATTAGGTCTCCATGAGACCTAAAGAAGAATTTGATCTATTTGAGTAATGGCTGACCTAATATAATTATTGAGTCTTAATTTAAAAGTGTCTTAAGTCTTATTATGTGGCCAATATAAGTGGTCAAGTATGTGTTTTTGATCAAGAGGTGTATCAACAAGAGGCTTGTATAAGAACAAGGCCTTTGAGGCCTAATTATCAAGTTAGGGAATTGGATTGAGAAAATGGATTGTCATGAATAGCTAATATAATATCTAAGTATGAAGATCAAAGTTGTATGACCTAATCAGTCTTGAAGAAACCTAGTTCAGCGAAGAGGCTTAGAAGGTAGTTTGAGAGGGATAAGAGTGTGAAGAGTTGAAGAGGTGGTCATCATAAATTGATTGAGAAACATAGATTTTTGAAGGTGATCAAAACAATCAGGTGGCTAAGTTGGTGTTGATTCATCTAGGGGGTTGGTGCCTCCTTTCAAGTGGGTGCTTGTTAAAGCCTAGTCAAGTGGGTGTTTGGTTAGTTGGGGTTGGTGTTCTATGTGGAGTTGGTGCTACACTAAATTTGGTTTTTATATTATAAGATTTTATTCCATTTATAGATATCATTGGTTTTTTTTTGCCTTGAGGTTTTCCCCTATATGTGATGTGTTCTTGTGTTTCATGCTCATATGTATGGTTGATTGTGCTTTGATTGATTTATATTTTTGTATGACTGGATCATGAATGTTAAGTTTAATTGAATGAATGATTTAAATATTGATTCAACCCCCCATCTAAATCATTGTTCCTTCAACAATTGGTATTAGAGCTTGGTCCTTTGAATCAGGCATAACAACTTGAAGATGATCATAAGAAGCACAAGATGCCTAGTGATCAAGAAGACAACATTTATGAGGAAGAAGGAGAAGCTGAAGTAGACCTTGAAGCTGAGCTCATAAGTGCCCTAGATGATTTGAAGCATCAAGATAAGAGGAAGCATGAATTGTTATCTATGGTCAAGCATCTTAAGGATTATGTTTATACCTTAGAGAGTGACTGGGTTAAATAAGCCAAAAGGGATGAGAAGATCAACAAGGATATTATGAATCAATTAGAAGGTGTCAATAAAAAGTTCAGATCAAAATAAGTTGAGTATGATTAGTTGAAGGCAAAGCTAGATTATTTTAAGGTTAAGCATGAGCAACTCATAGACAAGATGAGTAAGTTTAAGAAAGAGGATGAGAATCTAGAACAAGCTAAGATCACCAACATGAAAGTTAACATGAATAGACCAATCAGGTAACGCAATGCAATAAGGTATTTTAATTCTTTCAATAGTTGTTGTTTTGCTTGTCATATTTTTTGTCATAGAGAAAATGATTTTAGAATGGTCTCAAGGGATGAGTTATCATGGGATGATGGGAGAAGTAGTAATCAGTCAAGAAGACTTAATAAGGCATATGGATCATTTGGAGTACATGAGAAGGGTCAAACATTAGTTTGGAGGCCAAATAAAGTCAAGATTGATCATATTGAGTCCAAGAGTCAAGATGGATTATTTTCTAAGGAGGAAAAAAAGACTAAAGAGGAATCTATTATAGCTTAGACCACCCTTCACATTTAATTTGAAGGCATGAAATGGTGTGTGTGTGTGTGTGTGTATATATATATATATATATATATATATATATATATATATATATATATATATATATATATATATATATATATATATATATATGTAGTGGTTACTCAATCCACATGATAGAAGACACACAAAAGTTCATCTCATTGAAGATTAATGTTGCAGGAGTAATGAGATTTGGAGACAACACAATTTCCAATATAGTTGGCAAGGGTATCTTGAGTTTAGACAATGGGAAGACTAAGATATAAAATGTGTTGTATGTGAAGGTTTTAAAACATAACCTGCTTAGTGTAAGTCAAATTTACAATCAAGGACACACACTAACCTTTCATGACAGAGGGTGTGAGATAAGGAGATCCAAATTAGAAAGGCTAATTACCAATGCTAAGAGGACTAAGAACAATCTATATGTCTTGAATGAGATCAAGAAAGAGAGATGCTTTATGAGCAAGATGGATGAATGTTTGTTGTAGCAAAGAAGGTTAGGTTACCTAAACATTGACAATATGGTCAAGATAAGCACTAAGAATTTTTTGAAAAACATGCCTAAGATTACCAAACCTGAAAACATACTTTGTAAGGCATGTCAACATGGTAAGCAGACTAGAAGAAGGTTCAAGTCCAAGGAATACTTTACTTCAATACCCATGGAGTCAATAGGCATTGATCTCTATGGGCCTACAAGAATTGAAAGCATTCAAGGAGATAGATACTTCATGTTACTCATAGATGACTACACAAAAATGACTTGGGTGGCATTACTAAAAGAAAATTCGCAAGCTCTTGACAACTTTAAGGAATTCAAGGCTATTGTTGAGAATGAGAAAAGTGGGAAGATCAAGTCCCTAAAATATGATAAAGGAGGAAATTTTTGATCTAATTAGTTTGATGAATTTTATGAAGGTCATGGAATAAGGAGATAATTATAGATAGGTAGGACACCTCAGCACAATGGGGTACTGTAAAGAAAGAACAGGATAATTCAAGAGATGGTGAGAACTATGCTAAATGAATCTATATTATCTAATGAATATTAGAGAGGGGCAGTGAGCACTAAAGTATACATTTGGATTAGAGGATAGATAAGGACTAATAGAAACAAGACTCCTTATTAACTATGGAAAGGCAAGCATGTTAATTTGAAACACTTTATAGTGTTTGGGAGCAAATGTTTCATTAAAATAAATGATTCATAATTAGGAAAGTTTGATTTTAGATCTAATGATAGTATATTCTTAAGATACTCATCAATGAGATTAGACTATAGATGTTATTACAAGCGGTTACAGAAGATAGTCAAAAGCACCAATGTGAAGTTTGATGAGACAAGGAAATCACACTCACAGTCAAAAGATACTTTAGAGAATCTGAACTTCAAGAATGAAGAGGAAACTATAGAGGTTGATAAGGAAGAAAAAGAAGTTGAGGAGAGATAAGACTTCAAACACTTCAAATAACCATGATGCTCCTTCTACACCTTCTTTCATTAAAAGTAACCTCATTTTAAGGACAAATGCTAAATATTTTTAGAAAGCTTCTCTTACTTTCAAGAATATGAAATTATTTACTAATAGTACCAACCGCATGAAGGTGGAAGCTTATATATGGCACCACTAACCTAGAAAAAATTATTAGTAAGTAATTAATGATGAAATTTATATGTACTAAATACAAAATCAAAGCCATCTGGTAAAAATGATTATATATACATTTTATAATTCAACATACCTACACATATCAATCCATCAAACCAATAGGATATGTTCTAATCTTTATAGTAGCAAGAATAGCTTCATGGTCTGAATCAAAAACCTTTTAATAAAATCATGTTTAATGGCCTCCCTAGATATTTTTCAATTGAATATTTGTTGGAAAAACTACATTTCAATAGTGCAGTATCTTCATGTGTGTTTTAAATTCTTCAAACAACTATATATCTAAATTTTGATTGGATATCATTGAAGCCAAGTTTTAGTGACTACCATAGACCCAATGGGATACATAATTTTCTATCCATCTATGAGAATGGAAGTCAATTTTTTATTTTCCTTTACAAACTAACATAAGTAATAATATATCCTGTCTTCATTATCCTCATCTTTAATAACTGTAAAAGCATGCCCTGTATCACAAAAAACAAATTTTAATGACATTATATGAAGATAGATAATGGTTCTAAATACTACATAATCAATAATATTCTATGTGGATCATTAGATCAAATACATGGTCAAAGTCATGTGATAATGTTGTATCTATAAATTGTAATGCTCATGGAACCTGATATGTTTTGATTGGAATTAGAGGTATGGAATTCTAGTCATCCACCCACTCTTGTGACTCATACTCAATCCAAATAAAGACCATACATGTAGAATAAAAACATGCTAAGTGTGTTGTGTGAATAGTCCAAGAGCCTACATTTGAGCCACAAAATGGGTGGAGATCACTTGAACCCATTACAATCATACAATCCTCATAATTTGCCAAATTTATTTTCCTCCATTAAACAAAAATGTCTACAAATAATAGAATTTAGTTGAGCACCATGGAACATGTTCTCATTACACCATTTAACTATACTTTTTGCATCTATCAAATGAGCACCCTCATCAAATTTCAACTCCTCACTTTCAACAACTCTTTTTACACATGTTCCAGCACCATCATGCTCCCTTTTTCTATGGCCATCCTCAATGAAATTTCAAATATGTTCTACACCAATGATAATTTGCATCTTGCTCAATTAATAAAAATTTCATGCATTCTTGAGTTGTGATGTGAAATTTGTTTAACCAAATATAATGTTGATTGAAATAAATGTTCATCTTAGTCAACTGTACATGTACTCTATACAATGTGATCAGTCATTGCTAATATAAAAATGTTAATCCCTTAATATTTTTTGATCTTAATCGATACTATAAGGTGCATTAATTAATGTTATATGCATGAATATGGAAATTATGATGAGTTTTAATATTGTGACTGAACTTCTATTTGTGGTTTTGATGTGTAATTTTTAACAAAGTCAATTACTAAAACAATCAAACCAAGTGAGAACGTGGACTTGTATATCTTGAAATATTCATCCAACCATCTAGCTCTGTGTGTGTGCCTTGTATACTCATAAATAATTTTCTCCCTAAATTTGACCATAAATTTTGAAATGGGTATCTATTTTGTAACAAGCTTATACCTTTTATATTTTTACCCTATTTTACTTGATAAGTCACATATTTGTATTTGCTCAAACCAAAAAAATTATATCCAATTGCACTTGTTTCATCTTCATGGATATAATTTTTTAGTTTTGGCAATCAACCACAAATGCTACAATTTCAATCCAAACGTGCTTTGTTATAAAATAACTATCCATCTAGTCTTTCATAAAAAATGGTTGGAATAAATTATCTGGCTGATTTTAGTGAATCTTCCAAGCCACACGCCTGCATAATATTATTAGTATGTAAAGTACAATGAATATGGCATAAAACATCATAGTGTATTTCAAAATCCAAATGTTGCCTATAATAAGTGGTGTGTGTGTGATTTGTTTTTATATAAAAAAGTTTGGCCATCTCAAAATATCTTTAACTAATATAAATTTGTGGATGTTTTTCTAAAAACTTGGAGTACAATTGTGTTTGAGTCATATTCAAGAAAAGTTTTAGATTCAATTCACATTTATGAGAACCAACTCTTCTTTTGACTACATCTCTTGTATTGGTGAAACTCTAGTATTATAATTTAAAAATTGTGCAACTCTTTTAGAGCATTGACTATAGCCTTGTCCTTTCGTGGAAGTCAACCAGAGAATGCCCAAAGTTCATTGGTATTGGGTTCATTAAGTCTTTTGCATCTTAAAATTAATTTCATTATTATTTTTTATTTATATCAAGTGTTTGGATTATTTTTTAAATCAATAATGTTTTACCTATTTGACTACTTACTGCAAAATTTATGATTATATGTCTAGTAGCATTACAATCTTTGCTGCATTATTTAGGACCTACAATACAATATGCATCATGTAATTTTTCAACAATTTTTGTATTTTTATCATCCATATTATATTTTCTTAGTCCTAATGTGTACATGGTAGGTCTCATCTTAATCAATTTCAATAACAAAATAAATTTTTTCCTTCTTTTAGTATCACGAGTCAAATTATGAAATAAATTATCCCAAATTTCCTGACCCGGTCTTATTTAATGGTGGTTAGATATTTTTTTAAGCATTGGTTTCAAAATATTTTCATTGACTTCAATTAATTACTTACCTTTTATACACACAAATATTAAAGTTGTTGTTACTAGTGTAACTTGTTGAGAGGGTGTTTTAAAATCATCATTACTTTCATTGATTAGTGGTGGGATGACATTTTATTCATTGATTATTTCCTCATTTCATGTTTCCCTAAAAAAAATTTCATTACTAATTACATCATTATTTATTTCCATGAAAATTTATTCATTGCTTAGGGGTAAGGCATCATGCATACAATCATCATAAACAAAATAAAAAACACTATACTTTGGATGTGAGCTTCTAACATTATCTAATTCATTATTGTCAATTTCATCATTATTCAATTCAGTATTGTTAATTCCATCATTATAGAATTAATTATTTTAAATTTCATAATTATTCAATTCATTATTGTCAATTGCATCATTGACTATAACATTTCGCTCATCAGAGATAGTTTATATAGCTTGTTTTAAACAAAGTGCTTGCATTCATACCTTATTTATTTTTTTATCTCACCTCTTATATTTGCCCAAGTGTTTATTTTTCAACTTCTTTCTCTTTCTCAAACATGATTGGTCATCCATTGGACAATTGATAGGTTTTCAAAGGTGAGGTCCAAAAAAATAGTTGATAGCTCTTGTTCTCAACTTACAAGTACTTCAAAAGTTCATATAGAATGTTTGTGGGGATAGATTTATAAAATTGGGTAAAAAAAATCCATTGAAAAGCAAGTTTTTATCCATAGTGAGAACAATGTGTATGCTTTATGATATAATGAGTATACATTATGGCATAATGTGTAAACATTACAAAACATGTATTAGTTACATAACGTGTATGCGTTATAGCTTTGAATTTAAATTTCAATCCTTTTGGCTAAAAATGGCTTGAATTTCTGAGCCAAAGGCCTGGACCTATAAATCTACAACCAAGTCCGAAAAATTTGATAGAAAACAACAAATTTCAAATTTCATTTCTAAATACACTAGGAATTTCAACAACAAAATTCAAAAAATTATTACCATGACAATGAGTACACTCTCCTCTTTTCAAATATATGATTTTTAAAATTTTTTGACTATTTTTTAAATATAATTTATTTTTATTTTTTTTAAATTTAGACTATTGTCTAGTGGGTTGTAGTCCAATGGTGAGGATGATGGTGTAAAAGGTGTTTCTTAGCCATCCACCAAGGTAAAATTCGCAAGAGATACAAAAAAAAAAATGAGGCCAGGATCATGCCTCAAACAAATTTGGTAGAATGGATACCCCTCAGTCTTTGGAACTAAGCCGAAGAGGTATTATGTATACCTAATCTATTTAAACATAAGGTTTTAATAAAAAAAAATATGAACTATTTTAAGATTACAAACTATGTTGATTTCTAACTATAATGTTTTTAGGCTACCACATGCTGTAAATATACATACCCATACATGTTAATGTAATTTTTTTTTCATTCATCCAAGTGCAAAACAAATTTCATGATCATAAAATAAGCCTACTTCTACACACATTCAAAAAATAATCCATTTTTTTTTGAGGTAGTTAGAGGGGGCCACATGACTGGCTATCCATTTTTTTGTCATTTTTCAGGATCTATTTCCTTAAAAAAATTCTGACAAAAAAAATATTTATTTATTAAATAAAAATAAAAATATAGGTCACAAATTAGAAGATCTTATCTAAATATTCACCAAAAGGTTTCAAACAATATTAAATGATTCTCAAAAAATGGTGGGTCACGCAACCATCTATGCACTCTATTTTTTTGAAAAAACATGAGTTCCTATTTAAATTTTAGATGTTTGGCCTAGTTATACTTAATCATTTTTCTTTTAAATGTAGTATTTAGGAAACTAGACTTGATGTGTTACAATTCATGTTCTTATAGCATCTTAAAATTTTGAGTGCAATTATTTCAAATTATCTACAAAAGTTCAATTTTCTTATATTTCAATAAAATCATGTCTACAAGTAGTTCCCTTTTATCCCCCAACTTTTTGTACTTACCCTAGGAGATTAACACAACAAGCACTTTATTCATTAAGATAGATAACCACATTGACAAAATATAGTGACATCAAGTTCATAGTAGGCCTTGAACTCTATTATGTTTTCTTTAGTATTATTCTTTCTATTTTCTCTATTCTTCTTTCTCTTGGAAAGGCTTTCAAACCCTTTCCCTCTGTTTTTGATCTTCTCTTATTATATAATCCCCAATCACTTCAGCTTATTCATAAATGTTCCCCCACACTAATAGATAGTTTAACTATATATAAATATGTTTCTTTATTTTTCCCTTCGAATAGTTCCCATCACCAAATATCTCATGCCCTATGGCAACTATTGACCAAAATATCTCAATCAAATCTTCGCATTGAACTAAGATACAACATAATCTACAACTAGGTATGTAGGTAAATTTATTATATCTCCATCATTGCTTGCTTATAGTTAGGGGTTCAATATCAACTATCACTATACCCCACCTTTTTTGAATATTTAACATTTGTTAGTAAGAGAGGTATTGACAATATAATCTATAACTTTGGGTTTCTTATTCTCTAATTTCTTTCCCTATTGACACATAGAAAAGAAAAGATGTTACAATGGTGTTGTTCAATGAAAACCAATTGCAAAGCTAATTTAAAAATTTGCCAAGTCTTATTGCCTTGATTGGATTCTTAAAAATCTATATTAATTTTTACAGTGGATTCAAAAAAATTCCATAATCAATGAGGTTCCACCTATATAAATGTCAATTCAGACATTGAAACTAGTGATTTCGATCACCATACAATAACATGGATTCTGGAACTTGATGTAAGTGTTAGAGTGCAAGAGTGATCATGTATCTTGAGAAACATTAGATTCTATGATAAAAAGCATTATAAAAAACTACTAGTATGACTATGATTATAGATTTGGTGTATGATTACTCCCTATTAGTGAACTAATCCACATAAATCACAGAGGCATGAGATCAACACATCAAGCACTTTATTCATTAAGAGAGACAATTACATTGACAAAATGTAATGACATCAAGTTTATTGTAGGTCTTGAACTCTATTCTATTTTCTCTAGTCTTATCCTTTCTATTTTCTCTATTCTTCTTTCTCTCGGGAAGGCTTTCAAACCCATTCCCTCTAGTTGTGATATTTTCTTATTGTATAGGTCCTAATCACTTCAAATTATTCATAAATGTTCCCCCACATCAAGAAATAGTTAAACTATATTATAATTTGTTTCTTCATCTTTCTCTTCAAATATTTCCTTTCACCAAAGATCTCATGCCCTATGGCAATTGTTGACCAAAATATCCCAATCAAATCTTTACAATGAGACCAAAAATAACTAAGATGGTGTGCGCATTTGAATTTTTTGACATTAAATAATAAGGTCACGCTTGTCACAATACTAGGGTCCCAAAACTAACGGACTCGTTATGAACTCTATCCACTATGAACTCCATGTGGATTTAATGAGTTGATTGGATTTTATGACTTATGTACAATTTGTGGCATGTTCCCAAGGCCAATAGGTTTCATGAATTTGAGATTTAAATTTTAGAAGTGTCACCACCTATCAAATCATCCTATCTGTGACTACCAAGGATCCTATGAACTTGACTTTAAATTTGATATCTTCTTGAATGTCACCATGTGATCGCATGCATAAGTCCTCTTCAAGCCCCATTTGTATTTATATTACTTAGAAAAATTGTGGCCAATAAAAGTATAAATAAATATATGTAAATGAATCATTCATTCAACATAAGAGTTACTTGGTGATCTCCATGTGATCATGTTGACATTTCAACTTAATGTTGCAAATTTTAATGTGACCCAACTAAAAGAGCAAAGGAAACAAGATGATCTCTACAAACATGTTGTAACTTATTGAATAATTTATAAAGTTCCTAAATTTTTAGGAGGAATGCAAAATTATTTCTTTACCTTGGATGCTCTTGTCATTTTAGAAACATCTCTCAACCTAAATTTAAATAAATGATTATAATTTATGTTATGTATATCTAATTCTTAGAATTAGATGTATAATTTTATTTCCCTTAGTAGTCTTCTATTGTTAATTTTTTTGTTTTTTGTTTTTTAAATATAATTATTTAATTTCATTTATAAATAATTGTATAGAACTATAATTTTTTGTTCTCATATATTTGATTAATTAAATCTCCATCTCTATGTTAAATTGAATTAAACATTTTTCAAAAGAAAAATAAAATGGAGACAACTAAATATTGACACTAAAATTAAACATTTTAATCATTAAATTTTATGTATGTATTTTAATGGAATCTCCAAATGATTTTGGTGGAGTAGATATGTTTTAGTATATTAAATTAAAGGAAATGAATTATTCATAAATTTTATACTAATATATTTTCTTATTTTTTAAATGAAAAAATTCAAATATAATTTAATTTATTTTAATAATTTTCAATAATATTAAAATAATGTATGTTTTAAATTAAATTTTATGGTCATATAAATATATTCACATTTTTTATTATAATTTTTTTAAGGTATAAAAGATTATTATTATTATTATTATTATTATTATTATTATTATTATTATCATCATCATTGGTAAATGTTTTTTCAAAATTTGGAATTGTGAATCAAAACGCTTTTGACTGGAGCTATGAATCAATTTGGAACACAAAAAATAGACCTAAATCCTCCTTACATCCATCACAACATCCACAAATAGTGCTACAAATATCACCATGGCTAACATAGGCCCCATAGATATCACCACAACCATGATAGACCCCACAAACATTTGCATCAGCCACAACTAACCTAGCATGCCACCAAGATTTGAACCTAGATGATATTGAATACAACCTAGTCACCAATTTACCCACATCTCATTAACAAAACTTTTTAAAAAAAAAAATTAAAGAATGCTTAAAAAAAGATCTAAGAGAATATTGACATTATATATTTAAACATTAATATTTAAAAAAGTAATTTATCCTCACTTTCAAAAGCCATCATATAATTAAAATAAAATAAATTCAATTTTTGAATGGTACAACCTTTCCTTTTCATATATTTAATTTTGAGAAGTTTAAAAAACTCGGTTACATGTTTTAAATATCTAATATATTAATATGACATTTTTAGAGCCATTTCTTTCCACATGTTCTAGGTGAAAATTAAGTGAACCTCATATAACAATACAATAATTATGATTGAAATAAAATAATTCAAATTTTGAATGGTATAATCGTTCCTTTTCATATGTATAATTTTAAAAAGTGTAAGGAGGTCGATCACATGTTTTAAATATTTATGGTCATATGACAGTAGTAATATGACATTTTCGTAGTGTTTCCTTTCCACATGTTTTAAGTTAACATGATTCCACAATATTCAACACAAAAAATTTATTCCATTTATATATATCATTGGACTTTTTTTTCCTTGTGGTTTTCCCCTATATGTGATGTGTTCTTGTGTTTCATGCTCATATGTATGGTTGATTTTGCTTTGATTGATTTATATTTTTGTATGACTGGATCATGAATGTTAAGTGCAATTGAATGAATGTTTTACATATTGATTCAACCCCCCATCTAAATCATTATTCCTTCAACAATTGGTATTAGAGCTTGGTCCTTTGAAGCAGGCCTAACAACTTGAAGATTATCATAAGAAGCACAAGATGTCTAGTGATCAAGAGGACAACATTTATGATGAAGAAGGAGAAGCTGAAGTAGACCTTGAAGCTGAGATCATAAGTGCCCTAGATGATTTGAAGCATCAAAATAAGAGGAATCATGAATTTTTATCTATGGTCAAGCATCATAAGGAATAGGTTTATACCTTAGAGAGTGACTGGGTCAAAGAAGCCAAAAGGGATGAAAAGATCAACAAGGATATTATGAATCAATTAGAAGGTGTCAATACAAAGTTCAGATCAAAATAAGTTGAGTATCATTAGTTGAAGGTAGAGCTAGATTATTTTAAGGTTAAGTATGAGCAGCTCATAGACAAGATGAGTAAGTTTAAGAAAGAGGATGAGAATCCAGAACAAGCTAAGATCACCAACATGAAAGTTAACATGAAGAGACCAATCAGGTAGTGCAATGCAATAAGGTATTTTAATTCTTTCAATAGTTGTTTTTCTTGTCATATTTTTTGTCATAGAGAAAATGATTTTAGAATGGTCTCAAGAAAATGAGTTATAATGGGATGATGGGAGAAGTAGTAATCAGTCAAGAGAACTTAATAAAGCATATGGATCTTTTGGAGTACATGAGAAGGGTCAAACATTAGTTTGGAGGCCAAATAAAGTCAGGATTGATCATATTGAGTCCAAGAGTCAAGATGGATTATTTTCTAAGGAGGAAAAAAAGACTAAAGAGGAATCTATTATAGCTCAGACCACCCTTCACATTTAATTTGAAGGCATGAAATGGTGTGTGTGTGTGTATATATATATATATATAGTGGTTGCTCAATCCACATGATAGAAGACACAAACAAGTTCATCTCATTGAAGAATAATATTGTAGGAGTAATGAGATTTGGAGACAACACAATTTCCAATATAGTTGGCAAGGGTATCTTGAGTTTGGACAATGGGAATACTAAGATATAAAATGTGTTGTATGTGAAGGTTTTAAAACATAACCTGCTTAGTGTAAGTAAAATTTACAATCAAGGACACACACTAACCTTTCATGACAGAGGGTGTGAGATAAGGAGAGCCAAATTAGGAAGGCTAATTACCAATGCTAAGAGGACTAAGAACAATCTATATGTCTCGAATGAGATCAAGAAAGAGAGATGCTTTATGAGCAAGATGGATGAATGTTCATTGTAGCAAAGAAGGTTAGGTTACCTAAACATTGACAATATGGTCAAGATAAGAACTAAGGATTTTGTGAAAAACATGCCTAAGATTACCAAACCTAAAAACATACTTTGTAAGGCATGTCAACATGGTAAGCAGACTAGAAGAAGGTTCAAATCCAAGAAATACTTTACTACAAGACCCATGGAGTCAATAGACATTGATCTCTATGGGCGTACAAGAATTGAAAGAATTTAAGGAGATAGATACTTCATGTTACTCATAGATGACTACACAAAAATGACTTGGGTGGCATTACTAAAATAAAATTCGCAAGCTCTTGGGAACTTTAAGGAATTCAAGGCTCTTGTTGAGAATGAGAAGAGTGGGAAGATCAAGTCCCTAAGATATGACAAAGGAGGAGATTTTTGATCTAATTAGTTTGATGACTTTTATGAAGGTCATGGAATAAGGAGATAGTTATAGATAGGTAGGACACCTCAGAAGAATGGGATACTGTAAAGAAAGAATAGGATAATTCAAGAGATGGTGATAACTATGCTAAATGAATCTATATTATCTAATGAATATTGGAGAGGGGCAGTGAGCACTGAAGTATACATTTGGATTAGAGGATAGATAAGGACTAATAGAAATAAGACTCCTTATTAACTATGAAAAGGCAAACATGTTAATTTGAAACACTTTAGAGTGTTTGGGAGCAAATGTTTCATCAAAATAAATGATTAATAATTAGGAAAGTTTGATTTTAGATCTAATGATAGTATATTCTTAAGATACTCATCAATGAGATCAGACTATAGATGTTATTACAAGAGGTTATAGAAGATAGTCAAAAGCACCAATGTGAAGTTTGATGAGACAAGGAAATCACACTCACAGTCAAAAGATACTTTAGAGAATCTGAACTTTAAGAATGAAGAGGAAACTATAGAGGTTGATAAGGAAGAAAAAGAAGTTGAGGAGAGATAAGACTTCAAACACTTCAAATAACCATGATGCTCCTTCTACACCTTCTTTCATTAAAAGTAACCTCATTTTAAGGACAAATGCTAAATATTTTTAGAAAGCTTCTCTTACTTTCAAGAATATGAAATTATTTACTAATAGTACCAACCGCATGAAGGTGGAAGCTTATATATGGCACCACTAACCTAGAAAAAATTATTAGTAAGTAATTAATGATGAAATTTATATGTACTAAATACAAAATCAAAGCCATCTGGTACAAATGATTATATATACATTTTATAATTCAACATACCTACACATATCAATCCATCAAACCAATAGGATATGTTCTAATCTTTATAGTAGCAAGAATAGCTTCATGGTCTAAATCAAAAACCTTTTAATAAATTCATGTTTAATGGCCTCCCTAGATATTTTTTCAATTGAATATTTGTTGGAAAAACTAAATTTGAATAGTGTAGTATCTTCATGTTTGTTTTAAATTCTTCAAACAACTATATATCTAAATTTCGATCGGATATCATTGAAGCCAAGTTTTAGTGACTACTACAGATCCAATAGGATACATAATTTTTTATCCATCTATTAGAATGGAAGTCAATTTTTTATTTTCCTTTACACACTAACGTAAGTAATAATATATCCCGTCTTCATTATCCTCATCTTTAGTAATTGTAAAAAGATGCTCTGTATCACAAAAAACAAATTTTAATGACATTATATGAAGATAGATAATGGTTCTAAATAGTACATAATCAATAATATTCTATGTGGATGCATTAGATCAAATGCATGGTCAAAGGCATGTGATAATGCCGTATCTCTAAATTGTAATGCTCATGGAACCAGATATGTTTTGATTGGAATTAGAGGTATGTAATTCTAGTCATCCACCCACTCTTGTGACTCATACTCAATCCAAATAAAGACCATACATGCATAATAAAAACATGCTAAATGTGTTGTGTGAATAGTCCAAGAGCCTACATTTGAGCTATGAAATGGGTGGAGATCACTTGAACCCATTACAATCATAAATCCTCATAATTTTCGAAATTTATTTTCCTCCATTAAAAAAAATTGTCTACAAATAATAGGAGCACCATGGAACATGTTCTCATTACACCATTTAACTATACTTTTTTAATCTATCAAATGAGAACCCTCATCAAATTTCAACTCCTCACTTTCAACCACTCTTTTTACACATGTTCCAGCACCATCATGCTCCCTTTTTCTATGGCCATCCTCAATGAAATTCCAAATATGTTCTACACCAATGATAATTCGCATCTTGTTCAATTAATAAAAATTTCATGCATTCTTGAATTGTGATGTGAAATTTGTCTAACCAAATTTAACATTGATTGAAATAAATGTTCATCTTAGTCAACTGTACATGTACTCTATACAATGTGATTAGTCATTGCTGATATAAAAATGTTACTCCCTTAATATTTTTTGATCTTAATCGATACTATAAGGTGCATTAATTAATGTTATATGCATGAATATGGAAAATTATGATGAGTTTTAATATTGTGACTGAACTTCTATTTGTGGTTTTAATGTGTAATTTTTAACAAAGTCGATTTCTAAAATAATCGAACCAAGTGAGAATGTGCACTTGTATATCTTGAAATATTCATCCAACCATCTAGCTCTATGTGTGTGCCTTGTATACTCATAAATAATTTTCTCCCTAAATTTGACCATAAATTTTGAAATGGGTATCTATTTTGTAACAAGCTTATACCTTTTATATTTTTACCATATTTTACTTGATAAGTCACATATTTGTATTTGCTCAAACCAAAAAATTTATATCCAATTGCACTTGTTTCATCTTCATGGATATAATTTTTTAGTTTTGGCAATCAACCACAAATGCTACAGTTTCAATCCAAACATGCTTTGTTATAAAATAACTATCCATCTAGTCTTTCATAAAAAATGGTTGGAATAAATTATCTGGCTGATTTCAATGAAACTTCCAAGCCACATGCCTGCATAATATTATTAGTATGTAAAGTACAATGAATATGGCATAAAACATCATAGTGTATTTCAAAATCAAAATGTTGCCTATAATAAGTGGTGTGTGTGTGTGATTTGTTTTTATATAAAAAAGTTTGGCCATCTCAAAATATCTTTAACTAATATAAATTTGTGGATGTTTTTGCAAAAACTTGGAGTACAATTGTGTTTGAGTCATATTCAAGAAATGTTTTAGATGCAATTCACATTTATGAGAACCAACTCTTCTTTTGACTACATCTCTTGTATTGGGTGAAACTCTAGTATTATAATTTAAAAATTGTGCAACTCTTTCAGAGCATTGACTATAGCCTTGTCATTTCGTGGAAGTCAACCAAAGAATGCCCAAAGTTCATTGGTATTGGGTTCATTAAGTCTTTTGCATCTTAAAATTAATTTCATTATTATTATTTATTTATATCAAGTGTTTGGATTATTTTTCAAATCAATAATGTTTTACCTATTTGACTACTTACTGCAAAAGTTATGATTATATGTCTAATAGCATTACAATCTTTGTTGCATTATTTAGGACCTACAATACAATATGCATCATGTAATTTTTCAACAATTTTTTTATTTTTATCATCCATATTATATTTTCTTAGTCCTAATGTGTACATGGTAGGTCTCATCTTAATCAATTTCAATAACAAAATAAAAAAATTCCATCTTTTAGTATCACAAGTCAAATTATGAAATAAATTATTCCAAATTTTCTGACCCGGTCTTATTGAATGGTGGTTAGATATTTTTTTAAGCATTGGTTTCAAAATATTTTCATTGACTTCAATTAATTACTTACCTTTTATACACACAAATATTAAAGTTGTTGTTACTAGTGTAACTTGTTGAGAGGGTGTTTTAGAATCATCATTACTTTCATTGATTAGTGGTGGGATGACATTTTATTCATTGATTATTTCCTCATTACATGTTTCCATGAATTTTTTTTTCATTACTAATTTCATAATTATTTATTTCCATGAAAATTTACTCATTGCTTAGGGGTAAGGCATCATGCATACAATCATCATAAACAAAATAAAAAACACTATACTTTGAATGTGAGCTTCTAACATTATCTAATTCATTATTGTCAATTTCATCATTATTCAATTCAGTATTGTTAAGTCCATCATTATAGAATTAATTATTTTAAATTTCATAATTATTCAATTCATTATTGTCATTTGCATCATTGATTATAACATTTGGCTCATCAGAGATAGTTTCTGTAGCTTTTTTTAAACAAAGTTCTTACATTCATACCTTATTTTTTTAAATCTCACCTCTTATATTTGCCCAAGTGTTTGTTTTTCAACTTCTTTCTCTTTCTCAAACATGATTGGTCACCCATTGGACAATTGATAGGTTTTCAAAGGTGAGGTCCAAAAAAACACTTGATAGCTCTTGTTCTCAACTTACAAGTACTTCAGAAGTGCATATAGAATGTTTGTGGGGATAGATTTATAAAATTGGGTAAAAAAATCCATTGAAAAGCAAGTTTTTATCCATAGTGAAAACAATGTGTATGCTTTATGATATAATGAGTATAAATTATGGCATAATGTGTAGACATTACACAACATGTATTCGTTACATAATGTGTACGCGTTATAGCTTTGAATTTAAATTTCAATCCTTTTGGCTAAAAATGGCTTGAATTTCTGAGCCAAAGGCTTGGACCTATAAATCTACAACCAAGTCCAAAAAATTTGATATAAAACAACAAATTTCAACTTTCATTTCTAAATACACTAGGAATTTCAACAACAAAATTCAAAAAATTATTACCATGACAATGAGTACACTCTCCTCTTTTCAAATATATGATTTTTAAAATTTTTTGACTATTTTTTAAATATAATTTTTTTTTTTTTTTTTTTAAATTTAGACTATTGTCTAGTGGGTTGTAGTCCAATGGTGAGGATGATGGTGTAAAAGGTGTTTCTTAGCCATCCACCAAGGTAAAATTCGCAAGAGATACAAAAAAAAAAATGAGGCCAGGATCATGCCTCAAACAAATTTGGTAGAATGGATACCCCTCAGTCTTTGGAACTAAGCCGAAGAAGTATTATGTATACCTAATCTATTTAGACATAAGGTTTTAATAAAAAAAAATATGAACTATTTTAAGATTACAAACTATGTTGATTTCTAACTATAATGTTTTTAGGCTACCACATGCTGTAAATATACATACCCATACATGTTAATGTAATTTTTTTTTCATTCATCCAAGTACAAAACAAATTTTATGATCATAAAATAAGCCTAATTCTACACACATTCAAAAAACAATCCATTTTTTTTTTTGAGGTAGTTAGGGGGGGCCACATGACTGGCTATCCATTTTTTTGTCATTTTTCAGGATCTATTTACTTACAAAATTACTGATAAAAAAATATTTATTTATTAAATAAAAATAAAAATATAGGTCACAAATTAGAAGATCTTATCTAAATATTCACCAAAAGGTTTCAAACAATATTAAATGATTCTCAAAAAATGGTGGGTCACGCAACCATCTATGCACTCTATTTTTTTGAAAAAACATGAGTTCCTATTTAAATTTTAGATGTTTGGCCTAGTTATACTTAATCATTTTTTTTTAAAGTTGTATTTTGGAAACTACACTTGAAGTGTTACAATTCATGTTCTTATAACATCTTCAAATTTTGAGTGCAATTATTTCAAATTATCTACAAAAGTTCAATTTTCTTATATTTCAATAAAATCATGTCTACAAGTAGTTCCCTTTTATCCCCCAACTTTTTGTACTTACCCTAGGAGATTAACACAACAAGCACTTCATTCATTAAGATAGATAACTACATTGACAAAATATAGTGACATCAAGTTCATAGTAGGCCTTGAACTCTATTATGTTTTCTCTAGTATTATACTTTCTATTTTCTCTATTCTTCTTTCTCTTGGAAAGGCTTTCAAACCCTTTCCCTCTATTTCTGATCTTCTCTTATTATATAATCCCCAATCACTTCAGCTTATTCATAAATGTTGCAACCACACTAACAGATAGTTTAACTATATAAAAATATGTTTCTTTATTTTTCCCTTCGAATAGTTCCCATCACCAAATATCTCATGCCCTATGGCAATTGTTGACCAAAATATCTCAATCAAATCTTTGCATTGAACTAAGATACAACATAATCTACAACTAGGTACGTAGGTATTTTTTTTTATCTCCATCATTACTTGCTTATAGTTAGGGGTTCAATATCAACTATCACTATACCCCACCTTTTTTGAATATTTAACATTTGTTAGTAAGAGAGGTATTGACAATATAATCTATAACTTTGGGTTTCTTATTCTCTAATTTCTTTCCCTATTGACACATAGAAAAGAAAAGATGTTACAATGGTGTTGTTCAATGAAAACCAATTGCATAGCTAATTCAAAAATTTCCCAAGTCTTATTGCCTTGATTGGATTCTTAAAAATATATGTTAAATTTTACAGTGGATTCAAAAACATTCCATAATCAATGAGGTTCCACCTACATAAATGTCAATTCAAACATTGAAACTAGTGATTTTGATCACCATACAATAACATGGATTCTGTAACTTGATGTAAGTGTTAGAGTGCAAGAGTGATCCTGTATCTTGACAAACATTGGCTTCTATGATAAAAAGCATTATAAAAAACAACTATTTTGACTATGATTATAGATTTGGTGTATGATTACTCCCTATTAGTGAACTAATCCACATAAATCACATAGGCATGAGATCAACACATCAAGCACTTTATTCATGAAGAGAGACAATTACATTGACAAAATGTAATGACATCAAGTTTATAGTAGGTCTTGAACTCTATTCTATTTTCTCTAGTCTTATCCTTTCTATTTTCTCTATTCTTCTTTCTCTCGGGAAGGCTTTCAAACCCATTCCCTCTAGTTGTGACATTTTCTTAATGTATAGGTCCTAATCACTTCAAATTATTCATAAATGTTCCCCCACATCGAGAAATAGTTAAACTATATTATAATTTATTTCTTCATCTTTCTCTTCAAATATTTCCTTTCACCAAAAATCTCATGCCCTATGGCAATTGTTGACCAAAATATCCCAATCAAATCTTTACAATGAGACCAAAAATAACTAAGATGGTGTGCGCATTTGAATTTTTTAACTATTATAATTTCCCAGGTCACATACTCTATGTTGTGTTCACTATGAATAAAAGGTTGTTGACATTAAATAATAAGGTCACGCTTGTCACAATACTAGGGTCCCAAAACTAATGGACTTGTTATGAACGCTATCCACTATGAACTCCATGTGGATTTACTGAGTTGAATGGATTTTATGACTTATGTACAATTTGTGGCATGTTCCCAAGGCCAATAGGTTTCATGAATTTGAGATTTCAATTTTACAAGTGTCACCACCTATTAAATCATCCTATGTGTGACTACCAAGGATCCTATGAACTTGACTTTAAATTTGATATCTTCTTGAATGTCGCCATGTGATCGCATGCATAAGTCCTCTTCAAGCCCTATTTGTATTTATATTACTTAGAAAAATTATGGCTAGTAAAAGTATAAATAAATATATGTAAATGAATCATTCATTTAACATAAGAGTTACTTGGTGATCTCCATGTGATCATGTTGACATTTCAACTTAATGTTGCAAATGTTAATGTGACCCAGCTAAGAGAGCAAAGGAAACAAGATGATCTCTACAAACATGTTGTAACTTATTGAATAATTTATAAAGTTCCTAAATTTTTAGGAGGAATGCAAAATTATTTCTTTACCTTGGATGCTCTTGTAATTTTAGAAACATCTCTCAACCTAAATTTAAATAAATGATTATATTTTATGTTATGTATATCCAATTCTTAGAATTAGATGTATAATTTTATTTCCCTTAGGAGTCTTCTATTGTTAAATTTATTTAATTTTTTTAAAATATAATTATTTAATTTCATTTATAAATAATTGTATAGAACTATATTTTTTTGTTATTTCCCTTAAAAGATTTTTTATTAATAAATTTATTAAATTTTTGAAAAATATAATTATTTAATTTTATTTGTAAATAATTGTGTAAAATTATAATTTCTTTTTTCTCATATATTTGATTAATTAGATCTCCATTTCTATATTAAAATGAATTAAACTTTTATAAAAAAAAAGAAAAAAAAATTGTTATATGATAATTTTTTTTCATTATTATATATGTGAATTTGGAGATAATTAAATATTAATATTAAAATTACACATATTAGTCATTAAATTTTTAATATGTATGTTAATGTAAACTCCAAATGATTTTGGTGGATTAGATATATTTTAGTATTTTAAATTAAAAGTAAAGGAAATGAATTATTCATACATCTTATACTAATAGATTGGTTTATTCTCTTTTTTTTAAGGTTAAATAATTTAATTTATTTAAAGAAGTATTAATAATAATAAAATAATATATATTTTAAATTAAATTTGATGGTCATATAAATATATTTGTATTTTTAATCATAAATTAATTTATTTTAAAGGTATAAAAAATTATTATTGATAAATATGTTTTCATAATTTATATTATGTATATCTAATTCTTAGAATTAGATGTATAATTTTATTTCCCTTAAGAGTCTTCTATTGTTAAATTTATTTAATTTTTTTAAAATATAATTATTTAATTTAATTTATAAATAATTGTATAAAACTATAATTTTTTGTTCTCATATATTTGATTAATTAAATCTCCATCTCTATATTAAATTGAATTAAACATTTTTCAAAAGAAAAAGAAAATGGAGACAACTAAATATTGACACTAAAATTAAACATTTTAATCATTAAATTTTATGTATGTATTTTAATGCAATCTCCAAATGATTTTGGTGGAGTAGATATGTTTTAGTATATTAAAATTAAAGTAAATGAATTATTCATACATTTTATACTAATAGATTCGCTTATTTAAAAAAATGAAAAAATTCAAATATAATTTCATTTATTTTAATAATTTTAAATAATAATAAAATAATTTATGTTTTAAATTAAATTTTATGGTCATATAAATATATTCACAATTTTTATTATAATTTTTTTAAGGTATAAAAGATTATTATTATTATCATTGGTAAATGTTTTTTCAGAATTTGGAATTGTGAATCAAAACGCTTTTGATTGGAGCTATGAATCAATTTGGGACACAAACAAGAGACCTAAATCCTCCTTACAGCCATCACAACGTCCACAAATAATGCTACAAATATCACCATGGCTAACATAGGCCCCATAGATATCACCACAACCATGACAAACCCCAGAAACATTTGCATCAGCCACAACTAACCTAGCATGCCACCAAGATATGAACCTAGATGATATTGAATACAACCTAGTCACCAATTTACCCACATCTCATTAACAAAACTTAAAAAAACTTTTTTTTAAAGAATGCTTAAAAAAAGATCTAAGAGACTATTGACATTATATATTTAAACATTAATATTAAAAAAATAATTTATCCTCACTTTCGAAAGCCATCATATAATTAACATAAAATAGATTCAATTTTTGAATGGCACAACCTTTCTTTTTCATATATTTAATTTTGAGAAGTGTAAAAAACTCGGTTACATGTTTTAAATATCTAATATATTAATATGACATTTTTAGAACCATTTCTTTCCACATGTTCTAGGTGAAAACTAAACGAACATCATATAGCAATACAATAATTACAATTGAAATAAAATAATTCAAATTTTGAATGGTATAATAGTTCCTTTTCATATGTATAATTTTAAAAAGTGTAAGGAGGTTGATCACACATTTTAAATATTTGTGGTCATATGACAGTAGTAATATGACAGTTTCATAGCGTTTCCTTTCCACATGTTTTAAGTTAACATGATTCCACAATCTTCAACACATAAATATAGAGCTAAGTCCGAGAGGTTTGATAGAAAACAAAAATTTCAACTTCCATTACCAAATACATTAGGAATTTCAACAACACAATTCAAATAATTATTATCATGACGACGAGCACACTGTCCTCTTTTAAAATATATGATTATTTTAATTTTTAAATTATTTTAAGATTACAAACTATGTTAATTTATAACTATAGATTTTTTATGCTGCCACACATATACATGCCTATACATGTTAATTTTTTTTTTCCGTTCATCCAAGTGCAAAACAAATTTTATGGTCACAAACTAGGCTTAATTCTACACACATTCAAAAAAAAAAAAAAAAAAACATTTTTTAAGGTGGCTAGGGGGACCACATAGCTGGCTATCTATTTTTTGTCAGTTTTATGGATCTATTTACTTACAAAATTAATAACATAAAAATATTCATTGATAAAAGTTAAAAAAAATTAGGTCACAAACTAGAAGTTCTTATCTAAATATTCACTAAAGGGTTTCAAACAATATTAAATGATGCTTAAAAAATGGTGGGCCACATGATCATCTATCCATCCTGTTTTCTTGAAAAACAAAAGTTCATATTCAAATTTTTTATGCTTGACATATTCATACTTAATCTTTTTTAAAAACAACTAGTGTTTTGGAAACTAGACTTGAAGTGCTACAATTCATGTTCCTATAGCATCTTCAAATTTTGAGTGTAGTTATTTCAAATTATCTACGCAAGTTCAGTTTTCTTAAATTTCAATAAAATTATGTCCACCAGTAGCCCCTTTTTGTCCCTCAACTTTTTGCACTTACCCCATTAGATCAACACAAAGAACACTTTATTCCTTAATAGAGACAATTACATTGACAGAATATAGTGGCATTAAGTTCATAGTAGGCCTTGAACTCTATTATTTTTCTTTAGTCTTATCCTTTCTATTTTCTCTATTCTTCCTTCTCTTGGGAAGCCTTTGAAATCCCTTCCCTCTGGTTGTGATCTTCTCTTATTCAATTATTCCCAATCACTTCAACTTATTCATAAATATTCATCCACAGTGAAAGATAGTTGAACTATATTAGAATATGTTTCTTGATATTTCCCTTCAATTAGTTCCCATCACTAAATATCTCATGCCCTATGGAAACTGCTAACTAAAATATCTCAATCAAAGCTTTACAGTGAACTAATATACAAATAGGTATGTAGGGAAATTTATTATATCTCCATCATTTCTTGGCTATAGTTAGGGGTTCAATCTCAACTATCACTATACCCCACCTTTCTTGAATATTTAACATTTGTTATTAAGAGAGGTATTAACATAATAATCTACAACTTTGATTTTCTTATTCTCCAACCTCTAAGCACTATTGTAACGTGTGTGTGTGTGTGTGTGTGTGTGTGTGTGTGTGTGTGTGTGTGTGTGTGTGTGTGTTTTTGTGTTACAATAGTGTTGTTCAATGAAAACCAATTGCATAGCTAATTCATAAATTTCCCATGTCCTCTTGATTTAATTGGATTCTTACAAATCTATATTAATTTTACAATGTATTCAAAATTTATCCATAATCAATGAGGTTCCACCTACATAAATGTCATTTTAGACATTGAAGCCAACAATTTAGATCACCATATAATAATATGGATTCTAGAACTTGATGTAGGTGTTGGAGTGCAAGAGTTATTCTACAACAAGCATTGGCTTCTCTAATAACAAGCATTACAAAAAATAATTACCCTGACTATGATTATAGATTTGGTGTATGACTACTCCCCAACAATGAACTAATACACATAAATCACATAGAGGCATGAGATCAACACATCAAGCACTTTATTCATTAAAATGGACAATTACATTGACAAAATATAGTGACATCAAATTCATAGTAGACCTTGATCCTTTCTATTTTCTCTATTCTTCCTTCTCTTGGAAAGGCTTTCAAATCCCTTCCCTCTGGAATAAAAGATATAAAAGATTATTATTATTATCATTGGTAAATGTTTTTTCAGAATTTGGAATTGTGAATCAAAACGCTTTTGATTGGAGCTATGAATCAATTTGGGACACAAACAAGAGACCTAAATCCTCCTTACAGCCATCACAACATCCACAAATAATGCTACAAATATCACCATGGCTAACATAGGCCCCATAGATATCACCACAACCATGACAGACCCCAGAAACATTTGCATTAGCCACAACTAACCTAGCATGCCACCAAGATATGAACCTAGATGATATTGAATACAACCTAGTCACCAATTTACCCACATCTCATTAACAAAACTCAAAAAAACTTTTTTTTAAAGAATGCTTAAAAAAAGATCTAAGAGAATATTGACATTATATATTTAAACATTAATATTAAAAAAATAAATTTATCCTCACTTTCGAAAGCCATCATATAATTAACATAAAATAGATTCAATTTTTGAATGGTACAACCTTTCTTTTTCATATATTTAATTTTGAGAAGTGTAAAAAACTCGGTTACATGTTTTAAATATCTAATATATTAATATGACATTTTTAGAACTGTTTCTTTCCACATGTTCTAGGTGAAAACTAAATGAACCTCATATAGCAATACAATAATTACGATTGAAATAAAATAATTCAAATTTTGAATGGTATAATAGTTCCTTTTCATATGTATAATTTTAAAAAGTGTAAGGAGGTTGATCACACATTTTAAATATTTGTGGTCATATGACAGTAGTAATATGACAGTTTCATAGCGTTTCCTTTCCACATGTTTTAAGTTAACATGATTCCACAATCTTCAACACATAAATATATAGCTAAGTCCGAGAGGTTTGATAGAAAACAAAAATTTCAACTTCCATTACCAAATACACTAGGAATTTCAACAACACAATTCAAATAATTATTATCATGACGACGAGCACACTGTCCTCTTTTAAAATATATGATTATTTTAAATTTTATATTATTTTAAGATTACAAACTATGTTACTTTATAACTATAGATTTTTTATGCTGCCACACATATACATGCCTATACATGTTAATTTTTTCATTTCCGTTCATCCAAGTGCAAAACAAATTTTATGGTCACAAACTAGGCTTAATTCTACACACATTCAAAAAAAAAAAAAAAAAAAAACATTTTTTAAGGTGGCTAGGGGGACCACATAGCTGGCTATCTATTTTTTGTCAGTTTTATGGATCTATTTACTTACAAAATTAATAACATAAAAATATTCATTGATAAAAGTTAAAAAAAATTAGGTCACAAACTAGAAGTTCTTATCTAAATATTCACTAAAGGGTTTCAAACAATATTAAATGATGCTTAAAAAATGGTGGGCCACATGATCATCTATCCATCCTGTTTTCTTGAAAAACAAAAGTTCCTATTCAAATTTTAGATGTTTGACATATTCATACTTAATCTTTTTTAAAAACAACTAGTGTTTTGGAAACTAGACTTGAAGTGCTACAATTCATGTTCCTATAGCATCTTCAAATTTTGAGTGTAGTTATTTCAAATTATCTACACAAGTTCAGTTTTCTTAAATTTCAATAAAATTATGTCCACCAATAGCCCCTTTTTGTCCCTCAACTTTTTGCACTTACCCCATTAGATCAACACAAAGAACACTTTATTCCTTAATAGAGACAATTACATTGACAAAATATAGTGGCATTAAGTTCATAGTAGGCCTTGAACTCTATTATTTTTCTTTAGTCTTATCCTTTCTATTTTCTCTATTCTTCCTTCTCTTGGGAAGCCTTTGAAATCCCTTCCCTCTGGTTGTGATCTTCTCTTATTCAACTATTCCCAATCACTTCAACTTATTCATAAATATTCATCCACAGTGAGAGATAGTTGAACTATATTAGAATATGTTTCTTGATATTTCCCTTCAATTAGTTCCAATCACTAAATATCTCATGCCCTATGGAAACTGCGAACTAAAATATCTCAATCAAAGCTTTACAGTGAACTAATATACAAATAGGTATGTAGGGAAATTTATTATATCTCCATCATTTCTTGGCTATAGTTAGGGGTTCAATCTCAACTATCACTATACCCCACCTTTCTTGAATATTTAACATTTGTTATTAAGAGAGGTATTAACATAATAATCTACAACTTTGATTTTCTTATTCTCCAACCTCTAAGCACTATTGTAACGTGTGTGTGTGTGTGTGTGTGTGTGTGTGTGTGTGTGTTAAAATAGTGTTGTTCAATGAAAACCAATTGCATAGCTAATTCATAAATTTCCCATGTCCTCTTGATTTAATTGGATTCTTACAAATCTATATTAATTTTACAATGTATTCAAAATTTATCCATAATCAATGAGGTTCCACCTACATAAATTTCATTTTAGACATTGAAGCCAACAATTTAGATCACCATATAATAATATGGATTCTAGAACTTGATGTAGGTGTTGGAGTGCAAGAGTTATCCTACAACAAGCATTGGCTTCTCTAATAACAAGCATTACAAAAAATAGTTACCCTGAGTATGATTATAGATTTGGTGTATGACTACTCCCTAACAATGAACTAATACACTTAAATCACGTAGAGGCATGAGATCAACACATCAAGCACTTTGTTCATTAAAATGGACAATTACATTGACAAAATATAGTGACATCAAATTCATAGTAGACCTTGATCCTTTCTATTTTCTCTATTCTTCCTTCTCTTGGAAAGGCTTTCAAATCCCTTCCCTCTGGTTGTGATCTTCTCTTATTCTATAGGTCGTAATCACTTCAACTTATTCATAAATGTTCCCGCACATCGAGCGATACTTGAACTCTATTAGAATTTGTTTCTTCACATTTCCCTTCAAATAGTTCCCTTCACCAAAGATCTCATGCCCTATGGCAACTATGGGACCAAAATATCTCAATTAAAGCTTTACAATGAAACCAAAAATATCTTAAATGGTGTGCGCATATGAAATTTATGGACCATTATAATTTCTTGGGTCACATACTCTATGTTGTGTTCCTTATGAATCAAAATCTATTGAGATTCAATAAGAAGGTCATACTTGTCACAATCCTAAGGTCCCAAAACTAATGGCCTTGTTGTGAACTCTATGGCCACTATGCACTCCATGTGGATTTACATATTTGAATGGATTTTGTGACTTAATTTATGGCATGTTCCAAAAGCCAATCGGTTCCATGAATTTGAGCTTTAAATTTTATGAGTGTCACCACGTATCAAATCATCATCCCATGTGTGACTACCAAGGATCCTGTGAACTTGAATTTAAATTTGATGTCTTCCTAAATGTCACCATGTGATCATGAGCACAAGTCCTCTTCAAGCCCCATTTGTGTTTATAATACTTAGAAAAATTGTGGCTAACAAAAGTATATATGTAAATGAAACCTCCATTCAACATAAGAGTTACTTGGTGATCTCCATGTGATCATGGTGACATTTCAACTTAACGTTACAAATGTTAATGTGACCCAACTAAAAGACCAAAGGAAACAAGATGATCTCTACGAACAAGTTGTGACTTATTAAACAATTTATAGAACTGCTAAAATTTTAGGGGGAATGCAAAATTGCTTCTTTATCTTAAATGCTCTTGCATCATTTTAGAAACATTTCTCAACCGAAATTTAAATAAATAGTTATAATTTATGTTGTGTATATCAAAATTTTAAATTTAAATGTATAATTTAATTCCCTTAAAAGATTTTTTATTATTAAATTTATTTAATATTTTAAAAATATAATTATTTAATTTTATTTGTAAATAATTGTGTAAAATTATAATTTCTTTTTTGTCATATATTTGATTAATTAGATCTCCATTTCTATATTAAAATGAATTAAACATTCAAAAAAATTTAAAAAAAAAATTGTTATATAATAATTTTTTTCATTATTATATATGCGAATTTGGATATAAATAAATATTAATATTAAAATTACACATATTAATCATTAAATTTTAAATATGTTAATGTAAACTCCAAATGATTTTGGTGGACTTTTAGTATTTTAAATTAAAAGTAAAGGAAATGAATTAATCATACATCTTATACTAATAGATTGGTTTATTCTCTCTTTTTTTCTCTATAAAGGTTAAATAATTTAATTTATTTGAAGAAGTATTAATAATAATAATAAAATAATATATATTTTAAATTAAATTTGATGGTCATATAAATATATTTTTATTTTTAATCATAAATTAATTTATTTTAAAGGTATAAAAAATTATTATTGATAAATATGTTTTCATAATTTTGAATTGTGAATCGAAAAAGTTTTTTATTGTAGTTATGAATCAATTTGGAATACAAAAGGGAGATTTAAATCTTCCTTACAATCATCACAATGCCTACAAACAGTTATACGAATATTACCATGGCTATCACAGGTCCCATAGATATCACCACAGCTACCACGGATTTTATAAACATTACTACGATTACAATAGACCCTACAAACATTTTCATCAATTACAATCGACCTAACATACCATATGCCATCGAGATTTGAACATAGATGATACTGAACACAACTAAATCATCATTAAGATAACCCAAAAAAAAAATTGTCCTCGTTTTAAAAGCCATCACATAAAACAAATTCAATTTTTGAATAGACAACTTTTCCTTTTCGTATATTTAATTTTAAAATTTGTTAAAAAGTCGATCACAGGTTTTAAATATCTCCTATATTAATAAAACAAAAATTAAATGAACAAGATTGGACCATACAACAATACAATAATTATAATTAAAATAAAACAAATTTAATTTTTGAAAGCTATAACCTTTCCTTTTTCATACGAATAATTTTGAAAGGTAGGAGGAGGTCGATCGCACGTTTTAAATATCTGTGATCGATATGACAGTAGCAATATGACGTTTGCACAACCTTTCCTTTCCACATGTTTTAAGTGAAGACGATTCCACAATCTTCAACACATACATAAAACAATATGTTTTTATCAGTATGACGATATGATTTCCATGGAAATAACATCCCACATTTCACCAAAGACAAATTTAAAAGCTTATCCATGCACTTAACATCCCTAAAATTTAGGATGTGCACTTTAATATGTTGAGATGAATGATTATGAGAGTTTAGGGATATAATTTTTTTTATTATTTCAAAGAATTGTAGATGTTTGGTTTTTTTTCATATAATGTTATTTTCATAATATATTTTTTATATAAAAAATTTTCATTTATTTTATTTTTTCCTTATAAATATATTCAAACTTTTTAATTATAAAACAAATAATTATATGTATGGAAAAAAGTGTTTCAAAAATTGTTTGCTAATAATTATACATAATAAATATTTAATACTAGATTTTTTATTTTATTTTTCTTAAAAATGAATTGTTTTCGGTTTTAAAGTTTTTATATAATTAAAATAAAATAAATCATTATTTTTTGATTGAAGAGCATATTTATATATTAATAAAATAAGAGTATAGTGCAATGGTAATCATACAAAAAAGGGGTGGAGAAGTCACATCCCATGATCAAAGACATATCAAGAGAAAAAACACGATAAGAGTCTAAAAAGTGGTCAATAAATGACCACACAAAAAAATTCACATCAATAATTCAGCACAGCTAAGTGCAAAGAGTAAAAAACAATAAAGAGGACAATTAAGCAATGGCAACAAATGTGGAATTTTGAGGATACGGTGGACATGGCAGGGTCTAAGGCTTATCACCCCATCCTCCTAGAGTAGGAGGATCATTGTCTATGAGTAAGGCTCTCAACCATCAGTTTGTTGAGCTTCTAATTCATCTTTTTTGTGCCTTTCAAGAAATTATCAAAGTCAATGATGAAAATTTATCTTAAAGGAAGGACCCCAACTCTTATTTTCACCATCGTGATTTAGAAGAGAAGAGCCCCTACACCTACCATCATCCCAAATCTAAAAGAACCACTCAAACAATTATATTATAAGAAAAGATCATCGAAATAGTAATCGACAAAAAAAATGATTCATATCTCTAATTCTTGAACGCTACCAACAAGTACTACATCCTCACCCTTAAAAAAAACTAAAATAACATATTCACTCAAGAAGTTATTGGAGGACTCGATTCTCCTTCATGTAAATAAATTCATTTTTGAATATTACTACCTTTCCTTTTCATAAGTTTAATGTAAAAATAATCTAAGGTGGTCGGTCACACAATTTAAATATGTGTAGCTCGATATGACACTCCAACAATATGACACTCCAACAATTCCAAGTGAACACGATTCTGTTATTTCACATTTATTTCTTGCTACTTATTATTTATGATATGTTTTCATAAAAAAAGCATTATACCACCCAAAAAAAATCAAATTCTAACAATATTCTAAGTTTATCCATTTATTTAGCATTCCTAAAATTTCGGTTGTGCATTTTGCTATTGTTGAACATATTGAGATTATGCACAATATTTTAGTATTTATTTATATGGATTTTTTTTTTTTTAAATTAAATATTTATATGTTTTTTTTAAATATTTTAATAAGTTAAGGGAATTATAAATATTTAATTTTTTTCTTTTTAAAGAATGTTTAATATTTATTAATATTCAATTGGAGATTTTATTTTCATAATATTTTTTATTTGGAATTTGTTTTTCATTCATTTTGTTTGTTCTTTATATTTGAGAGAACCGAGTTTATAATTTAAAATTATAAATTATTAAAGAATATTTATTTTTACATTATCTTCTTCATATATATATTATTATTTATTGTTCCCTTAATATTATTATTTTATCTTATCACAAGCATGAAATTTATTATAATTTATAGGTTTCCTACATATATTTAATGAGACAATTTAAATAAAAATATACAATCATTTTTTAAAATGAAAAGATATTGTCAAATAATTTTTATATATTTATATAAAATATAACTCTATTCTTATTTATTTACTCATATATCTTGATTTGAATAGTATTTTAATCTACAAATTAATACTAATATCTCATGTCTTTTGATAATTATATTTTTTTAAATTTTCAACCTTATTATTATTTTTTTAACTTAATTTTTTTAATTATATAATATTAAAAAAAATTAATTGATTTTTTTTACACATTGAATAAAATATCCCTTAAAACTAAATGCCATGAACCTAGTCAAAGGTTTCAAATTCCCAACATTGTAATAATTGTTTAAAGTGTGTTAAAATTGAAAAAATAAAGTATTAGGAAAGTATATATGTATTTTAAAAGTTTAATAAGATTTAATAATAAATTATATATTTTAAAAATAAGTAAATTTGATTATATTAAATGAATATATTTTATATTTCGGAAAGATTGTTTTGTTTTTCTCAATAATATGAGACTAAAAAACCAAATAAAAACATTACAATAAAAAAATAATATATTTTTTAAAGTTATGGAGTCGAAACTATTATAGCTCCCTCATTAAGTAGGCGCTCAATTACACTTAGCTATCATTATACCCCACCATGAGAGGAACTGACAAAATAATCGATGGCTCTGCGTTTCTATAAAAGTGCATAGTTATTTCAGAAATTTCCTATGTCCAATAGCCTTCATTAGCTTCTTAGAGATTTCTTTGAAATTTTAGAATGGATTCAAAATTTAGACATAATCATTCTACCCACGTAAATACCATTTCAGACATTGAAGCCAGTGAATTAGATCACCATAGAATTACAGAGCCTGTTGAACTTGATGCAGGCAATACAAAAATGTCCAATTCTGACTATGATTATAGCTTTGGTGTTTGGTTAACATGGAAAGATATCTGGGTAACAGTCCCAAATCGAAGAGGAGGAAGTAAAATACTTGTACAAGGGCTCACAGGTTACGCCCAACCTGGAAAAATGGTTGCCATCATGGGGCCTTCTGGATCTGGAAAGTCCACCCTTCTGGACGCTCTTGCGGGTAATATGTTAGATGTTTCACATTATTTTTTAGGAATTTTCATTTTTCCAGACATTTTATAGTATAACAAGCAGTCGACAATTTTGCATTGAGAAAATTTACAGGCGTTTGCAATGCTAAATTGCTCAGCAAGAACCTACATGCTAGTTATGGTTTCCTGGATGTCACTGTGTTCGATTCACTTAACTTTATGAAATACATCGTATCCAAATATGCAAATTTTAGTGGTTTGACTTTGAACACAGTGAAATCTGTATCTGTTGTACAATTTTGATAATTCAAAGCTGTCTGAAAGGGAAACATAAAATTTATGTTATTTTTGGAGTTTAGGTAGATTGGGAGGTGCCACCAGACAAATCGGAGACATCTTAGTGAATGGTCGAAGGCAGGCTCTTTCTTATGGTACATCGGTGTGTATGCTACTCTTACAAAATTTAGAGAATTTGTATGATACTTTATGTACTTTTTCTTTTTGAAATAGGAACTTTCTGGAAGTTACCAAGCTTTTTTTGTTGACATGGGTAAACTTGGAAAAGATTGTCTAAGCTTTTTGAAGAAGCTAATAAGCGTTTTTCCAACACCATTTTAAAGAAATGTTTCCTAGATAGAGTCCAAGACTGTAATTAGAAGAATGGTTTGGTTAAGGCAGTCGAAAGTAGGTATTTACAAGTGAAGTGTAAATTTACATGAATACAGGCTTATGTGACTCAAGATGACATATTGATGGCAACATTGACAGTGGGGGAGGCAGTCTTTTACTCTGCACAGCTACAGTTACCAGATAACATGTCTACTGCAGAGAAGAAAGAAAGAGCTGAGATCACCATTAAACAGTTGGGTCTTCATGAATCAGTCAATACGAGGATAGGCGGATGGAGGGTGAAAGGACTTAGTGGGGGACAGAAAAGAAGAGTGAGCATTGCAATTGAGATCCTCACACGACCAAAGCTACTGTTCTTGGATGAACCTACCAGTGGTCTGGACAGGTATAGATTTTGATTTAGCAACTTCAGCTTAATATCATTACATTGTAAAGTATTTTGCTAGCAGCAGTTCCTTTGGGTGCTATGACAAGGCCTATAAACAGTATTAGAAGTATCTACCACCTGATCTATATTTGTAAAGATAAGGCTTAGGAATTATATTTGAAGAATTTATAAGCTTGATTATATTTTAAGAATTTATATAATCCCACTAGGTTCTAATCCTCCAGGTTTCAGGGGATCGGTTAGTAGTGGCACTCTGTTTCAAACCGAGCTCTTGACTCCACTTCGTCAAAGACGTTCCCGATACTCCTAGATATCTAAACAAATTATTTTAATATCTATATCCTATCAACAAATACTTGTTTACATTTTATAAGAATGATCTTCATGCTGCATTGGCACCACCAGCGCTGCTGCTTATCATGTGATGAAGAGGATAGAAACCCTGGCAAAAGACGATGGAATAACTGTTATAGCCTCCATACATCAACCAAGTGGTGAAGTGTTTGAGTTATTTGATAGCTTGTACCTTCTTGCTGGAGGAAGAACTGTCTACTTTGGCGAAGCTTCTGAAACCAGCGAGGTACTTTAAAGATTTCCAGTTATAAAAAGCCCTGTTCTCTGTTCTTATTTCTCTCTCTTAATTGTAATCTTATAACATTTTGTTTGGCTGAAAATCAGTTTTTTGCAGTGAATGGTTTTCCTTGTCCATCCTTAAGAAACCCTTGTGACCATTATCTGAGGACCATCAATTCCGACTTTGAAAGAGTGAGTTCAAATACCTCCAATTAAATGCCTTATATATGTCCTACAGAATCACTCACTCTAATACTATTAGAGATCCACAATTGTGTCCGTTTAGTTTTTTATCCCATTTACCAAACAATATTTGAGTTATACTTAAACCAAGTTTAACTTGCAGGACATTGAAGAAGGAGATTCTCATGGATATATTAAAACTTCTCAAGTTGTTGACAAGCTAGTTTCATCATATCATTCATCAAGCATTGCTAAAGCTGTTGCAAGAACAATAAATGAGCTATCCAAAAGGGTAAGTTATTAAAGACTCAAAGCCTTTTATAGTTTATATGATGAGGAGTAGGCTTTTAAAAATAATTGTGTAATTTTTTATTATTTTGTATTTCTGATCACATCCCATAATTTATTATCAGAAAATCAGTGACTTCAAAACATTTGAATTATAATCTAAATAACAATTAAACACAGTTATTTTTAGAAACTATTTTCTTAATGTTTTCAATGCCAAAACACATGCTGTTTTGCCTGCCCATCGATCAATTGACTGACAATTAACACCATGTTTTCACTGCAAAACTGTGCACATAGCTTTTCCTCTCCCTTGCCATCTTTTTACAGGAGCAAATTTGAGTTTGGTTAAGGTCAAAACCCTAATTAGAATCTTGTTTTACAGGAAGGTGCATTATTGGAAAGGAAAGGAAGCCAGGCAAGCTTCCTGATGCAGACTTATGTTCTCACTAAGAGATCATTCGTGAATATGTATAGGGATTTAGGGTATTACTGGCTGCGTGTGGTAATTTATATTGCAATCTGTCTCTGTGTGGGTACAACCTATTTTAACGTTGGACAAGCTTACGGTGCAATCCAAGTATGAACAAACACTGACTTCTAAGCTTTCCTTATCATCAACCAATTTAATTTTGCCACCGATTTCTGTTTTAAATGTTCTGAAATTTTGGATTTGATGGTGATGTGGTGCAGGCAAGAGCTGCAATGCTCATGTTTGTAGCTGCTTTTCTCACATTCATGTCAATAGGTGGCTTCCCATCTTTTGTTGAAGATATGAGGGTTAGCCGTTTCTGCTCCTTCCCTTGAACATCCATTTTTATAGCATGTTTTTAAAAGAGCTGGAGGGTTAACGGAAGAATAATTTGTTAATATCTCATTATCTATTTAAATTTATCTGCAAGTCTTTAATTGCTTACATGATGAATTGTATGATTGAAACTAGGTTTTTGGGCGAGAGAGATTGAATGGCCATTATGGCGTAATGGCTTTCATGATCGCAAATTTTGTTTCCTCAATTCCATATCTGATGCTCATTTCTGCAACTGCTGGAGCCATAGCTTACTTTCTAGTAAATTTACATGGCGGATTTTATCATTTCATCTTCTTTGTTCTCGTGCTATTTGCATGTATGACACTTGTGGAGAGTCTGATGATGATGGTGGCAAGCATTGTTCCAGACTTCTTGTTGGGCATAATTACAGGGGCAGGCATCCAGGTGATAATCTATATAATAAATATTGTTTTTAGAGATTGCAATCTTTAACAAACTTATGTAAGAAATTGAGTAAAAATAATTTAACACAATAATCTGAGACAGAGTTTTTGTAACAAAAAGTAAACAATGAGTGTGTTATAATTGAATTGTATTTAACTCATGTGAGTTTCTATGACTTTCCATTTATTGTTGTAGTGTTCTACTAACTGAGTTACTGGGCCCTCTATGACCAGCCCATCATTGATCCAGGTGTCACATATTTCCAATAAACAATACATAAAAGTATTAAATGAATGGGACGTTAACACCATTCAACACAAATTCACATATTGTTTAAGCTTTACCTCTTTATTGATGTTAAAAGGCATTGGCATGTTTTTATATGTTAAAAACTATGTGGACATCCCATAAACTGATTACCAGCAGTAAATTTCTGACTTGATTTTATTTCAGGGAGTTATGATCTTGAATGGTGGATTCTTCCGTCTACCTAATGACCTGCCTAAACTGTTTTGGAGATATCCAATGTACTATATAACCTTTCACACTTACGCAAATCAGGTAATATTTTCTTTAGATTTATGTTGTGGCACTTTACAAGCAAAGCTTCCTAGACTGGTTGGCCTTATCTGACATTGCTCCTATGATAACAGGCTTTCTACAAAAATGACTTTTTTGGTTTGAATTTCACAAACAATCAACTGGGTGCTTCACCGATAAGAGGAGAAGATATATTAAAGGATACCTGGCAAGTTGAAATGGGACATTCAAAATGGGTGGATCTGTTCATTTTAGGAGTAATGGTCATAATGTACAGAGTGTTGTTCTTCACCATTATCAAGCTCAAGGAAAAAATGAAGCCTATCCTGAGGGAAAAGCTATCAAACTTCCATTCAGGACCCATTAAAACATTCGCACCTGCCCTTGAAATGAATAAATGAAGAAAACCACCATGTTAAATATCATTAGTACCTCAAAAGGATATGGGTAAAGATTTTATGACATGGAAGTGCCCTTAGCCTCTAAGGCATGTCAGCATTTACAACTTTTTAATTTGAATGTGGATTTCCAAAGCTGTTGTCTTATGTAATACATGGTACAAGCTATGGGTAATCAAAACACCTCATGGTACAAGCTATGAGGACTCCATGGTGTATTTGCAGGTGCATGTATTATGTTTCAAAGGACTATATTTTTTAATATTGGTGCCTATATAACAATAATTGATGGATGTATGACTTTTTTGATTGTCATTTGACTGTATTTTGTAACTCCATTTCTGTATCTTTGTTTTAATGGTTGTTTTATGGCTATACCATTGAACAGAATAATATGTGCTAATTGCATAAGATCACATATTATTGTGGCATTCTAACTGAAATCCAGGCACAATGTTTTTAGCCATAGTTCTTTCTCCTTGTGGCTCACTCTAGAAGCTTGCTGGCAGGTCGAGGAAATTTTCTTTAGACCTACCATTAAAATTTTATTAAAAGCCTTGCATCCCTTTCATTAAATCCATTTTGTTTATATATTGAAAACCAAGGCATTCCATGAGATGATATTTGGCAAATAATTTCTTTAAAAAGTATTAAATACTTACAAAATGCCATTTTATTTGTTTGGATTGAAAAGCGCAATTATATTAATTTAAAAAAAATGTATAGTACAATGTTAATCATACAAAAAGTCACACCCCCAAAGCCAAACTGAGTTAAGAGAGCCTTAGGAGAAACAAAAGTCCAATAAAGTCCACAACCTAACCAATAATCATAGTTAAACTAACTCAAGTGCACATCAATCAAAAAAAGATAATGAAGTAGTACAACAAAAGAAAATAACTAAATAACCACTGCAAACATGGCGGCTGACGGAGGAGGCAAAGGTAGAGGGCCTTGAGGCTTTCCTCCCCAGCGATCTTGGACAAGGGGATCTTCATCAACTGGGAGGGGTTCCTAGCCATCAACCTACTAGTTACTTTCAAAATCATGTTGCACCTGAGAATCTTGGCAGGGAGGAGAGATGGCTAATGTTAAATGCAGGAACTTGTCCTATGGACGGGGTCTCCACCCTTCCCCCATAAGCATTGTCTTTGTTCCTTTTGTTAGATCCTCTAAGAGGAGATGGCCAACGAGAGTGAGGAGAGGAGCTCCTCCAAATTTGACACCTCTGATTGTGAGAGTGGCGGTGCCTCCCCCCATGCCCATGACCGCCATATGGGGAGTGGTGAGGTAGGGGATTTACTAGCTCATAGTCGACCGTACAAGGAACATTTCCACAATGGTTCAGGAGGAGATACAGATGATGAAGCTCAAGTCAGACCTTATCTTTTTGACTTTGAACCTCAAGAGTGACATTAACAATTACCACAATGTTATTAGTTACAGAAAAATATTTTTCCATAATTTCATTGTTAAAACATGATTGATTTCTATATTTCCAAATCTGAATAAAATATTTTATATCTTGCAGGTAATATGACAGAGTTCCCCAAGAGATCCATTTTCTAAGTGAACATTTCAGACCTAAAGGATTTGAAAAGGGTATGGATCCGTCTCTAGGCTGACTGGGCATGAAGGCAAAACCAAAAGAGATGCTTAATAATTTCTGGGTGATATAGGCTAGTCAAGTGGGATTTAACACTCCCATGTGTTTGAGTTTATTCCCCATTGACAAACCCTGGTATATAATACACCAAAGGAAATGGGTTTTCACGGACTCAATACAAGCTACCCAAATATTATCAAATATCTGAGCCCAAACCCAATCAATGTATTTGAGAGACCACTGGTGGTTAAGGGCATGTGAGGAGCCAATAAATTATAACCCAATTGAGGAGAGTATAAATGAAATGGTGTGGCTATAGGCTAGGATCAATTATTGCACCATGATGCGAGAGAGGAAACTCTAATCTTGTGTAAGTATTCATCAGGTATGGAACTCTATAATTCCAAAATGGATTATGCATCTTTCTTATTAAGATGGAACTGAGTCTTTAGTGTAAGCCAAGGATGCCAGTCCTAGAGATCTTAAAAAATAGATCACCAACCATGAGAATACCTTTCGTAAATAGTCTTAAGCTTTTGATCTAGGGGACCATGGAAAAAGGGACATTGTGAAAGTTCAGCTTGGGAGACCACCATAATGATTGGGAGTGTAGATAAAGACCACTTATAAACCCATCCCCCACCCAAATGAGGTAGGGTTTGAGCTTTCCAAGCCTTTCAAATACTTTGCACAAAAAATGTGTCCCTTACTTTGACTATCACCAACAAGATAAGTGCACTGTGAAAACCAATGCCTTGTTAGGATTTTCTACCAAGCAGGCAACCTTGAGAAATGTAGTGCCTCAATAGAATTTTCCATACTTCATCTCTTTATAGGATTCTCATGATCCATTTAACCTAAAGAGTGATCCCTTTAAGTTTGATTTCTATAAGCCCCAGTCTACCAACTTCCTTAGGTCAATGACAGATAACCATGAGACTCATTGAAAACTCGGATGCCCTTTAGAATTGGCCTAGAGAAAGTCTAGCAAAATATTTTTAAGCTTCACATAAGAGGCATTATAAGGAACCCAACAAGATTAATAGTAAACATGAGTAGCAGTAAGAACCTTAGAATAAATCTAGAATTTCCTGACCAAAATCAAAGGCTTAGTGATCCAGAATGAGATTTTTTTATCAACTCTTTGAACCACATATGACCACAATTCTATAGGAGAGGCTCTGAAAGTAAATAGAATGCCTAATAATTTAAATTGGACCTCTCAAAAGATCCATTTCCACATATATCCCTCCATCCAAGGAGGTTTGGGTGGTAGAGATTGGCGATAACACTGGGTCTTATGGCATTGTATGGATCACCCAAATGCAAGGAAAAATATATCTAAACATTTCATGACATGTTTGATAGAGTCTTCATCCTCTTTCAGAGTGAGGAAGTAATTATTGAAAAAGTTCCCATTAATTAACTATTGATCTGAATTAGGAAGAGAGATCCCCTTAATCAAACCCTTGGAATCATAATTGGTCTATAGATAACTAAAAGCTTCAACATGTAAAACATAAAGCACATGAGCAAGGGGTAAACCCTATTTGGTGGATATATGGAGCTCAAAGTGTTGACTTTTGGAGCCATTGATGGTGATACATGCCACAACATTATGAAATATCATATTGACAATGTGAATAAACTTGGGGCCAAACCCTAGAGCATGTAGCATAGTTATGATAAAAGGCCACTCAATCCGATCATAGGCCTTCTCAAAATCAATCTTGACAAACAATGCCTTTTGGTTAGGCATTCTATCCCATTCCATACCTTCCTAGATGATAATAACATTATTAAGAATATATCTATGTTGAATGAAGCCATTTTGCTGACTTTGCACAATTAAGGGAAGCAAGTGTTTGATTATGAGGGCTAATGCTTTGGATATGATTTTGTAGGAAATATCGAGCAAAGTGATGGGTCTCCAGTTGGTAGTTATCTTAGGGTCCCCTACCTTGGGAATAAATTTGATGTTTCTCTATTGATGAGATGACCTAAATATTTGGTCAGGACAACTTCAAAATAGACTCTATGGAGATAAGGTCTAAATGTATCTGACAAGGTTTGATAAAATTCACAGGGAAATCCATCAATACTTGGGGCTTTATCAAAGTCCATCTCCATACAAACTTCCTTAATGTCATTGATACTGATAAGGCTATCACAAGTAACTCTATGTGCTTCTGAAAGCTTACAGGGGACCACAACAAGACATTGAGAGAGGGCAACCTCACCAATAGGAGATAATGATTGCACTACAAAGACACCATGGTAGTGATGCACAAAGGCTTGAAGGATATCTAGTAGTCTGGTAAGCCTATCTAAAGTAATTATAATGGCTTTCCTTTTATCAATAACTTGTCTTGATGGAAAGAGAGCAAAAAATTCCTTGGTCACTTTGTCTCATACCTTCAACCAATGCATCCTTGTTCGGAGTTGAGCTCCTCTAGCCTTATAAGCCTCTAAAACATGGATTTTATGTCTCCACATGGTGGCTTGAGTCTATATATGTGTTTTTAAAGGGGTAGATTCTAATTCTTATGAAACCCTAAGGTATTCATGATTTTTAGCATTGTGAATGTGTTACTTGAAAAGATACGCTTGTTTCCCATAGATCATGAGGAAGAAAGTAGCACAAGCTATAACATCAATCCACCACTCAATCCATCTAGTGTCCCATGTGGCTTTAGGGGATAGGTTCTAAATCTTGATGATATGCTCAATAGTCTGCTCATGCTTGAGATGGGTAATGTTGAGGTAAAACTACGAACCCTTGGGTTTAACTTGAGGAGAGGTCCATTAAATACATAAAAAAATGGGATGATGGTTAGATAAGAAAGAGTTTAGAATCACATAGGCAACCAATGAACAAGAGTAAAGAATAAAATATCTTACTCAGCAAACAAGGCATGGACAAGACTTTTGAGGATTCAATCATCTCCTTGATGAAAGTTGGAACATGTGAACCATAGAGAATTTGAATCTCCCCATATACAATGATTTGGGTCAAAGACCCCAATTTTATTTCACACGTAAAACCAAAATTCCTATTCTTTTACACACCATCTAATTGGAAGTCAAACTTATTTATCTTTTATAGATTCGATCATGTTGAAGTCACCACAAAGAGTAATGTGCATCTGAGAGGGAATTAGCCAACCATCTCCAAAGTAAGGTGCATTCCACAACATCATTAGAGGCATACAAATTGACAATGCTAATGATGTGATTATCAATGTCAAAAAGAGTCTAGACCACTTGGTGGGTGGGGTTAGAACCCCAAGAAATGATATTTTGAGATAGGTCAAACACCAACAGGATGACAACTCTCCCATGGATAGAATCGTGATAGGTGGCTTAACAAAGCTCCCCATTCCAGATAGTGTGAGCTATAGATTCAAGAAAAAATTCAAAAATTTTGACTTCTTGCATGTATATAACTTTCATGTGATCAAAATGATGATAATTGTTCCTAACCGTATACTTATGTGTCAAATTAGTGAGTCCTCGAGCATTCCAAGAATAAACTATCATCGGGAAACATATAAATTCATATCATTTCCCTTGGTGAGGTCAGAGAGGGCTAACAATTGATTGAAATCTGAGCATGGAAGACCAAATTCTCTAAGATTGAAGTGTTTCCTTTTGTTTGGCACATAATCCTCATCTGCAAATGGAGAGGGACTATGTGAATGGTGAATAATAGCCTTATAGTTGAGGGTTAAATGCCCCTGATTTGAATATAAATCATTCACCCCTGAAAGTGGTTGTGACAAAAGAACCATAGGAGCAGGAGATGGGGAAGATGCAAATCAAGTGAATGCCTATGGGGATTAGGAGATAAGAGGTGGGGGTTTAACTTGTGATGACGTGAGAGAATTATTGATAGGGACTGAGGAACTTGTCTCCCCTATGGGATGGTAAACAACTAGCTAAGGTCTAACAGTATTATCGAGAACATTATTTTTCCTATTAGAAACTATGGTCCACCCATCATAGGATTGGGGTTTTATCTTAGACCTACTCTTGTCTTAAGGGACCGAATGAGTGGGGACCATTGGAGGACATTCTCTAATCATCTAGTTTAAATCCTTGCACCTAAAATAAGTGTTTGAGATGTTAATATAGAGCACATGCTAAGAGAATCTATTATTTCCCACTTGAATATCAATGACCTCTTTGAGATCTTTGGTGAGGCCTATTTCAACACATACCCTTCTTTAAGGCCAGGTTGCATAGAACTTTGGTTTCTCATAGAAAATAAATCAGTCCATAGGATTGATAAATTGGTTGATAAAGTTCTATAGAGGAAAAGGTAAGCCTAAAAATTCTACTCATACATACTTGAAAATCTTGGGTCCAATGGGAAAAAACAACCAAAGTGTTGTAAACAAACCATGGGGCATGGTTAATAATGTATTTAAAATGTTCAAGGTTTGTGAAATGAGATAGGAAGAAACTCTTAGTGAGGTTTTGGACTCTTTCTAGTTTCACCCCATGACCTTGCCAATGGTTTTGAACCCATTTTTTCAAAAGGCTCTCTAGAGGAACTGGACCCATAAACTAAACAACTAGGGTAAGATTTTCTAAATAACGACAAGCTTTATCAAACTCTAGTAAATCTAGAAACACATATGGTAGAGGAGCATTAGAGTCAGAATCAATATCTTGTGGTAGACCTTTGAGACAAACTTCTGAGCTTATTTCGGTGTTATGGCTTCTTTTATTCCCATTAGTGATACCTGCATCAAACGATGCAAAAGGGGTGGCAAAAACCATTTAATGTAGGTAATGTGACAAACTACCCAAAGGGTAGATGGTAAGCTTGACTCAACATAGTAAATGTGTTGTTAATAACTTCTGCCTAGATTGAATAGATCAATGATGTGAAAATAGGGATAAACCTTAAAATATCGTAAGCATAAGTGATCTATACATCTCTCTCCTCTCTTTAATACACTATTTCCTCATCAAAAGTGGTATTATTCATTTACATTCCATGAAACAATGTTTATTTAATGCCTTTGACTTTCAAATAGTCCACACACCTTATGCAAGCTTACAAATTTCCATACACATTGACCATGACAATTGAAACTAAAACATTTGACAAAAATCCTCTCCTACATTTGCATAGTATCTTTTGGCATATGTTGAGATTATGTTGTCAAAGGCAAACTTTTCTAATTAAACATTTTTATTAATTTTTGACAAAGTAGTGTCAATGGCTTGAAATACCCACATTCATGAGTTTCCACGCTTGGAATGTATGTGGATCTAATTTGGTAGTTGATCATGCGTATTATGAATTTCTTTGATGGCAATTATCTATTTAAATGTTACTCTTCAAATACATTATTTCAAATACAATTATAATTGATGGTTGATGAAGGAAACGTTTAATAAAATAAAACATATATATTTATTGTAGTCTTTTATTATTTTTAATGATCTATTATATGGTCTTCTAAGATAAATTAATCGTATTTTACATAAAAATGGCTATACGGTCATCAAATTTACACCTTGTGCATATTAATGCAAGAATTGATTTATATTCATACTTTTTTCATGCTCAATTAAAATTTGAATGTAAGTGTTGATCATAATTAAAATCAGCATCATCAAAGATTGTATTGTGTCAAATATAATAAATAATGAACTTATTAAAATACATATATATAATGCACTTTGTAGGCTAAACTTGTCTATATTCATAACAATACCTTGGTTGATGTTTTACCAATACTTTTAAGTAGAACCACACTTTTATGTCTATAGGGTTAAAATATGTTTATCTCATATTGGGTAGCTTTCACTTGTAGTTGGAATATTGAAACATAGTTCAACATGATATTCTTTTTCTTCCATAGAGGAAGGTTGTCATTCATACATGAATAAGAAATAATAGTGTGCCTTATTTTGTATCACTAAGAAAGTAAGTTATAAATTTGAGTACCTATCTGTTGAGAATTATAGATTCATTTATGGACCTATGAATTCAAGTGTACTTAATCATTAAGAAATCAATTAAATGTCTAGTAGGAACATTGTAAAAAAATGTTTGTAAATCATCGAACTTAGTTGTTAATTAATAAAAATATGAACTTGATGGTCTCATATTACTTTTGGACACACAAGAAATTAACATATAGAAAAGTGATAATGTTAACATAGATTTTGCCTATACTTTGGTATGATGGATATATATCCATGTATAGCTAGATTATATAATTGGGACCTTTAGTATGAGAATCATAGATATACATCTCATCACTTAATTAAGTAGGGAGTTAAAAAGACCATTTGATTAGTTTATCACTATTGAAAGTAATGTGATTATGTAATAAGAAATAAAGTCTCTTTAATATCAATGTTTAAATGGAATGGATGAGTTTTATTTGATGTTTTCTATATAAATAATATCATTTTTAATACTTTCACAAGTTAGGTAAAGGGTTCATTTGTCTAGTATTATGAAGTGTGATTTAGATGGGTGGTTACAACCTCAAAGATTGTGCTTATGGTCCAGTTTACACTAACATAAAACATATTGTTCATATATGTTGAAACATGTAAAATATAAGTGCTTGAATTACTTTACTAAATAGTTTTAGATGTGATTGTTATATAATATTTTTGTCTCATCATTTAGAATCTTGTCTCAATATGAATACGTTTTCATGAACTTGGGATTATGAAAACTCTAGACCTTGATCTTAATAAACTAAAAATCATAATTAGACTTGAATAATTAATTAAAGTCTTTGGCATAATTATAAGTCTTAGAGATAAATTAATTCAAATTGTGTTATCACCAGTTGATTTATAAAATCTTTGGCAAACATAAGGGTGGTAATATTAGTTCTTCTTGTAAGTATTTGTAAGTTCATTTGGATGTATGATCAATCCTTACATTAATACCTAGTGATAATGACTTTTAATAAATGGAGTGAAAAAAAATACAAATAATATTATCATTTGATTAAAGGATACCATTTTCTCTTATTTTTCTTAATCTAATCCCAAGTTAAGAAAACCTTAATCTTTGTTATAAATAACCCAATTCATATAGATGAATTAATATAAAAAATTGGTCATTGTTAAATGTATAAACAAATTATTAATGTTTATTGGAAAATTGAGCTAGATGTCGTTTCCCTAAAGAGAACTAGGCTAAAACCAACTTTTCCTAATCTAATCCCAAGTTAAGAAAACCTTAATCTTTGTTATAAATAACCCAATGCATATAGATGAATTAATATAAAAAATTGGTCATTGTTAAATGTATGAAAAAATTATTAATGTTTATTGGAAAATTGAGCTAGATGTAGTTTCCCTAAAGACAACTACGCTAAAACCAACTTTTATGGGGCTTCTAAAAGTAGTCTTATCACCTCATAGGCTAGTGTTATTATTAGAAATCAAAATGGTGGCCTTCTTCTTTGCTTCACCATGAACATCCCATCAGCCACTAACAAATTTATCGAAGTGTGGGATATAATTAATGGCCTTAAAATGGCTATCAATTTCATTATTATTAGTGTATTTAATGTGATAGGTTTAATCATCAATAATATCTAAAATCTTATTGATGAAATCCATTGGTTTTAATATCACTTAGAATCCATTATTTTTTAACATAATTATAGAGAGATTAATATCCTCCTAATCACTTATCCATTTTTTTTAAAATGTGTTGATCAATGGTGATATGATTATTTAATCCAATCTAGCTACATGGGATGGACTGAGTAATCATATTTTAAAATATTTAATTGATTTATAAATTATTTGTAATTGATTTGCTTGTTCCTTTGATGTCTTCAAGGGATTGATATTAAATGATTGGCACAACCATTTTTAGGTATTAATTAGAGGAGATGGGATGGTAAATTTAATGATCACCATCCACAACCCAAATATTGATAACCTCTTGAATAGATCATCAACCTTGGTTAGTGTGGCAAGTATCTTTTTAATGAAATTTTGACGGTAATCTTTTCATCTCTCCCACATCTACTCAATGGATTTGTATCATTTCTTATACATTTTCTTCCTAGCTAAGATGTATGGGAGATAGAAAAGGTACACCATTGAAGAGAAAATGAATAAGAATATCATTGTTTATTAATGGAATACAATTTAAAAAAAAGGGTAATAAATATAAATCCTTAGAAAAATGATTTCTTCAGTTCTATTAATGATTCCATTATCCATAATGTCATCAACTCGTCCTCCATTATGGATATTTTCTAGGAATGTTGTTCATAGTATCTAAGATACGACTTTGAATGTGGATGAACTTAGGTCTCATTTCATGATGAATCTAGAAGCAAGAAATTTTGAAGATGTGACTAGTTGTTTCATCCAACATGCCATGTAGATAAAAAATGGCATGTGAAAAAGATAAGTGCTTATATATGTTTCATGGATATTTTAAATGTTTGGAGCTTAAAATTGACAATATTTAGAAAAATTTAGACAAAAGATATCGATTTGATTCTAGTGGATTGGAAAGTGGTGACATTTATTTGAAATTTGACATTGATTTATCCTTGAATCCCTCTTTATTAAAATTTTGGAGGCTCCTTGAACTTTGCATAAATATATATCTACATGTACTTTTATTTTGTGTTCTTATATTCACACTTCCATTTAAATCTTACTTACATTTCTGTTTGTTGATATATTAGATATTCAATCTTAGTTTGAAGAAGATAAATCTTACTTACACTTCTATTTGTTGATACATTAGATATTCAGGGTCATGACCAAGATGGATCCGCTAGACCTAACTAAAAGATATCTTACCACAATAACATCACTAAAGTGGGTTCCAAAGCCTCTAGTCAAGCAACACTATGCAATAACTCTATCTAGGTCCTATGTTTTCATATTCACTAAGTAAATGCAAAGTAAAGTAAAATATAATATAATGCTTACCAAAATTTGTGGCATAAAATGGGGGTAATAAACATACAAATTAAATATGCATAGAATAATTCTACTTAAGCTATGTATAGATATAACCCTAATGCATGCAAAGAGCAATATATTCAAAATCCATTACTTATGCTACTTCTATCTTCTAAAATTAATGAATAAAATTAGAGATACTTAACTTTAAGAAAAACCCATCAAGATTCAATCTCTCCCTTGGCCAAATGTGTTTTTCAAGATGTTGTTATGGTTTGTAAGGATCAATAAGAAAATCCTAAGCACCCAAATTTTTTCCAAAAGACAAGACTCTTATCCAATTGTCAACCCTAAGTAATAACTCCTCAAGTATAATGATCGAAGAGCATATTGTAAAGAAGGACAAATTAATAATTAACACTATTGTCTCTCTAAGAAATGGTGAAATGAATGTGTATATATAGCTGGATCTAACCCTAAAAATTTTTGAAAGTTTTTTCTGATAGGGTCAGCCCAATTCCACTCAATATCATTATTTGATAAAAACAAGTTAGGTCTCAATCTTGGTCATCCATGGCTGAACTAGACCCATAACGTGAAAATATCAATAAGAATACAGGGTCATCCCAGGTTGATAGTGTATGGTAAATGTCAAAATGGGTTTTAGGCTTAGGTAGGGGCTAAGTAAGATAGTAAATTACTTGGAGGAGTGTGTAAGAGAGGAGAAAAAGCTCAGAGAAGTGTATAAGGGAAGGTTGTATAGATATAAAGTGGTGGTATATGGGACAATAATCTTGCAAAGCACTAATGGTTTGCCCACCCCTTTTCCAGTGCACCTTTAAGGTGTACACTCAGAGAGATTGAGACTTAAGGGGTTCCTACAAGAGAGGAAGCATCAGTAATTGATAAAGTTTGAAAATATTATGTGTATATAAATTCTACATCATTTATTAAACCATTAGCTGATGAATCCACCAAAACACATTTACAAATAATAATTATAGTGAACATTGAGGAAAATCTATTTCTTTCTCCTTTACACACACACACACACACACACACACACACACACACACACACACACACACACACACACACACACACACACACACACACACACACACACTCACACACTCACACTCACACACACACACACACACACACACACACACACACACACACACACACACACACACACACACACACACACACACACACACACCTACACCTTGATAGGTCAACTCAATGGTGGTGATCTGAGTGCTACAAGTGAGAGGTCTTGGGGTCAAATTGCCAGACTAACCACCTCTATAGTGTCGTTCCCACACTAGGCTCCATGGATCAAGTGCCAAAACAGTAAGCCAATGGGTTGTAGCCCCTACACAGAGATAGGTGTATGGCTAGGTGGGGGCTTCCTCTAAAACTTCTTCCTACAACATTTAAAGTTTGATGGGCTAGCTCAAGTAGAGATGAGTCTGGGTGGTACATGTGGGAGGTCTCAAGGTCCATTCCCTTAGGTTGGCCATCTAGGTATGCATCGGATCCTATATACTTGTGTCCCCATTAGGTGCGATGTACTAATCTATATCAAAGGTATGTGGCATGCGAAAAATACCTTAAGTCCCATCCTTGACAATATTACCTGGGAAGTATTGCCTTTAAAAAGATTGAACTCTTATATATATATATATATATATATATATATATATATATATATTGGTGACTAGGACCCCTTTGTAATTATGTATTCAGTATGCATAGAAATGAAATAACCCCCAAAAAAATTTGGAATCATATATCAGAGTATGTTTTGGACACATGTTAGGCCCATTAACAAGACTTTCTAATGTAAAGAAACATTTGACGTAATATATGCATACATGACTGGAATTGAAAGAGGGGAACTAACGTAATTCACTAGAGGTAAATACATACAAAAGGTAATATGGGGAAACTAGTTATTGTTTATAAAGATCATGGAATTCAGGATGTATTAGTATACGTATACACTAATAAGTCCTGATTGCCATAAGTGGCACTCGTACTTCCTCATAGGACAATTTCTAGGTCCTTAACCATAGGTAAATACTTCACTCTCCTTAGTGGTTTCCAGTCCCGTTTGAGGATGGTTAAGTTAAAGGATTGGTTTGACCAAGAAGGATAGCTTTATTTTTATAAGTTATCATTTAGGTTATTCATGTGTTCAAATCAAAATACATGCTATATAATTTAAACAAGCACTCAAAAATCAGCAAACATAATTAATTCAATACTTGTAAATTTTTATTCATTTATGCAACAAATTATGTGAAATCATAAGAGAAACATATTAAGTATGAGATTCCTTGGTGCTACTGGTCGAGTTATAACACCCTTTAGAATTTAAGGTCATTGCACTATGAGTACATCCTTTTATATCAAACATGGTTATTCATAATAGTTTAAGACATAGTTATAACTTTAACATTGTCATTCTATAATCTATGTAGCTATTTAAATTGGCATAGCCAATGCTATAAAATATTTTAATGCATACAAGCAAATAAATCTAAGTTTACTATATAAATGAAATATATTGTGCAACTAGAAATAATGAGTTAGAGTAGCTATCTATTCAAGAAAGAACTTTTTTAAATTCATAAGTGAATAATTTAAAGACATAAGTATGTTACGAACTCATTGAAATTCAATTAGACAAACCTAAACCAATAAGCATATAATGGCAGAATTCAAGAAACATAAGCAAGGAAGTTTACTCAAGTTTTAAGATGAGTGGAACCCAAATAAAAGGTTCCACTTAAGGAAATCTTATACATTTTTTTGTTGTCAACAGAGGCAACCAACAAAGCAAGTTCGGCACATGGGGAAGGAGGCTAAAGAATCAATTTAAGTATGGATTTTGCATGAATTAAGATGATATGATCACTATTTATCAATTTTTACTACATTACAGTTTCCACAACATGTATTCATCTAATCAAGTAAATAAGAAAAGTATTATTCATTATCATTCATTGAATTCTAATAATTAATTAAACATTAGTTATTTCACTAATTAATATAAATATTTACTAAAGACTTTTAAATTTCATAATCCAACATAATTTTGAGAAATGATATTTTATAATTGAAAACATATGTTGCACACAACCAATAGGTCTATAGTGTCTGATAGAGGAAGCATTTATTTTATTTTTCTCATAGTCCCACTATCATGTATTTTTGCAAGGGTTAGATGTTCTAAATGCAACTATATACTTATGAGTGAGATTAACAAGCTATCCAATCAATAATTCAGCTAATGCAAGTTATTATGCCACTTCTATTTTATTTCATCTTGAATTTAAACAACTAATGTAAAGTATCTATGTATATGTATTTCATGAAATGACAATACTTAAAACAATTATTAACTTATATCTTAATTCCTTCAAACCTATTCATTTTAAATTATGCAACTATAGAGCTAATGTAAAACATCTACGTGTTTTCATTTTCATAGAATGGCAAAACTGAAATAAATGTTAACCTTTATAAAAACGCAATTCATATCTATTTAATTTCATTTAATTGGAACATATTTCTAAGAATATATCTAACATAAAAATTCTAAGTGATTCTCATTAAGATCTAGAAATAAATATACTTAAAGATGTTTATATTTAACAACTAACCAAATAGGAAAAAATCATTGTCATACCAACATGTTAGATCTATGAGAATTAGTATATCAACATATAGAAATTGCTTATTTTACACATCTAGATCTAGTCTCAGGATTATTAAGTCAATTTGGGATTATTATAACATATAAAAACTAGAAATATTTACCATCAATTCTTGTTTATTGTGATAATAAAGAATAAGATTTAACTTAATAATCAAACAATAAAAAGTACCTCTATATAGCTTAGCCACACTTACTTTAACTTTTCAATATTCCAATTTCATAATCTATACACAACATTGGTAAGCAACGAACAAGATTGCTATTAAAATCAACAAGTATATCAATATCATCTATACATGTTAATTTAATAAATCAATTAATAGATACATTAGTTATCATCCTCCATACAAAGTCATCAAAATAAGGAGTTGAACATGATCCAGTTGATTAGGACAAACCCACCCCACTAGCCCTATGAGCCCCTTATTGGTGGCCCTTACCATTACAACCATTATCAAGATGGTGGTTGTGGTAACTAGGAATAGGTAATTGAATTCTAAGACATCACTCTTTGAACAAAAGACACAAAAACCAAAAGGCACATACAACATAATAAATTCATTCCAAGGTGAGACAAGAATAATTAAATGATCAAAGTATAGATTAAGGGCGAGGATGGTTGAATTAGACCATCGAATGATATATAATAGATTAATCCTAAATCCATTATATATCTTTTGAGTTTATCCCACTTGGAACCCTGTCTAGTTCCTCGATCGGTCTTTAATCATCTGAACCCATAATATATATTTGTAACTATTCAGGTTTAGTTCAAGAATGAGAGTACACATATTCTAACCAGTAACGAAAATAAATTAAATAAAAATTAGATTTTATTAATTAATAATATTATTCCAATCATAACAAAATAATTAATCATCCACTCAATGTAACAACCACATACATGACCCAGTAACCTTAAAAAGACTAAGTTAAATAAAATAAAATCATATTACTACATAACCCACATGCACCCTCCTAAACATATGGAAAATCCTAAAACTTAAATCTCAACATAGTTCATAAAATTATAAGGTCGTGATTAGAAAACAACATCATTAGACAGAGCAGATTATAGCATAATCAAAAGTCAAGGCTTAGGTACCAAGTAAAAATGGGAGATCATGGTGATCCACATATAGCTCAATCAAACAAAAGAAAACACAGTCACCTAATTATACAGTGTATATAACATACATACATAGTTACATATCTGCATACACATATTAAATAAAAAAACCCTTAAGCATTTTGAAAAATAAAAACCAATGACATAGTTATCATTTAAAAAATTACAAATATCGATTCGAAATGATCAAAGATCAAAACATCAACCATACACATTCCATAATTAAATAACCCAAAATCCACAAAAGTAACATAGTTGCATATATTATACAGGGTATATAAACCTCTGTGTGTGTGTGTGTGTGTGTGTGTGTGTGTGTGTGTGTGTGTGTGTGTGTGGGTGTGTGCGCGCGTGTGTGCGTGTGTGCGTGTGTGCGTGCGTGCGTGTGCTTGCGTGCGCGCGCGCGCGCGCGTGTGTGTGTGTGAGAGAGAGAGAGAGAGAGAGAGAGAGAGAGAGAGAGAGAGAGAGAGAGAGAGAGAGAGAGAGAGAGAGAGAGAGAGAGAGAGAGAGAGAGAGAGAGAGAGAGAGAGAGAGAGAGAGAGAGAGAGATTTGGTGAGGATGAGTGATTTGTGAAGATTAATCTACTAATGCCATTTTTATTACCTCATGAAGTGGATTTCAACATCATATTTTGAGACCCTTATTTTAAAATCATTTCATGTTTCCCCAATGTAATAGACTCAAAAGTGTGTGTGTGTGTGTAATTTGGTGAGGATGAGTGATTTAATCAAATCATCCTATAAATCTAGTGAGATTAGATGATTTAATCACTCTAATATATAAATATTTTTAGGTTAAATGGTATAATCACTTCAACCTATAAAACTAATGAACTATTGTACAAGAAAAAGGCTCGATAACACTACATCCTAGTGTAATCGATGTGTCTTGGTAAATAGTATAATTGGTGAAGTTTATAATTTTTAGTGCAATATCCTGGAATATGAACCTCTAATATATCTGAGAGAGAGTATATGTGTCATAAATATGAAAAAATATTTTTCAAATATATGTAAAATTAGTGCAATGTATAGGATTTTAACCAAAGTGTATATCTAAATCATGGAACTGAATTAGAGTTTGTGTAAGTGTGGAGGTCATGTTTTTGTGACATGTCACCACTAAAGTCTTGATATATTTAGTAAGTGTATTAATATGGAGATCATGTTTTATGACATGCCCCCACTTAAATTTGAAAACTTTGAAAAATGTGGAGGTCATGTTTTTATGACATGTCCCCACTAATATGCCCCCTTGAAGAGAGGAGAATAGAATATGGTAGATACATAACCTCAAAAGGATAAGATGGTTGTATAATATATGTATGAATAATGTAACATATAAGGATAACATTTCAAAGTAAATATATCAATTAAGATTGTAGAATTTGATCACCTCAAGTCTTAAGATGTATGATATAGATCATGTAAATGTTTACAAATTAATATTAGAAACTCAAAAAATAATCAAACACACACACAAGAGAACTTAATGTAATGTAAAGTAATGGTCCAAGGAAACATGATATAATGGACATGTTTAAGTGTGATGTATAAGTATACAAGGGTTCATGCAATATTGTGTCAATAAAAAATAGAGTGTGGTATATTTTTTATTTATTTTTGTGTTGTGTTTTTTTGGGTGTGAGCTTGTTAACTTCTTATAATGATGTTTCAAAAGTATTCCTTTATTGCATGAATGTGTGGAGATGTTTCATTTGTTTTGTCATTATCCATAGATTGTTAAGTCATTGACACTTTTATTAAATGGTTCTTCAACTATGATAATAATTAGATGATGAAAGTTGGTGAGGTCATAACACTTGACACTTAAAACATGTGTACCAAGTTTCAAATCATTTGGAGTTACCATAAAAATGTATCGACTATTTATTTTAGGCTATGCTTATGACACTTGGTAGGAAGTTTATTGAGTTTAAATAATACTAAATTAATCATTTGATTTTTAAAATTGGTTATATCATATAAATTGACACTAACAACCTCTTCACAAGAATTTAGATCATTTAGGGTCACCATAAAGGTGTAATGCCTATTATTGTTAAAACACTTGGATTGGTTTTTATCCTTATGTGGTAAGAATTAGATGAATAAATTTTGATGGGTTTATATTAAATTAAACTCAAAACATACGTGACAAATTTTATATCATTTCAAGTTGTATCACTAATGTATTATCTATTTATGTTAGACTATGTCATCTGCCTAGCCTAGAGATGGTTCCTTACCTTGTGGTAAAGCTATGATAAGAATTGGGTTATAAAATTTGAAGTGGTGATATAAAATATATTATGAAATAAGTTTTTAAAAATTTAAATCAATTTTTTAATTATAATAAATGTTATGATAGTTTTTGTAACCTTTGTTCAGCCAAAAAATACATTTGTCTAATTTGTAGACGGTTCATTACCTTATGGTAGAGTTGAGATGAGCATTGGGTTACCAAGTTCGGATAGATGAATCAAATTTTAGTTTAATTTTTTTTTACATAATTTTGTCTCAATTTAATAAGTATCTGAAAATTTATGATAGTTTTTGTAACTCTCATTCAGCTAGAAATTCTCATATACGTAGTCTGTAGATGTTTATTTACCTTGTGGTAAAGCTACGATAAGAATCAAGTTTATAAATTCAGTGGGATGATATAAAATGTATTTATCATGATATTTTTAAATTTTCATATCAAATATATAAAATTCATTAAATTCATGTTAGTTTTGGTAATTATCATTTAACCTGAAAATGTCATTTGTGTAGTCTACGACACTTGGAAAGGTTGTTCTTTACCTACAGTAACCTGTGGTAAGATTTATATAGTAAATTTGGATCCGTGACATAAAATTAATTATATAATATAATTTTAAAATTTCATATCAATTTGATTAACGATGGTGAAGTAATGATAATATTGGCAATTTCCATTCACCTTGAAAATGCCACCTATGTACCAGGGAGCTGTTATAGACAATTTGATGTTTAACTGAGAAAACTAAAATATGAAAAACTATTGTATGTTATTTGGATATCATGGGAGTGGAAGAGATAAAAAATAAATATTTTAATGTCAATAATAATACAAGAGGGAGAACATGCAAGAATTGGAGAGAGAGATGAGTTGTGAAGGAATAAAACACTCCATGAGTAGAACAAAGAGTTGTATCAATTCAAGATGACCTATATGAGAGTATATATCTCTTTCATGTATTGAAATAATTATTTATAAATATGTGTGTGAGAGTGTGTGTGTATTTTAAAGTGTGAATGTAATCCATTATGATGTTTTAATATGAATGCAATGAAGATGTGTTGAGTGTGTCAAGTTTGAGTAAGTACTAAAAGTGTGACCATGATTGAATGTTTGACCCTAGAAACACAAATATAAAGGTACACATTGATTTTTTCCCCTCTTTATTTCTTTCATCAAAATTTCACTCAATCAAAAGTTAACATATTTAAAAATTTAATGTACATGGAATGATATATTCAAATGTCTAAGCAACACACAATGGCACATGGGCTAATAAATTAGAAAACGTATTAAAATTTTCCATAGGAAATACAATAAAAATAAATGAAATACACTCAATTGAGTGAAAAATAGATGAACCATAAGTAACCAACATAATCATATTATACCAATCCCTGCATATATGTGTTACCAAAAAATGTTATGTAGTATAACATATCAAGTACACTATGTGAGATCTATGAACACATAGATAGATGTGTAAGCATTAACATATAAGATAAAACATGATAACATATAAATTATATGTAACTTATATCAATCATGATTATAAAATCATATTCTCCCAATGTAGTTTATGATGTAGGTAGAGGAGAGGTCTAACATCTGGAAGATAGAATAACATGTGTTTGGGTATGCCTATATCACACTCAAAAGATGAGTGAAACATATGTGTATATAGAAATGAAATTATATGCCATCTACTAACATAAATAAAACAACATAGATGCCAAGTAGCTAATAAAATCTAGGAATGCTAAATATTTTATATTTATTCTTTTTTTGCATTTTTGGAATATTTGATTTTTTTGTGTTTTTGAAATATTTGAAAGGAAAAGTCTATCCTATGATCCCATCCAAGGGATTCTCATAGGTAGATCCAAACTCAAAATATGGTATATGAAACTAGTGGTACATCCAAGGAGCACACATATATGTCATATCTAGATCTAGAGAGTTTGTGTTATTCTATGTATGTGTAATAAGACTTTGTGGTCATGAAGAAATATTTCTATGTGGTTTATTTAGATTAGTTATATTTGGAACATGTTTAGTTTATCTAGATAAATAAGTATGTTGTGTAGGCATAGATGAAAATTTCATGAAATCCACTTTGTGTCTTTGGCATAAAAGTCTATAAAGTATGAGATGCCTAGGAAAGGGGATTGTTTGTTTATTACCCTTTTATAGAGGATTAACCTTAGTAGGTATTATAATTAGCTATCTTTGAATAAAATTATCTTGTTCAATTGGATGTTTATATGTAATTTTTGGAACTATAACTACCATGTTGGTATAAATGTATTTAATACACCCATACATTTTGGAAAGTATTACATGGAGTTTATGTATCTAAGGTAGTCCAACTAACATATCAAAGACTCATGTATATGGTATAACTAAAAATTTGGTTGTTGAGTGTGGAGCCCTTTATAGCTATCACATGACCTTGGTGGAGTATTTTGGGGCTTAGAGATCTCCACAAATGTGGGGGATCACATTTTCTTGTGTACATTCCCCACTCCACCTTTTGTAGAACTATGATTCCATGTGAGTGGAATATTCCTTAAATGTTTTTTTAATTTTTTTGTTGACTTCCATGTTTTTTGGAAGTGGGATTGACTTCCTTGTTTTTAGGGAGTTAGTTTTTATCCTTCCATATTTTGTGGAAGTGGGATTGACTTCCTTATTTTTAGGGGGTTAGTCGTTATCTCATTATTTTTTGTAAGCCTTTTTTGGAGGAGAGATGAGGATGGTGTGTTCCTTATTTGGTGGGATTCAGGATAAGCTTTACTAGGTCAAGGATGGCATAATTCCTTGAGGATAAGGCTATCTTGGATAAGCATGGTGAGTTTCTTCTTCTTGGGTTAATTTCTTCCATATTTGTATATATACAGGTGGTGGTGTGACTTTGCAAATTGATGTTTATTTTTATAGGGTGTGGTATAGCAGCATGTGAGGTGTTTTTTATACAGGTACATGTGTGGCATAGAATCTATGGAAGATTGTTGACAGATTTCAAATTTGGATCAGTAATTTAGAGAATTCTTTTGTGAATTCTTGAGGAAATATTTAATCTCTATGAGAGGTTCTCTTTGGAGAGTTTGTACTCTTTATTTGTTATTATTTTTATTGAGGACTTTCTTGGTGGATTTATCCCACATTAGGTGAACCACGGTATACTTGTCTTATGTGTTATTGTTGGTCTATATTGCTGGTTTTTTATTTTCTCCATTAAATCAACATTTACTGTGATTTGAGGAATTGATTCCATGATGCAAGTAGTGTATAGAAAAAATTGATATTACATATTTATATTCTAATTTTATGGTGATTTAAATATGATTTTAATTCATTTAATTCCTAACAACTAGTACCAGAGCTTTGGTTGTGTTTTTTGTTGAAGTGGTAAATTACATTAAGGGTTATTAGCTTGAGTGGGAGCTATGGGAGAAGAGATCAAATTCAGAGTTGAGAAATTTGATGGTAAAAATTTTGGTTTGTGGAAAATGAAAATTGAAGATTATTTGTATTAGAAGGAAATTCATCTCCCCTTAGAGGGGAAAGGAGGATAACCTATAACCATGAGTGATGTTGATTGGACATTGCTTGATAGGAAGGCATTGGGAGCCATATGGTTATGTCTTGCATCTTCTATTGCATTCAACATTTTATATGAGAAAACTATAAAGGATCTCATGGATAAACTTGGAAAGTTGTATGAGAAACCTATACTTGAAATAAAATATTTCTTATGAAAAGATTGTTTAATATGAAAATGTTTGAGAATGGTTCAATTGCTAGTCATTTAAATTATTTTAATACAGTTGTAAGTATGCTCACTTCTATTGGAATTAATTTGATGATAAAGTTAGAGCTTTGTTGATTTTGTATTCTTCACCTGATAGTTGGGATATCTTGGTTATGGTTGTGAGTAATTCAGTCCCTACTAAGGGAAGTTTAATTTTGAGGATGTTGTAGGTGTGATTCTTAGTGAGGAAATGAGAAAGAAGAGAACTAATGAATCATCTTTAGGGAATGCTTTGACTATTGAAACTAGAGGGAGGCAAAAGGACAAAATAAAATGAAACCATGGAAAGTCAAAGGGTAGATCAAAATCCAGATCTAGAGCCAAGATGATATGTTGACATTATAGGAAGAGTGGACACTCAAAGAAGGAATGTTGATTACTTCAGGATAAGAATTCCAACAAGGAGGAAATAAATGAGGTAAATGTGACATTAGGTAATTCATGTTAGGATGACTTAATTATTTTTTTGGATAATTTTTCTAAGTTTTGGGTATTAGATTCAAGGGCTCATTTTCATGCCACCCCACATAGGCATTATTTTATTGATTATGTTCAAGAAAATTTGGGACATGTTTATCTTAGTGATGATGAACCATGAGAGATAGTAGGGAAAGGTTGTGTTCAGGTGAAAATGTAAAATGGGAACACATGGATACTTAAAGATGTCAAACATGTGCCTATGTTGAGATGAAATTTGGTTTCATTGGGGTAATTGGGTAGTGAGAGTTGTTTGGTAATATTTACTTCAAATTATTGGAAATTTATCAAAGGTGCTCTTGTGGTTGCAAGAGGTAATAAACTTAGTAAATTATATTTGAATAATAGTGTTGATTATTGTGATTTAGTTGCTATAGATGGAAATGAAACTATGTGGCACATAATCTCAGGCATATGAGCCATAAGGGTATGGAGATCTTGAAAGACAAGTTGCCTAGATTAAAATAAATTGATTTAGACTTCTATGAGGATTATGTGTATGGAAAATATAAGTGAGTTAAGTTTATAAAAGTTGGAGCCACAAAAAAAGAGCATAAGTTAGAGTTGGTATATTTAGATATATAGGGACCAACTTAAGTATCTTCTATTGGTTGTTCAAATTATTATGTCACTTTTATTGATGATGTAACTAGGAAAGTTTGGGTTTATTGAGTTAAAAATAAATCTGAGATATTTGAAATGTTTAAGAAGTAGAAAGCCTTGGTTGAGAATCAAATAGGTCTCAAGTTGAAATGTCTCAGATCAGATAATAGAGGTGAGTATTGTAGTAATGCTTCCCTTGATTATTGTTCTAACAATGGAATCCATAGACAAAGGATGGTTCCAAGAACTCCATAGCAGAATGGGGTATCTGAAAGGATGAACAAAATAATAATGGAACGTCTTAGGAATATGAGGTTACATGTAGGGTTTCCTTTATAGTTTTAGGTAGAAGTAATTAACATGATAATTTATCTGATTAATAGAGGACCTTCAATGACTTTAAATGGAGGCATTCCTAAACAAGCTTGGTTTGGTAAGAATGTTGATTTTTATTTTCTTAGAGTCTTTAGATGTGAGTATTTTGATCTTGTTAAGAAAGAGGATAGGACCAAGTTAGAGGCAAAATCAGAAAAATGCACATTTATTGGTTATGGTGAGGATGACTTTGGTTTCCATCTATGGAGCATTAGAGATAAAAAAATATTTTGGTCTAGAGATGTAATCTTTAATGAAAAATTCATGTATAAGAATCAATTGTAGGAACAAGAATAGAAAGAGTACATAGTATTAGATGACACTGTAGATGATAAAGTATCCAATGAATCAGTTCAGGAACCTTCTAGACAAGGACCCCAAACTCCTATGGTAAGAAGGTCTTCCAGGGTAAGAAGAGCACCTGAATGTTTTTCTCCTTCTTTGAATTATTTATTACTCACTGGTAATGAATAACTAGTGTGTTATGAGGAAGCAATGTAGGTAGATGCTAGGAAGAAGTGGGAGCAAACCATGGATAAGGAGCATAGATCTCTCATGGAGAACCAAATTTGGGATTTAGTAAGGGTACCAAAGGGTGAGAGTGCATTGTAAAACAAGTGGATTTATAGAATAAAAGAAGAAGATGAAAGGACAAAAAGGTATAAGGCTAGAATGGTGGTCAATGGGTTTGCACAAAAATTAGGTATTGATTTTGATGAGATTTTTTTTCTTATTATAAAAATGACTTCTATTAGGACTGTTCTTGGTTTAGTTTTAGTTGAAGATTTGAACTTAAAATAGTTAGATGTGAAAACTACTTTTCTTCATGGTGATTTGGATGAAGAGTTGTATATGGAGTAGCCATAGGGATATGAGGTCAAAGGGAAGGAGAACTATGTGTGCAGACTAAAGAAGAGCTTGTATGGCTTGAAACAAGCTCCATGTAAATGGTATAAGAAATTTTACTATTTTATGTTAGAATAAGGTTATCAAAGGTGTAATTCTGAACATTGCATGTACATCAAATATTTTGATGATGGTTATTTTATTAGATTATGTTTTTATGTGGATGACATGTTAGTTGTAGGAAAGAACATAAAACATATTCATATACTTAAGAAACAACTTAGTGACTCCTTTTCTATGAAGGATTTGGGTGTAGTGAAGTAAATCCTTGGTATGAGGATTACTAGTGATATAAAGGACTTAAAGATGATTTTATCCTAATCAAAGTATGTGAAGAAAGTCTTAGAAAGGTTTAGCATGTTGGATGATAAATCTATTGGTACTCTTTTGGTAGGCCACTTTAGATTATCAAATGAGTAGTGTCCCAATCCAGAGGTTGAAAAGCTTAAGATGTCCAAGGTACCTTACTCACTAGCAGTTGATAGTTTGATGTATGCCATAGTTTGTACTAGGCCATATATTTTCCATGCAGTGGGAGTTATGAGCAGGTATATGAGTAATCTTGGTTATGAGAATTGACAAGTAGTGAAATGGATTCTTTGATACTTGAGAGGAACCATGTATGTTACATTATGTTATAGTGGATTAGATACCACTTTGCATGGTTATGTGGAATCGAATATGGTAGGGGATATTTATAGTAAGAGGAATATGATATCTTATATATTTATTGTTGGAGATACAATGGTTAGTTGTATTTCCAAGATACAAAAGGTTGTGGCTTTGTCAACCATAAAGATAGAGTATGTTGCTGCCATAGAGGCTAGCACGGAGATGATTCAGTTACAATAGTTGTTTTGAGAGTTAGGACATGAGTAGAAAGTTGGGAGACTACATAGTTATAGTCAAAATGTTATTCATTTGGAAAAGAACTTTAATTTACACTCGAGGACAAAAAACATTCAGTTACATTATCACTTCATCAAGATGGCTTTGGAGGAGAACTTGGTGAAGCTGGAGAAGATTCATACTAGCCATAATCATGTGGATATGATGACCAAGGTGGTCACATTGGACAAGTTGAGACTATATTTAGATTTGGTTGGTCTTAATGGTCATGGAACAGTGATAGATTTTTTTCAAGATAAATGGTCTCCAAGTGGGAGATTATTGAGTGTGGATCCCTTTCTAGCTATCACATGACCTTGGTGGAGCATTTTGGGGCTTAGAGATATCCACAAATGTGGGGGTGTGCATTTTCTTGTGTCCATTACCCACTCCACCTTTTGTGAAACTGTGCTTCCATGTGAGTGGAATATTCCTTAGATATATTTTTTAATTTCCATGTTAAATTCCATGTTTTGTTAAAGTGGGATTGACTTCCTTGTTTTTAGCGAGTTAGTTCTTATCCTTCCATGTTTTATAGAAGTGGGATTGACTTCCTTATTTTTAGGGAGTTAGTTGTTATTTCATTATTTTTTGTAAGCCTTTTTTGGAGGAGAGATGAGTATGGCATGTTCACTCTTTAGTGGGCTTTAGGATAAGCTTGACTGGGTGGAGGATGGTGTACTACCTTGAGGACAAGGCTATCTTGGATAAGCATGGCGAGTTTCTTCTTATTAGGTTGACTTTTTCAATATTTGTATATATACAGGTGGTGGTGTGACTTTTCAAATTGATGTTTATTTTTACAGGGTGTGGTATAGTAGCTTGTGGGGTGTTTTTTATACAGGTATAGGTGTAACATAGCATTTTTGGAAGATTTTGACAAATTTCAGATTTGGATCAGCAATTTAGAGAATTCTTTTGTAAATTCTTGAGGAGATATTCAATCTCTATGAGAGGTTCTCTTTGGAGAGTTTGTACTCTTGATTTGTTATTATTTTTACTGAGGACTTTTTTGGTGGATGTAGCCCACATTGGGTGAACCATGATATACTTGTCTTATGTGTTATTGTTAGTCTATATTGTTGGTTTTTTATTTTATCCATTAAATCAATATTTACGGTGATTTGAGGAATTGATTCCATGATATAAGTAGTGCATAGAGAAATCTGATTTCACACATTTAAATTATGATTTTATGGTGAATTAAATCTGATTTTAATTCATTTAATTCCTAACATTGGTAACCACATATGCTATACCAGCCTATAAAAGAAAATTAATCTCACCAATAACATGTTGTGATGTGTTATTGAATGATTGGATAGTTTTGGTCAAGGGGTATAAATCATCATGTGCATATACCAAATGTGTAAGTAGTGTCATGGTACATACATTATCACTAGAATTATTATCAATCATAACACTATATATATACTAATGATCAATCTATTCTCAAATAAATAATGAATGAGTATCTAAGTGATTAACTATTTCATTATCATCAAATGTATTAGGTCTTTGAACTATAGGAGGTATTGTGCATGTATATATATCAACAATCTAACATAATGGGTGCACATAATTTGATGGAGGAGGATGTGCAGTGTATTCCATTTACACTTCTGTATCTTTCTCATAATGATATTGTAAAGGGTTGTTAAATATTTTTTGATTATGTTGATCACTAGGTTGTGAACTTGAAACCTTTGTAGGATCATCAAAGTTAATATTTTGGTCATCAATAAGGTCTTGGATCTTATGCTTCAAGATATAACATCTATTCATAGAATACTAAAGGTCATGGTGATAGTAACAATATGCATTAGCATCATATATTTTAGGTAGAGGTTAACTCATCTCAACCTCTATGGGAGGAGGGAGAGATATGAGATGACTCTATACAAGCTTCTGAAGTAAAAAAAGCTAGAGAGTCAATTAAGCATGTAAATTTTCTATTAGGTGTATCAGATAAGATGATTCAATTAAGTTTATATGACATTGAATTAATCATTATGTTTGTTTCCTTTATAGGTTCTGTAAATTTCATCTTGTATCTTGGTTTGATATGATGTATTTTCTACATACTTAAGATTGTTTAAGTAAATAAGTTTCATTTCATGATCTTGAACTATATGAAATAATTCATCAAAGTATTTGAACTTTTTAAAAATAATGGACTCATGTAATGGGGTAAAAACAATTTTCTTGAAAATGTATTGAAGTTCTTTATTTACCATTGGATTTGTTATTTTGTCCAACTTTGCTTTATATCTCAAAATATATTCATTGATAGGTTTATTGGTACCTTGTTTGATATTTTCAAATTGAGAACATGACATCTTTTTAGTGATGTTGATAAATAAATATGCTAAGAACTTATCACTAGAGTTTTGATTGCTCTCATTGATTGGAGTGGTAAATCATAGAACCATTGTAAAGCATAGTATTTTCATTTCCTTGGAAATAATTTGGTCAAAATGTTATTGTTAGAAGCATAATCAAGACATGCCACATAGAAATATGAAAGATGTTGTTTAGGATCACCATTGCCATCATACAATGTGAACTTGGGTGTAAAGAATCCAGTTGGCAAAGGGTGGAAATATATCTCAAGTGAAAGAGGAATATGTAACACATCTTGTGAATCAATAACATAATGTGATTTCATATAATTTTTCTCAATGTTTGTAACCTTAGCTTGCAAATTTTTTATAGTTTGTACAAAATCTTGCACATTTTGATTGATAAGGTTGGAAGCTTGAGAAGTCACCAAAGGGGATATACCTATGGTTTGAGTTGATATAGGCATTAAAATTGGTAAGTGGGTTTAAATGCTAATGGTTCCCATGGATGATATAGAAATAGTAGTATTTTTTAGAAGGAATAATGTTGTAAACACATAACCCATGCCCCAACTAGATGTAGGAATCGATGATGTGATCAATGGGAAAGAAACATGAATATGGTGAAGTCCCATAACACTAATAACATTATCAATATATGCACCTAGTTGTTCATCTATGATTTTTTTCTATTTTAGTTTCCAATATGGATTTGAGGATATCATCAATATCTTTAGAGTTTTGATAGATACACTCTTAAAAAATAACAATAATTTGTACCTATTATTGATATATTTATTCATGTTCATTATTTTCATTAGATTCATTATTTTCATGATCAGAATCATATTCTATGATAATCTCTTCAATATTTTGTTTAGGTTTATTATTAACACTTTCAATAGGCATATGATTCCATACTTCATTGGTTTGAGCCATCTTAGGTGGAAAAAGAGGAATCTCTACGTGTCAATAGAAATACCAACTAATATAGGAATAGGCCTAGGTTGTATACATATAATAGAATAGATTTGGAAAATAAAAATAATAAGGAAAACCCTCATGAGACTAATACCCTAGGAAAAGATAGGATTTCTATAAAGAGACACAGAGGTTGGGTTCACTAAATGTTTAACCCTGAATTTTTAAAATGTGGGTTATAAGGTAAAGAATATATAAATATTTTAAGCATAATGGTAATAAAATAATCTATAGTAGGCCAATTAATATAAAACTTAGATAAACACTATTCTAAATTTATATATCTAATATTGCTAAAAATAGTAAAGTACAACTATTGAAAGATATTATAATAAATAATGGTAATTAATTGGTTTACTACGCATAGGTAGATCTAGAATAGAAACAAGTGTATAATAAGCAAAATTAGTATTCTATATCAATCATCATATTCTATAAATTGTACTTTTATGGTAATAGATACTACCATCAGATCTGAACACTATTATTGATGTTAAATCTAACTATGACACAAGTGTCTAGTAAAAAATAATTTCTGGATCTAGATGTGACCCAATTTGTTGTTTTGGATTTTTTTTGCCTTTATGTTGGTGTTTTCAGATCTTGGATATAATATGTCACTTTTTATTGATTGATCAAATACTAGCTCTTAACCTTTATTCACACTTGGATTGAGTGTATTGAAAAATAGTTTATTGGGATCATAGTGTTAATCTGCTTAGAAGATCCCTCTATCGATGAGTGTTTCCTACATATATAATATTATAAGAAGGGCCTCAGACTTCATTACTTCTCCCCTATGTGTGGGAAAGTGTGTGTACAATGGTTATTTGGATTTTAATTTGACAAAAATGACTCATGAGATAATCATTGAATACTTTAGACCTCTAATATTATTACTACTATGATTGATATGAAAATAAGGATGAATAGGGTAGAATAACTTGGTTGTACAGTTGATTGAATTAGCTTTAGTAGGTGTTTGCTTGGTATTTTCTAAATTAATAATGAGAAAGATTTTTTTATTTATACCCTAAATTTTAAAAATATATCATGATAGAATTCAATAAGATAAATAGGGTTACCCATAGGTTCCAAAACATTTTCAATTTGGATGACTTTTGGAAAATGAGCACTAGATAAGGATTTGCACACTACCATTGGCGGTTGTGTCCCTCTATGGCTGGTAGTGTCCATAAGGCTATAAAATAGGTATGGATCTAAAACTGATAGTGAAGGATGTTTATTAGGTTTTAAGATTTCTATGCATTACAAGAGACATGGGTCATCAGAATGATATGGATTGGACTAAGAGGTAAGCATTTAAGGATAGTGAGATGGTGAATGTGTGTCTTTCAATAACAAGGAGGTCTAGAATTAAAGGGTAGAACCCTGATTTGTATTTGTCAAATGTACAAGATTGAGATGCTATCAATATTCAAATTTAGTATATACAATAGAATAAATGGATAATCAAGTGGACATTCAATTATGAATTTTATTGAAAACAAATTATATTGAGTAACTAAAAATGATATTAAGTAACTACGGTTTTGACTAAAAATATAAAATGTAATGAGAAATTTATATGTTCAGGCTGCACAAATATATGTATGATTGTGTATAATCATGAAATTGGCTAAGGCACTCTTTTATTTGACTGTGTGATTATTGTGTCTGCCTAGGACATAAGTGGTGGATTAGGACTAGAGTGCACTATTATACTGTCCTTATAGGGCACTATTGTCTAGGCTGCTCTTACAAATAAAAGTGTAAATTGATACTCTTTATGGATCTAATTGTATATTCACTTCATCTTGGAACATGTATGAGATCATGAGATTCAACATGTGTTTTTCCATTTTCTTCTTCAAACCCATAGTGGATTCCTACACATAAAATAAGTGAATATCAAATGTAAAGGGAGGGATGAATGGGTAAATGGGAATGGTTGAGATTTCTTTAAAACCCTTATGAATTGAGTATTGATTACACAGCACCAAAATAGGGACCTTAGGCCAAATCAGTTCTCCCTCTAATGTGTGTGTGTGTGTGACAAGATCATATGTAGTGTGTATATAAATGTTATTCACCTAATCCTTCCTCTTGGTCAAGCATGTAATCTAGATGTGATGTGTATAAAATTCATATAAATACATATGCTAAGCTTTTTTCAACATGATTTTATTTATTATACTAGTGCTGAATTTATAAGTGCAAGCTAGAAAATGCCTTAGGGAAACCTTTATATAAGATTCTCAATTTTGAATTTTAAACATCCATTGACATGCAAACCAACTCAAACAAGGGTAAAACACCAAAATACATGTGCATCAAAATGATTTTTAAAATTTGTTGTGGATAAGACCAGGCCTTTCAGACAACATAATAGAGTGATGTTATTTAAATGGGACACTCCTATCCAAAAAAAAGAAAATATTAGAATGAGAGAATCAAATAAGGACTAATATAGAATACTAAAACTTCAACAATTATAGTGAAATCAACATGAAAGAGTGATATGAAAGACATAGGAATATTAAAAGATGTGCCAATGGGATCTTAATTTAACATTATGAGAATCTAAACACAAATGTATCAAAAGACATAATACTTGTGTCTTCTTGACCAAATTTGGGTGTATACACCCCCCTTCCCTCACCTCCACCCCCCTCCCCCCCCCCATTTTACTCTATTAATTTAATAAAATAAAAGTACCAGAGTAAAAGGAAGAAAGTCATACCTGTTGTATATAGAAGACAATTGTTAGAAAAAAAAAGTATTAGTAATCACATAATAAAATCCTAATTTCTATGATAAACAAGTGAAAATTACCTTAGATGAACAAATAGGGGAGATCTGTGTGATATCTTCACTCACCAATGGTGAAGTAAACCCTCTTGATGTATGGATTGTGCTTTAGATGATTATTGAGATGTAATTGCATCAAACAAAACTATGAATGGATTTTAGCAACATATCCCTGTAATCATATAAAATGTGAAATTGGATGACTTAGGCATGGCTAATAGTACCCAACCTATAGGTCCTCTTTCTTTCTCACTCAACCCTTCTTGGCTAGACTTTCACTGATTCCTAGTCACCCATAGCTTTTTGGACTTAGATTTTTGAGACCTAGGTGACACTCTTGGGCCTAGATCCATCCCCTAGGTCTCATCCTCTTAGGACAATAACACCCATCCCATCTTGGATAAGAGTGATAGAATTTAGGGGTGTCCTATATTTGGCACTGTTGTCCAAGTTCACTTTAGCCTCAAATGGTCATATTTTCTTGATTCCTTATCTTTTCCCCTATCGGCCTAAAACAAGCTCATCTAACCCATGATCATCAGTTTCCCTATAAAAGGCCATTCAATGTGCATTTAGAAGGGTTGTCACTCATTCATAGGAAAGAAGTAAGAATAAAAGCAAGTAAACACAATCACTCTTCCCTATTATCTATATACAACCTTCCAAAACTAATTCAAGCCTATTCAAGCACTCATACCAGTCCATAGTCATCCAAAGTACATTCTAGTTTCACATTATAGTTGCATACATCACACAATTTCACCAAGAAATTAAAATGAGAGAACTCCATTAGCTTGATCCCTCTTCAGAGTATTGGTATGTAGATAATGTGCCCACACATGGGGTGTGAAGTGCATCCAACGTATCCTTTACTCACTAACCCTTTCTCTCTTTCCCAAGTTTGATACTTGATTTTAAGTACTAGGAGTTCCTAAGGGTTTTAAAGATTAAATCAGACACACAATGAACTCCACACAAAATCAAGCTTTGATATTTCACTGTCAAGGTGTCATAGGTCTACTAAATAGAACCCAAAAAATCTAGACCACTAGGATAACAACATTGAAAGTGGATAACGGTGCTAGAAGTGGAAAAAAGTGCTAGAAAATGGACTATAGTGCCAAGTAGTAGGGTGTCCTTAGATTGGTACTTCTATCCAACCCATAAATAGAGTTATAGTTATTTTTTATGATAGTTTGCCATCCTTGCACAACAATTTCTAGATCTTGCCTCATTTGTTTTAGCCCAAAATAAGCTAATTTTAATTTCTTTACACTTCTTACTATTTTTAGAAAATGTAAAATACATATTTGTTTACACAAATCATTAGGTTAATTAAGACACATTAATTACTAATTTATATTTACTCATACCTTTATTTTCTTAGGAATTAAACACCTAATTCCCAAAAAGAATAAAATATTTGGTGAACCTGACTTCAAATTTTTTCACAAAAACCTTATAAACCCTAGGGTTAATTATTTCTAATTTTTTGAAATATTTTTCTAAATTTTTCCTAAATTTAAAAATCAGAAAACTACAAATTAATTGAAATATTTTCAATAGATTCACTGAAACCCTAGTTTGCACATATTAGGTCCTCTTTTCATAAAAACATTTTCAAACCACTAGGAAAAATATATTGCTAATTTTAGAAATATTTTCATATTTTTTCTAAATTTTATAAATTCATAACAAATTTTTAAAATTATTATACTAATTTTGAAAAAATAAAAAATCAAACCCTAGTTTGTACATACTAGGTCCTCTTTGCATATAAATACTTTCAAACCACTAGGAAAAATATATTGCTAATTTTAGAAATATTTTCAAATTTTTTCTAAATTTTTAAAGCTAAATTCTAAAAATTCATAATTTTTTTTTCAAATTATCATACTAATTTTGAAAAAAATATATTTTAAAACCTTAGTTGCATCAACTAGTTCCTAGTTATTTTTCCAAGCATTTTCTACATTATTTAGTTGCAACCCTAACTCAAAAAATCAATTTCAAATTCAAAATTATATATTATGTTGTAAATACTATTTCTAAAAAATCTATAGTTGGATATACTAGCTCCTTGTTGCTTGTTAAGATATCTCCTTATATGTTTCAGAATTTGATGTCCTTTTCATGCATATTCCAGTTCTTTTCTTAGATTATATCAAATTAATTTTTGCTACTATCACCCAAGTTTTTTTCCTTATGCCACCTAAGTTCCTTGCATCTCTTCCCTCAAGACTAAGTGCAATACTTAGTGGTAGTCTTCTTGATTTCACCCAGATTCTTGTAACTCAACCATATACCATGGATAAATAACCAATTCAAGTTCCAGTCGTAGATTCTACACATCTAGATTACACCAATTTCAATGAAGATAATATTGACAAAGAGCAGTATGAAAATAATAATGATGATGTACACACTGATGCTCATGCTCTACCACATTAGACTATTGATCCACTTCCACCCATTGTTGATAATGAAGTCATACTCAACAAATATTTGGTTTTATAAAATCTCAGAGAATGACTTAAGGAACAACCTAAATATCATACACTAATTCTACAATCTATCATGGAAATAAAAAAGGCTAAGTAATTTGAATCTTCTAGTCATTTAGAGCAGTCATTTATGAATGATACTATGGGGGTAACTATGTCTCAACCACCCCCTATAGTAGCCCAACCTTCTTCTATGCCACCAACTCTAGCTAGTACATCCCTATCTCCTGATGTATCAACCCTTGTGTAAGAGATAAGATATCTTCAGTCCAAGGTGAAACATTTTGAGCAAGGTACCACTACACCTACATAGGCATTAGATTCTTTTGTACTTCTACATACACCATTGGCACGTCACATTGCTTCTACACCCTTACCACAAGGATTTGTTCATCCCAAGCTTATTCTTTATGATGGCAAGGGTGATCCAGAGATACATTTAAGAGCCTTTCATGTAGCATGTTTGGATTATGTACCCAATGACTGGTGACTTACCAAACTCCTTCCATATAACCTAAAAGATGATGCTCTACAATGTTTTTATAGTCTACCAAATTAGTTGGTCACAACATTCAATATTTTAGTAGACATGTTCCTAGTACATTTTAGTATCAACATTGGTTATAAGGTCTCATATTCATATATTGAATAATAGAAACAAAGGCCAAATGAGCCTATCATAGATTATGTTCTTAGATACAAGACTATTCTAGCTAAGTTAACTAACTCCATGGCTGATCAAGAGCTATAGGACATATTCAAACAGAGCCTTCTACCAGCACTGTATGAATCCATTATGTTTAAAAGATTCTTTTCCTTCATTGAATTGTTTCATACACTTAAGGGATGATAAGTCAAGTTAATCTCAATGGGAAAATTCATCTATTCATGTACTCTAGACACAACAAACAAGAGTAATAACAAAGTCCCATACAAGGTCAAAATCAGGGACAACAAGAATCAGAAACAACTTAATCTTGAATCTCACTACACATCAGGAAAACTTCTAAGGAATGTGAAAATTTATTCAAATAAGAATCAAGCTTACTTTAAATATTTACCTTTATAAGTAGATATTTGATGCACATCTATAAATGCAGATCAAATAAAATGAATTAAACTAGATAACCTTCAATTATCTTAGCATAAGCACAAGTTAATAATTCTGAATTCAAAGGTAAACACCAAGAATCTAAAATAACTATTCAAATCTATAATTTAGAATAGACAAGTGAAAGAGAGTCCATATAAAAATTCACACAAATAAAATGAGACAATATTTTTATAATTCTTTGCTTACATTAGTTGCTCGAAGTTTACACTAGTTTTTAGCTCTAAAAACTCCCTCCTCTTTTTTTACAATTGACAATGCTCCTTTTATAGGATGTAAGGAAGCATGTCGATAAGTTCTAATCCAATTACATTTGTAAAAGTGTATAGGATAGGTGTCCTTTCAAATGTCCTAGACCAAATGATCTATTCTAGTGAATTGAGTTATAGACAATCTGTGTTCTTACAAATTTCACATTTTTATATAAGAGAATATCATATTTCAAAATATCATACAATGCTAGTTACAATAGGAATATTCCTATTTCACCTGACTTAAGTCCTATTGGATGATGATGTGCTCTATAATTGTTTTAGGGTATTCATTATTCTTGGATGTTTCCCCATACATGTATGGTCCCATCTTCAAGCTACTCGAAGCTAAATAGTGATCCAATGGAATAGTTAGTTCAAACATTGTGAGCTTAGATCCCAAATCTTTATATTATCCGGTCTACATAGTCTCTCATTTGTCCTATTACACTCATATAGCTTTAACGTGGCATTTCTATGATGTCCTGGGTCATTCTATTCATCGCTATCTAAAAATGACCATTGCCTTTTGAAATTTGGATCCAAGTTTACTATGTTAAAATTGATGTCCTCACGACCGTTATTTGACATTCACAGGAATGTATTTGATGATTGCATGACCATCAAATTTAAACACGTGAAATAGTCTTTTTATTATATTAAAATTGACATCCTCATGACCATCATTTGATGTTTACAAAAACATCTATAACGATCACATAACCATCAATTTTAACCACATGATCAAGGCTCATTTCTATGTTAATATTGACATTCTTGTGACCATCATTTTATGTCTGTGTGAACATCTTTGATGGTCGCATGATTGTCAATTTTGACATAGTTATGGGGATTATCTGCCAAGCCTACCACTTTTCATCTTCTAGTTCACTCTGCATTCTACATGTTCCACATGTTGACTGCTCAGTCTTCTGGGCTCTTTATACTAGGCTTTATAGTTATGCCACTTGTAATTCCCATGGAACCTTTGACTATTCAACATGGTCTTGCTCCATTCGATCAAGATGGTATGAATAAATGTTGGCCATTGATTTCCAAAAGGTAATCGATCTTTAAATGGGGTCCACTACTTGCCTTTCCAGTCATTAATCACGCTCCATTCAATTTGGGTCCTTTGCTTAAATGTGTGCCATAGATTGGGATCCAAGTAGTTTATTTTGATTGGTCCCTCATGTTATAACAGATCAAGTTAGGGTTGATCATGTATAAAGGACTTAGCATAAAAGTGATTAAGCTAAGTTCTTTATAAATTATATGAGACCCCATGAATTTTAAAAAGGACTCAACATAACTTTGGACCATGGTTTTATTCATATTAATAAATACAAATATATTAGTCTAAGGTTTAAGCTAAGTTTGCAACATATAAAAAGGACCCCGAGCCTTTAAAAGGGACCAAGCGTAAAGATTTTAACCTAAGCCTTTTAAAGCTAGGCTAAACATTTAAAAAAGATCGTGCGGCATATGAATTAGCATAAAGTTTTAACCTAAGGTTTCATTGTATAAATAAATACAATGGAATTTTGGGATAAGGCCTTAGACTAAATAATAAAAGTGACCCTACATTTTTAGTTGGACCATGCTAAGATAAAAGGGACCATGTGATATAAAATAGACCAAGCATAAGATTTTTAGCTTAAGGTTTGGTTGTGTTAAAAAACAAGACCAAGCCTTAGTATAAAAATTAAACTAATACCATGGTATTATTAAATTGGTCCCACTTAAAATTAAATAAAAGGCTCCCACCAAATTTAAATTTGAATTAAAAGGTCTAGGTAAAACATTAGTCTAGGGTTTCAAAAACATGAATTTAATTAATCAATTATAGATCAAGGTTAATAAATGATCAATTTAACATTGAAGAACAAAAATCCTAATCATGTTCAACTCCAAATGGGATTCATTAAACCTGCAACCTGAAACACAAATATATGATGTTAGCACTTTGGATAAGATTAAAAGAAATCCATGAACAAATAAGTCAGCTAGACCATGGTGTGGATGATCTTCAAATAAAAATAATATGCAATCATGATAATGATACTCTAACCAAGTGGATTTTCAATTTCAATGCACAAATTTACATAATTTGCCACATGGGTCCCTATTTTTTAGAAATAGGGGTATGTTGACCTCAACAAGACCCAATATAGACACCTTCAAAAAATGGGCTAATAGGACTATTTTCCTCAGGGATTTTCCTTTTCTCCCTTAGAAACCATCCTTGTATGGACTCTCTTCATTTATTCAGACCCATATCTCTATAAACTCTATAGGTGTCCTCCCTTCAGACTGCTCAAACATGCCCTTCGGCAATCCTTCTATAGAATCTGCACAAGTGTCTATATTTTTTTAACTTTTCTCGAAGGACCCTTTGGCATGGATATACCCTTCACCTTGATTTTAGGGCACTTTGTCTAAAATGTGACCCTTTGGATCTTTTGAAAAGGCCTTTCAAACTTTTCCGAAGTGTCCCTTCGGACCTTTGGAAGTGGACCAATTGCACTTTTTTGAAGGACACTTTTGAAGACAAAAGACCCTTCAGACTTTTTGTAGGGCACTTGCATGAGGAAAAAATTATTTTGGAAAGCTTGAATTGTCCAATTTTTTAGAAAGACCATTCAAAAATATTGCAAGTGTCCCTTTGGATTTTTGGAAGGTGTCCTTTTAGACTTTTCTCGAAGAACACTTTTACAACAAATAGACCCTTCAGACTTCTTCCGAAGTGAACCAATTCTTTTGGGCTTCTCCCAAAGGACACTTCTTTCAGACTTTTTGTCTAAAATAAAAAGTTTGAAAGAAAGAATAGACCCTTTAAAAATATTTTTTTGGACAAGAACTCCAAAATAAATATTTTGAAAATTCAAAATGTGCCCTTTAGAAAAGTTGAACATGCCCCTTTGTAAGAGAAAAAACCCCTTTAGCAGAATGGAAATGTCCCTTTGGAAAAGTGCAAAGTGTCCCTTCGCTTTAAAGATGATCCTTCAACATTCCTGAAATGTGCCCTTTGAAAAACCTATTTAGGACCAATTCCTTCAAACTTCTTTGTTTCAAACAAAAGTCCAAAATAATTCCTTTTAGACTTAGGAAAAAAGACCAAACAAAGGCTTTTGAAGGAAATAACACTTGTCTTTATTTTCTATGGGTATGAACCAATAAATATGTTGCACTTAGCTAAAAGAAAGATGCAAAACTTGGGAGTGAAAAATGGCTAATATTCTTTGCGATTCCAAGGGGAGACATGCATGTTATGCCTATGACCAGTTGCCTAAATCCTTCCATTGGGCATCGATTCATGCATATAGGCACTCAAAAAAATACTTGAATAGACCCTTGGCTGAAAAACACAAGTTGGATTGATTCACATGCCCAAGGCAGGGACACACACCAAATAAAAGGAAAGAAACACACTTGTGCCACAAACCACTTAGGGAACACAAAAATAAACCAAATGAAACACACACATAAACTACTATTTATAAAATAGACTTGTAAGGACTAATAGAAGATATTTAGATGTATCCCATTCACATGGATAAGTAATTCTTCTCCATTCATCTTGGTCAGCTAGAAAGAGTTGCTTTACTTGCACCTGCTAATGATGTAAGGGCCACTCCACAAAGTGGAAAACTTTGTATGTCTACCTAGCTTTTCTATGTCCTCATCCCATTTTAGGACCAAGTCACTATCCTTAAAAAACTCTTGCACTTGCTCTCTTGTCAAAATACTTCTTCATAAGCAGTTGGTGGTGTTCCATGGTCTTGTGTGCATTGTCTCTTGTTTCTTGTAGCTGCATTAGTTTTGTAAATCTAACTTCCATTGGAGTATTTTCATGTAGTTCTAGTTGTTGTGCAAGTTCTAGAGCAGGGAGTTCTTGAGATATGGACAACCTAGCCTCTATCCCATAAATAAGCACAAAGGGAGAATTACCAATTAATTTCTTAGGAGTAATCTTGTCTACCCATAAGGATATCTTCAACTTGTTGTGCCATGCTCTTTGATTTTTCTCCAATGTCCTCTTGATGATCTTGATGAGATTCTTGTTAGTAAAAATAGCCAATCCATTACCTTGAGGGTAATAATTGGATGAGGTACTCAAGTAAACTCCATTCCTATTTTTCCAATCAAAAGTTTTAGCACTTATGAAAGCAAGTGCATTATCACAAATGATAACATGTGGAACTCCAAACCTTGTTATAATGATCTCATAGAACTCCAAGATAACATGATCACTTACCTCCTTCAATACAATAGCCTCTACCCACCTTGTGAAGTAGTCAGTAACAGTTAATATCCATTTTTGTCCTGAACTTAATGGAGGGTTGATCATACCAATGAAATAAAGGCCTCATTGCATGAAAGGCTAGTCTACTTAGATAGGATTCAATGGAAGGGCTGCAAGTTTCTATTTGCCTACAAAGAAGGCACATTGAGGATACTTTTTGGCCTAGTGGTAAAAATCCTTAAAAAGACTAGGCCAATAGTAACTAGCCCTCATTATCTTTGTAAATATCACTCTAAGAGAGAAATGACCTCCATCTGCACCATTATGAAACTTTTCCATCAGCATATCAAACTGATCATTGTTAACACACCTAAATAGCACACCATTCACATCTTTTCTAAAGAGAACACCATCTACAAGATAGTAAGGAATGGTTTGCAATCTAAAATACCTCCTTTGAAACTTTCTCAAGCCATTGGGGAATTCACCATTTTAAAGAAAACTGATGATGTCTTGTGTCCCACTTTGAACCTATACATGATCAATTGGCTAGGGTTGAACCTGGTTGGTCAAGATTTCCTGCATTGGCTCTTGGAAATTTGAAGATAAATGCTCATATAACCCTTTTCCTCTTACCATGTTTGTAACCTTAATATCCACATCATATTCCATCATCTTTGTAATCCACCCATCTCTCTTTTCATTAAGGTCTTTGATTAGGAGGAACTCCTTGGTGCTAGGATGAGAAACCATGACATGTATCTTGTTGTTTGAGACTATGTGTCTAAATTTATTGAATCCTCTTATCACTGTTAGAGCTTGCTTCTCAATAAATGTGTCCCTAACCTCATAATATTCCAATCTTTGGCTGAAGAATGCAATTGGTTATTTTACCTCTTCATCATTCTTTTGCATAAGCATAGCTAAGATTGTATCAAGGTTAGCAAAGGTATAGAGTATGAAATCTTTGGCAAAGTTTGGGTTCAAGAGAGTAGGAGATTCTGCAATTGCTTGCTTGATTACCTCAAAACTACTCTTACCTTCCTTTATCTAAACAAAAGCCTGGTTCTTCTTGAGCATGGTTGTGATAGGCTTTACCATAGTCGTAAAGCCTATAATAAACCTTCTTACAAAGTTTATTTTCCCCAAGAAGCTTTATAGTCTTTTCTTGTGTTCAGGCAAAGACAATCCTAGAATAGCCTCAATCCTCTCGAGGTGAATATACAAGCCTTCTTTCAAGACAATATGACCCAATAACTTACCTTCATGGACAATAAAGATGCACTTTTTTGTATTAAGGGATATTCCATACTCCCTACACTTTTCATATGATTAGTAGCATCCTTAAAAAAAGGTTATATCATCAAGATACACAAGCAAAAACTTATTGATCAAACCTTTAAAAGCCATGTCCATTGCTCTTTGAAATGTAGCTCTAGCATTGGATAAACCAAACAACATATTATTATAGGCAAAAGTCCCCCATTTTGTCGTGAAGGCTACTTTGAATTGATCCTCTTCATTCACTATTATTTGATTGTAACCTGAATAACCATCAAGAAGTGAGAAGTGTTAAGAACCTGAAATAACTTGCATAATTTGTTTCCTGAAAGGTAGTGGATAATAATCTTTGAGAGACAATTTGTTAAGATCTTTAAAATCCACACAAAGTCTGATCTCTCCATTATTATTTCAGATAGGTACAAGATTAGCCACCCAAGTTGAGTGTATGATATGAAATATAATCCTATATTCAATTAACTTGGTCAGCTCTTTCTTCATGAGTTCCTCTATTATGGGATTGATAGGCCTTTGTTTATGCCTAACTGGTTTAGCTCTAGGTTCTAACTTAATGGTTTGATGAGCTAAACTTGGATCAAACCCTTTCAAATATTTTCATTCCTAAGAAAATATGTCATGTAACTCTTTTCATAATTCAATAAAGGCTTGCCTCTCAGACAAAGAACATACCTTACCAATTTTTAGGAGCTTGTCCTTGTAAATCATGACTCTCTCATAGTTCTCTTATTTTGTTTACATGCTCACTCTTTATCTCTTCTTTTGATCATCTTCATTGAAAAAACTCTCCAAGGTAATCAACCCCTTAGGTATCTTGTTTGTCTTCAGCTGAATAACTTGTTCTTCATATTGATTATGTAGTCTCGTTTGGATCTTTGAGGAGAAACCTGCCTCATTTTGTAAGAAGTGTGTAATGTGTTCATGACTTTCTTACACTTTTCATGACACTTAATTATCTGAAATAGAATGTCTCATAATTACCTTGATATGAAACTAATCTTTCTCCTTTTCTACATCAACAACTACATCAAATTGTGCTCCTATGGCAGCCAATCTATTATCACATTTATTTCAATCCCTTGCTATGGGTTATATATTTAAGGCATCAAATTATTCAAGTAGGTCCCATACCATATGATTATAGGATTTAAGCAAGGGATTCTTGGCTGTAGCTTGATTTCTCACTTGATGGATGACCAATTCACTATCCCCATAAACTTTCAAATTCTTGAGCCCTCTCTTTTTTGCCCATTGGAGGCCATGAACTAGGATTTCATATTCTACCACATTGCAGGTACAGATAAAGTGGAATATATATGAGTAGCATTGATTCTTTGATGGATAAACTAACATAATTCCAACTCCTACACCTAATTTACTTCTTGAGCCATCAAAAAATATTTCCCATATCCCATCAAGTTCATGGTCTTCATTAGTGAGTGAATGGATTGAAACATCTTTTTCATCTATACAATAAAATCCCAAATCAGTTTCGTCTATGAAATTATATGCATTTTAGTGCTATACTTATCAAGGAAAATATCAAAAATGCCTTAAATGGGGGAGGATGATTCACCATCCATGAAACTTTCTTCTTCTTTGCTAATTAGACAATTCTGATTTGAGTTTGTCTCCATGTATGGCTCAATATGAAACCTTGCTAAGCGCTGAGTCCTTATAGTCACCTTAGTTCCATATCTTGTTTTAAAAGCTATAAAAGACCAATCAATATAAAGTTACCCTCCTATCTTAGTTGTGAATTCCCTTGACAAGCATATAGCAAAATGGGCTAGAAGGTCTACCACCACAACATCTTATAAAATGGGGAAACTTGGGTAATCACATAGGAAAACTTTTAGACATCTGACCAATCCCACTATCTTGGTTGGATTCCCATCAAGCTAAAACACACCTTTACTATGTGGTTCATACTTTAATCCCAATTTATCAGCCACCACCTTAGGCATGACGATGGTACTAGCCCCACTATCTACAATATAGTTATGAACCAACTTGTCTCCCATAATGAGTGTGAGTTAGAAGGGTAGAGGATTTTCAGATTTAGTGGAGGGCTCCAAAACATGACTTGGATAATTGTTAATGGCCAAATTAATGTTTTTTTAAGTTTGAAGAACTACATGAATGTTTGTAAGCTACTCTTGTAAGAGCTCCTTTTGACCAGGCATATGCAAGACTTCCTAAAGAGATATTCTTGTCTCGACATTCTTCAAAGAATCAACAATGTTTAGAGGGGAAGTATTCACCCTTTCTTGTATTCTTGAATATAGTGAGGTATTCTGAACCTATTGCATTGGAGGCTTGACAACCCTACTTGCATTCTAACTTTGTTGAGGAGCATGACTAGTAGTAGGTATTGCACTAGGATTCACACTTTTTGGCCTTGAAGAGGCATCACTTGGAGTCACATGCACTCCCAAAACATCTCCTAGAGATCTCTTCTTGGCTCTTGTGTTGGTTGCAATTTATGTGTTTTGATTCAACACATAATCATCCTTAACTTGAAAGCTCATCATACCTACACTCTTATTGCTACCTTCTCCCTGAATATCCCTTTAAATAGGACTCACTTCTTTTGATGTTATGTAAGGAGTAGTTTCTTCTTGTTCCACCAAATCATGGGTATCTTCTCCACCATTATGCATAAACTGACCTTGAGGTTGTCCCTATTGGTCCAAATGATCTTCCCCTTGGAACAAGTTAGCATGCACTAGAACAACAACCTTTGTGAAAGGAGTGGAATTGGTATTATAAGCATTGGGCTGCCTATTGAAACCTTGTTGACCCTATCCTCTTCCTTGGTAGTTGTATTGGGGTGGAGCTCTATAGCCTTGTTGAGGATAGTATTAATGGTTAGGTGGAGCACTTGTCTAGAACTGAGCTTGTTTGAGATGAGCTCGTAATGATTGAATCTCTTCATATTTATCCCCAATATTATCCATATTATTAGGGAAGGTTCTTGGATTGACATTAGCATTAGGAAATTATGCTATGGTTGGAGCTTCAACTGAACTATGAGATAACAAAGGCATAAAAACTCTTGGAGGTGGTTTTCTAGCCTATATCAAGATATTCTCAACTTTAATAGCTATCTCATATGCGTCTAGTAGAGTGAATCCTCCCATTGACTATAACATCACTACCACATTAGTACCAATACCTTTGAGATAAGTGGGGAACACAAAGCTAGGATGAGGTCTCATGATAGGCAGTAACCTATGCCAAGTCCTTTGAAATATTTCATTAAAATCTCCCATGGATTCGTTAGGACCTCTATTTATCACATTCAGTTGATGGATCAGTGAGGTATGGTCACGCTTATTTTCAAATATAGTTACCAAAAAGTCCCCAAAGTAGTCCCAACTTGTAATGCAACCACCTTCTAAAGTCCTATACCATTCAAGTGCCTTGCCTTTTAGAGACATAACGAGCAATCTAATGGCTATGTTAGCTCGAGTAACATTATGGAAGTTATAAAATTTTTAAATGCCCCTAATATGCTTAAATGGGGTAATAGGACCCTCTCCATTGAAACAAAGGAGACTCTTGGTAGCATTGGGAGGAATAGGATTGTATGCAGGAAGGTCAATTAGATTTTGGGAGTTGAAGGCCAAGAAAGGTTGATACCTCTCCATCTCTCTTCTTTCCTCTTGATCTTTTCTTTCTCCAACTTCCTCAACTTCTTCTTCTTCTCCAAAACCTCCTTTCCAATGATCTCTAAGTTTTGGGAATGGTTCAGGGTGTTATTCTTCAAGAATAACTTCAGCTAGAGGGGCTTGGTCGGAAGTCCTAGATGACCTAGTGAGGAACATGAAGTATAATGTGGGAATCTTGATCTACAACTATAGATTCTCACCTTTTGGAGTCTCCAAATGTTGGATTAAGGTTATTTCTATAGCCGTAGGCTTGTCAACACTAGCATTCACCTTAACATGTAAATAATTAGTCCCACTGGGCGTGTTAGAACTGTTATCTCCAAATCTTGCACCCTAAAAGAGAGTGTTCAATCCTCTTCCAGATTTGGGTAACTTTGGGACATTTCTAAGCATGTGGGTATACATATATAGGAAATGAACCTCTAGATTTAAAGGGGCTAGCTCCCTGAATATATCTCTATAAAATAGCCTTTATCTAAACTAGTTTGATTGAAGGGAAAAGAGTTATAAATTGCATAAAGAAAACCTATTCTAAGAATGGTGATGCACTAAGGTTATCTTCCACATGAATGCCATACCCTAATGCATAATTTAAAAAAATACACAAACTATTTTCAAGCTCTAAAGATTCTAACATAAGTATTTTAATATAGATATGAGATGTATGAAATGATGCAAGGTAAATGAATTGAAAGACAACCTATACATTCCAAGAATAGTTATACACATGCAAAAATTCAACACACTTGGATGCACTCTATATGACCTGTTAGACCCAAAATTCTTGATTAGGCATGAAGGACAAAGGACAAAAGGATGAAAACCATCACTTGTTGTCACTATACATCACATACACACTTAGTCAATTGCTCAGAACTTCAAAGGAAATAGGCTTTTACTAATGCTTAAAGTCAAGATATCATTCTAGTAGGTCTTTTTCGTGCACTATCTAGTTCTTTTTTACACTAGTCTAAGGGTTGTATATATATTAGGGAGGAAGTGGGAGGAGGATCCATTTGGCACCAAAAAGGGGAATCATTATATTAGAGGTCTCTATCTTTAGTTTCAACCATCTTTGTAAAAGATGTAATACATGTCATTTCAAGTGGTTATACAACAAGCTTTCTCTCCCAAAGATGCTTCCCATCATTTAAATTAACATAATCAGGGTGTTTTTAGGTTGATTCATGGCATCAAAGTAGTTATCCACCTATTGTAGATTTGTCATTTTCATTTCATTGGCCTTGTCCTCCTCCTTTGATTGGTCATTAAGAAATGACTCGGATCCTAATTGATCAATTATGATATGGGCCCTCTCACTGCTTTGACAGATGAAGAATGTGAGCCCTTGGATCTTTGAGCATTTGAATGAGGACCATCGAGTTACTTGGGGACCTACTGTTTAAATACCAATAGTTAACTCATCACTTTGAAGTTGACGTCCATATAGCCGTCACTCTACTAGGACTAGTCTTTTGGACTATTTTCCTTGAGCATTTTCCCTTTCTCCCTTAAAAACCATCCTTCTATGGACTTTCTTCATTTCTTCAGACCCATCTGTCTCCAGACTTTGTAGGTGTCCTCCATTTAGAATGCTTAGACATGCCCTTTGGCAATCCTTCTACGGACTCTGCACAAGTGTCTATATCCTTCAGAATTTTATAGAAAGACCCTTTGGCATGAAAATACCCTTCAAGACCTTAGGTTTATGGCACTTTTTCTAAAAGGTGACCCTTTAGAGCTTTTGAAAAGGCCCTTCATAATTTTCCCAAGTGTCCCTTCAGACCTTTGAAAGTGGACCAATTGCACTTTTATGAAGGATACTTTTGAAGACAAAAGACCCTTCAAACTTTTTGTAGGGAACGTTCATGAGGAACAATTTCTTTTAGAATTCTTGAAGTTTCTAATTTCTAAGAAAGACCCTTCAAAAATATTGCAAGTGTCCCTTCAGATTTTTGGAAGGTGTCCCTTCAAAATTTTCCTAAAGGACACTTTTGCAACAAAAAGACCCTTCAAAATTCTTTCGAAGAGGACCAATTCTTTTGGGCTTCTTCCAAAGGACACTTTTTTTCAAACTTTTTGTCCTAAACAAAAAGTTTGAAAGAAATAACAAACCCTTCAGAAATCTTGTTTTGAACAAAAAGTTTGAAACAAATCCTTCAAAAATTTGAAATGTGCCCTTTGAAAAAGTTGAACACATCCCTTCGCAAGAGAAAAAGACCCTTCGGTAGAATGGAAATGTCCCTTCAGAAAAGTGCAAAGTGTCCCTTCACTTTAGAAATGATCCTTCGGCATTCCTAAAATTTACCCTTCAAAAAACATACATAGGACCAATTCATTCATATTTCTTTGTTTCGGATAAAAATCCGAAACAATTCCTTTGAGACTTGGACAAAAAAGACCAAAAAAAGGCTTCATAAGGAAATAACACTTGGTCTTTCTTTGCTATGGTGATGAACCAATAAAGATGCTTCACTTAGGCAAAAGAAAGATGCAAAACCTGGGAGTGAAAAATGGCTAACAATAACCTAACAAAAACTACTTTTAAAAGTGAAATATTAAATTCCCAAAATTATCTAGAAATAAAAATGTGGTACTTTTATCCTTAGTGAAATCAAACCTCATTTTTCATTTTCAATGTAGATGTAAATAAGAACATACAGTTAGAAAATAAATTTTATTTAAAATATTTAAACTTTCAACTTGAAATATTTCTTCTGTTTCAAACCAAAATGAAACTATCTCTTTTATAAGTTGTATTAAAATAATCTAAAACTTTTTAAAACTAAAAAAAAATCACTTTATAATTTTTTTATACCATAGAATCCATCATTAGGGTTTAAAAATTAAAAATAGTTATTAAAAAAAACAACACTATAGGGATTTGAAACCCAAAATAATTATATTGTGTTTTATGCAATCTAATTAATATATCAAGCCTTTTGTATTGAAGTATCAACCCAAAATATAAATGTGTTTTTTAAAAAGAATAATAATACAACTTCTTGTATTAAAACCTAAAAAATATCTTAAAAAATGAAGTTCTTGATTAATGTATCTATCTTCTTATTTTGAAAAAATAAGAAACTAAACTTAGAATGTTAACAATATATTCAAGGTTTCAAAACAAGTTCATCATACCATGACATTAAACCCTATTCTTTCATGCATAGTTCCTAAAAACTCAGAAAATAATAAGAAACCATAACACAGATCTAGGAAAACTATTTAAGAAAGGCTTCAAATAAAACCCAATGGCAATTTTATGGCTCATTGTCTTAATCTATGCCCTATAAACTAGTTTCAAAACTTTTTTATTTATTCATCTATATTAAGGTATAGTGTGTTCACATTATTAATATATAATGTTATTATTTTTTGGTAAACAATAATATATTAATATTTTGTGGTTAGTTTTATTTAGTTAGTCGAATATATTTTTAGTCACAATATATTCATATTTAGTGGATTAGTTGGGAGTTTGTTTAGGTAAGAGATTTATAGAGATTTGAGCTCCCCAAATATATAAAAAACTCTTCCTATATAATTTTAATATTCTCATATGGTTTGTGTATATGCAATAGAGAAAATATACAATATGTAGAGTATTATTGTTTGAAATACTATCTCTATAATATTCATCTCTTTGTTCTTACATCTAAACTAGATCTATTATCTGGTATCAAAGCAGTGTTAGTCTTGACCCTGTGATGGATTAAAAGACACTAAGGGCAACATTTGATTTTATTGTTGCCCTAATTTATTCGATCCATGATGTCTTGTGAAAATGTAGAATAATTGTTTTTTACTTTAATAAGTTGTTAGTGTATGTTTGTATTTTTATGTTCAACAATATCAAGGTTGAATTTTTAGTTTCATAGTGATTGTATTTCATTAAAAAAACAAGCCTATCAACTTGCATTCGATATTGAAGAACTTTGTATTATTGTGAAAAAAGTAGCGACATCCAATCTTACAATGGAGCTTGAATTTGAGTCAAACATTTATCAAGGCATTGAACTAGACATTGGTTTTTGCATGAGATGTGAACATATTATAGACCTACATTTGAGTGGATGTGCCATTAATTGGGTATTACAGATTGGTCAAGCTCAGATCCTGAGTTATCATCATCTTACTTTGAAAGTGTGGACTCGTTATATGCAAATTGTGGGTGCCATTGCTTCAACCCATATTATTAGTTCTTTAGTTGTTCATCATTCGTTAATTCTCTTATTAGCTAGCCTACATTTTTTTTATGATTTAGTGTAATGATTAGCTTGATGGTGACAGGCCCTGATCATTTTTCCTTACCAACCATCTCAATAGATTGGTGGCCATCTCTTTTGTATTTTATGCTTGACATATGAAAGTGTTTGATAATGGTGAAGTTATCCACATTGACGTGTTGCTTTAAGAATTTATATGTTGGTCAAGTGAAGCAATCAAATCTCCTCCATCATTTTGAGAGCATGTCATCTCCCTATGCATTGCCAATATCTATTCATTATCTTTGAAGATCTTTTAAGATGCCAGTAGCTCAATCTGATCTCTCTTCTTAAAATCATGATTATTGTTGCACCAAAAGATCACCATGTTAATGCCTGATACAAATTTTAGATAAGTACCCATAGAAGGCTATTAATCCATGTCACGAATCCCTAAGGGAGATGCTGGACACCTATCTAACAATCTCCCCCTCAACGTTACTCAAGTGGATTTGAACCCATGACCACAACTTTGATACCACTTATTGGAGTCATGATTGCCATTGTACCAAAAAAGAAACGTATCAACACCCGATATAAATGCTAGATATGTACCTATGGGAGGTTGTTAAGCCATGCCATGAATCCCTAAGGGATATGTTGGAAACCTATCTAACATCTCTTTCCTCTGAGAGACTTAGTTGCAGTTTTGTAATGTGTCACAAGCTCAACTCTAGGCTGTATGCATGTTTTAAAATGCAAGTGGTTGTTCATAGTCCTTGGTTGTCACACAGTCCATTGCTTTTGCATTGAAATATGCCTTGCATGCAATTCATTGAAGATTTTGTTTTCTAGATTGCTTGGCATTTGCATTGACTTCAACGGTGACCCAACATCAACTTTGAATTTAGGTCACTCCATGAGTATCACAAGCTCAAATTGCTCCTTGTTTGCCGTAAGCATCTCTACCTAGTATGTATAATTTATATTATTATTCAATAGGTTTGTAATATTAATTAAAATATTTTATTATAATTTGGTCTTTAGTCTAAGTTAACTATTTTAGATCATAGTGAGTCATTATTTGATCCATGTCAAAATAAAATTTGTATGTCATAAATGATATGATCAAATAGATTTGAAGTCTTTACCAATATTTTTCAATGTCCGTAAATTTTTTAATAAAAGTCATTATTGTCAAAAAGAGTCAAATTCCTAAATAAGTCTTTTTATTAATTTATTATCAAAATCCAAAAATATAAAAATTGAGTCATTTTAATATTGTGTGTCATCATATTGTCAAAGTCAAAAATATCTTATACGGATGCATTAGTGGACAAACCTGATGTTTTGAGTTATATGTGTCAATTATGTGTGTGGGAGAGTTTTATATTCAAAAATGGCATGCAAAGATTGATCTTCATGACTTCATCAGTTGAGTAAGTAACTTTACTCACTAGAGGAAGGAGTAAATGAAGGCGATAGGTTTCATAGCCTCTCGTTAACCACTAACAATGGGGCCACTTTATGATTTAGTGGTGAATTTTTTTTGTAGTTGTGTGTTGTGTTTATTTTCAGCATAGTGTGATTTCAAATAAGAAGAAAAGTTGTATCCTTATTCACATTTTTTATAAGTGAACTGTTAATTCCTATGTAACTTCTCTAAAATATGAGAATAATGAGAGCTAGAATCTATACTACACATTGTGACATGGTTTATGGTAAGCCATTTTAAAAACTATTATTTTATGGTTTTTGGTTAGTCACTTGTAAAATCATTATTTTGGTTGTTGGTTAGCCATCTGTAAAACCATCAATTATTATTTTATGGTTTTTGGTTAGCCACTTGTAAAACCACTATTTTGGTTGTTGGCCAGCTATTTGTAAAACTATCATGTAAAGTTTGTGATTGTACTCTAAAAATCACCAAGTCATTAGTATAGGTGTAGATATGAGAGAGTTGTTTTTCCATGTTCACATTAAGAGGGTGTCGATACAATTAATAATGTTCACAAGGGAGTGAATGTTAAGGTATGGTGTGTTCACATTATTAATGTATAACATAATTATTGTTTGGTATACAATAATATGTTAAGATCTTGTGGTTAGTTTTATTTAATTAATCGAATATATTGTTAGTCACAATATATTCATATTTAGTGGATTAGTTGGGAGTTTGTTTAGGTAAGAGATTTATGAAGATTTGAGCTCCCCAAATATAGGAAAGACTCTTCCTATATAATGGTAATATTCTCATATGATTTTTATATATGCAATATATGAAATATATAATATGAAGAATATTATTGTTTGAAATACTATCTTTAATATATTTGGCTCTTTGTTAATCGTGCTTATATCTAAACCAGATCTATTAATCTAAGCATGTGATAAACTAGATTTATTAATCTAAGCATGTGATAAATTTATAAATAATTGTAGTTCAGACACCTTAAAAATAGTAATGAAAATTCATCAAGATATACTAGGAAAAAAATATTTCTTTGAAATAAAAATGACTTATTTCTTAAAAAATGGCTATCATTTAAGAGTATAAAGTTTAAAATGATTTTCATGTTTTATAAATGAATAATTAAAGCATTATTAAATCAAAATAAAATATAGGGTTAGAATAAATAAACAATTCATTTTAACAAAAATATAAAACGCACCTTATTTCTTCTCTTTATATAATAATAACTATACAAAGGTAATAAATTGTCTCATTTTTATATTCATCATTGTATAACAATGTATTTCATATGATTGTCATCATGATATATTTTTCACATTGAATGACATCAATATATAAGGAAGGTGATATATCCGCGAATGGTTATACCTTTTCAACTAATTCAATTAGTTGTTTTAAGGGAATACATGTCAATATATACTTTTTTCAATGTGATTTTACAATCCCCTTAATTTTTTAGTGGAGATACATGTCAATATATATTTTTTATATAAATAAAATTACAATCCATAAATCATCCATGATGATTTTATGTTAGCATATAACTCTTGAAGGATTTAAATACCTTCATCATGCTAGTATCATATTTTTATGAAAAAAATATAATCCATAAACTACATAGGGTAATTTTGGGTAATTTAGGATAGGATTATAGTGAGACTACACCCCATAGTTTTTCATCAATAAACTTACAAAAATCACATACAGTGACTTTATACAATAATTTAGAAATAGATAATAAGTGTAGAGATGAAAAGGAACACATTAGTATTAGGTGGTGAAATTTTCATGCACACTCCCCCTCAATGGTAATTCTGTTAGGCCAAATAGTATTGTAAATTTAGAAAGCTTTATATATAAAGCACCCATCATTAGGACTTTTCATATTTTACTATTACATCTCTTTTAATCATAAGGGATATTTTATCTAACATTTTTTAAAATGGTAAAAACATAATTTATTTTGTATCTTAAGTTATTTTTATATCTCAAACCATAACAATGGAGGTTATTTAAGTCAAGCCCATAACTAAATTGAAAGAAATTATAAAATCATTGTTGCATGTGAATTTCCTTAAGGATCATTTTTATATTTACTCTATTAAGCATATAATGTTTATTTCCTAAAGTTTTCCCATTAAAAAAATTGTTGTGATTGTAAGGGGTTTTTTCTCCCCCTTTAAAACCTTAAATGTCACAATTTGACATAAGTGATTAAAGCATAAGCAACACAAATCATTGTATGTAAATTTATTATTTGACATTTCTAACATTGACAAGATGGACATCCCCAACTATTATATGATGTACATAGAATAATTTTAATATTTATCTTATATAAAAATTAATAAACATTAGATATCCTCTTATAAATAAGATCTTTTTATTTTCTATAATAAAATAAATATTTGCAACATTAGTGTTGAGATTGACTTCTCATAAAACCTTGGAGTAATCATCTTTAAAAAATAAAAAAACTATCTATTACCCCCAAAAAACCTTCATGACCATATTTTGTAGTATGAATTGACTCCCATTGTTAAGATGGTGTTGGTAAAGGAGAGTATAATCCTTCCTTCTTGATTATGGGTTTGGACATGGAATAGGATGCATGGGCTCAAATGGTTTTGTTAACATCAATTGAAATACTGAACCAATAATACCACTTCTTTATAATTTTTAGTGTCTTATCGACTTGAAATTGTCTAACAATCTAGTTTAACATGATTTCCATATTAGTTGAAACATAAAAAAAAGTGTCGTGAATGCCTGTAGTAGCTACTCTACGCTGAATATGATATCAGAACATGCAAGACTGCGCAGCTTGTCAATGTAATTCCCCTGCTGTTAAGCCATGCAGTTGGGCTATCGCTAACAGTCAATGTTTATTAATAATATTTCATGTACCACTTTTCTATTGTTGCTTTGGTTGTGTGAGAAGAAACAAATAAAGCACTACAACAAATTATTTTGAAAACAACTACATCTAGATGCAAGGCTAGTGCATGCTAGGAACAACAAACTATGGTGTCCACATAGGAAGCCCCTCTAGTAGTCAAATTTGAAACTCTCTGCCCTTCCAAAGCATCATAAGAATTTTAGTAATATGTTGTGTGTCTGTGTGTATCATCTTTAACATAACAATGGATGATTCCATCTGTTATTAGGTATTTATTTTACATTTTATGGATATGGAAAATTTTAATGATAGTTGCGAGGGTTAATGGAGCCTCTCAAGTTTTTGAAATGCATCCATGCTTCACATTACATGGTGTTGCAGACAAGAAAGAGTGAAAGCAACTAATTTTTCTTGGAATATAAATATGCCATACTAATCTCAAAATGCAAAAGTCATTTTTTAAAGCTTTGGTTGTGGACCACATACCTCTACATAGTATTCTAAACATAAGAAGGCAGTTGAAGAAGCCCTTCTTTCTCTCCCGTCAAAAGCTCTGTGAGAATGATTAAACATAAATTACTCTGTGAAACATTCAACTTAGAAAGTAGGGTGGGAGGAACATAATTATTTTGTAAGGGCAATATCAGTCACTCGCTACAAGAATTTTTTCTTGCATAATAGCACCAATCACTTGGAAAAACACTCAAAATTAAAATGAGATAGAGAGATGTATAAGAATCTTGCAATTGTGAAACATTCATACTAACCACCAGGGTTCCAGTCTAGCCATGATTTGTTCCATCCAAATAATGTGAATAAAAGGTATGAAGTAGGTGCAACTTTAGAAACAGATACCCATCAAAAAAGGCATCTAAGTCTATAGGAAATACATGTTTGGCACAATTTTCAAGAGTCTTCCTTGCCAAAAGAAAAAGTTAAAGAAAAAAAAAAACTAAACAAAATGGTTATCATGGAATAGGCCCAAAACCAAACCAATAAGGCCCCAAGTTAATTAGTCTAAGTGTTAATGTAGCAAGATGGATGTGGCAAAGGAGTTAGCTTTCAATGAATCCTTGATAATTATCCTACTCTCAGATAATTACCAGACTAAAATACCTAAAAAATTAAATGTCTGGTGCAACCTCCCAGGGAGTGTGTTTCAAGCCCTGTTACCAGAAATGTTATCACCTCTTACTGTTTCCTATGCTATAGGATTTTATTTTTAGAGGTCGGATCATAGAACTTAGAGTTTAGGATTAAAAATTTAGAGTTTAGTGTTTGATATTTAATATATTGTTACCAAAGTCCTATTCTTAAGGCTGTATGTCGTGCGAGAATCCTAAAAATAACGCCATCTTATGGGTTCTTATGATAAAAATGAAATGGGTATTATGCATTACCTGGTAAATTAGTGCATCATCAAATCTTTCAAGGCATAGAAACATTTCGCCGAATTTGAAATTGCTAGTAAGTCTGAAATGCTTCAAATCGAGTTCATGACTAGAGCCAGAGAAGATCTTTTTGTTCCATTAAAAATCGTTGTAGATAAAAAATTTGAATTTAAAAAATATGATGCATTCTTAGATACCGGATCTAGCTTAAACTTCATAATAAATTAAAAAACATCACACCTGCACATTGCATTTCACGAACAAGCTTCAAAGCATTCTCTACATACCTAATCTGAGCATATCCAACAATCAATGAATTCCATGGACGAATCCACATTAGCTGCACAAATTCAGGTGGCTTTCACAGGTTTTACTATGAAGAAACCTGCGCCATTTAAGAAGTTGCAGGATATTGAGAAAATGAAGGCGGAGGCTGCAGAGATTCGGAGGCACATTAGTGACTTTCATGTTACAGAGATGGTAAACAATGCTGATCCTGCTAAAAATGGCATAAGACAGAAGGAAGGAAGATGTCGTGCTGGCAAGAGTACCTGCATGCATTTGGCACTACCTCCTATCCGTAGTTTCTCCCAAACACGTCCTCCATTGCTAAATATTAATCACATTCACGCAACCAACTGCCCTCTCCCATGCATTAAAATACCTTACCATGATTAAGGGATATGATTTTTTGTACACAAATTATTGTTTTCCATTGGCCGTAGATCTAGTAATTAATCACAGTTTAGTGGCAACTAGAGAAAACAATAAAATATGAAATTTTTTCTTCAACATTAAAAAAAATTAAATTTTTACCAGCTGCCATTTTGTCATTGCCTGGAGACAGCAAGCAGGTTAAAGTAATTAGCTACGGTGAAACATATAGTACCAACAGGTACTAATAAATAATAATGAATTATTATATTAAAGTTTATAGATGACTAAAACAAGTCAATACGACTCGCTATTACAACCAAATTTAAAATAGAATTCAAAACTTATAAGAGACGATACTATAATTTATTAATCAAGAGAATCAAAATAAAAATATTAGGTAGCACAAAGTAGGTAAATTTTAAACATGTTCATTCATATATTTTATGTTAGGAAAACTCTATAATAATAGAAGAATAATAAGACACAATAATAAAGATAATTAAATAGATAAAATACATTATTTATGTGGTAAAATCTTAGTAAAGTTAAAGAAACATTATGGTATAAGATATCAAGCTTTATTAATTTTAAGATGAATAGATTACATGCGAACTCGTTGTGTAGATTACATGCGAAATCCACAAAAATAAATATACTTAATTGACAAAGCACCATTAAAATTCCTCTTAAAAATAGAGTGTAAAAATTTCATTAGAACTTTCCTTTTAAAAATAGAATCTGGTGAAATTCATCTTCTAAATGTAAAGGTTTGACGGCTTTATTTTTTTGTTTCAGAACAGTCTTGGAGAGATCTATAAAATGTCACTGCCCCATATCATAATAATAAAAAAAGTGGACTATAAATTATACTGTAAAAAAATCCCAATTTTAACTTTATTATCATATATCTAACATTCCAAATTAAAAACTAGCTTAAAATTTACATAATATAAAAATGAATAAAATCTCATTTTTAACCCTTGAAAATAATGGATCACCAACTGGAAGACGTACCTCTCTCCAGTAGATTAGCTTATTTTGAAAGTAAAAACCATGAACTAACTTTTCCAACTCGAAGAGTTTGATGTCTTAGGAAAATTTCGATCTCCCTCATGCAATTTTGACCAAGTTTTATTTTCAATTTGCTTATTCCAAAGCAACCTAGGATATATTATTAGTGTGAATTGCAAGCATGGTGAATTTGGAGAAACAAATCCTGTAGCATTTATTTCTCAACAAATTTAAATTCAGTTTCTTATGTAGAAATAAATAATATTAAATGGAAATAAACTCAAACAAATTAGACACTAGTACAATGAGTATTCATTCAAATGATACATGACTGTTTATATATTAATATATTAGTGTTTTCCAGTTAAACAGATTCAGATTTCTGAATTTAATAATTATAATAAAATATTTAAAAATATAAAAAAAGATTTGTAATATATAATACATTCTTACGCAATATCATTTTCCAATGGATTGATATTACCACTGGATAATTTATTTCTTTGTTTGTGTAGTATTTTTGCCTTTGTTTTCCTAAATAAATTTGGTTTCTATGAGTCACAAACAATTATGTTCAAGCCTGTCAGTTCCCCATTTTAAAATTTAATGGATCCTCTACCAACTTTTGATTGTATAAAATTTCCAATGTATTTATTGAAATAAATTTTCACTTTGAATATGAATACGAGTTTCTAATATGCATGATAAATAATTTTAAGTTATTGCATCATGCATAAAATAGATAACAAAGATTTGGTTATCAATAATGAAGGAATTTAGGTTTTCTAAATTTTCAACTAAGCCTAAATTTTTCCTTGTGTTAGCTGAACAAGAATTTATTCTGGTTTTTATTCTCCTGCTTCATGAATATAATTCATAACACATTTTGAAGACAATTATGAGCACCATCATCACAATCATTAGGTCCACACTTAGAGCATGTGGTGACTTAAACCAAAAAAAATTGGTTCTTACGGCACCATATCTGACCATAAATAATTATTTGTTTGCTCAAGAAACAATAAACCAAGTTGTTGCTCTTTTGGCTCCTCACATAATATCCTATTATGATTTATGGGTAGACGAAGAGAAAATAATGTTGTTAGATCCACCCAATGTTTTAGAATCTTGAAATGATCATTCCCATGGAACAAATTTTGAAACTTCACCCGAAGCCAATTTATGGTGCTCAGTTTCTACCTCAAAAATTTAAGGTTGTGGTGACTATATCTATTGATAATTTTGTTGCCATTAATACCAATGACATAGGGTTTGTGGTTATTTCAAATTAATAAGAGTAGTCTAAAGGATTTGACATATATGATTGTAGTGATTGTATCTATTGATAATTTTGTTGACATTATTATCAATGATATAGGGTTTGTAGTATTTTATATGAACATGAGTAGTCTAAAAGATTTGATATATATGAGAGTTCTTTCAATCCTTTCAGATATTTTTATATATAATTTTGTGTTGGTAATTTTGTAGTTATATGGATATGTACATGTTTCTTGTAGAGTTAAGCAAGAATTACAATGAGAATTTATTGTCACTAATATTTCATATTTTTTTAAATTTATATATTAAAATTACAGGTGGGAGGAAGTATTAAAATAACTCATCATGTGAAAGCCACATTCTCAAAGTTGGGAGAGACTTTTAGATATGTATTCAAATAAAATATTCTTTATGACTTTTAGTCCATTTATAAAATTATTTACACAAAATTCTAATTATGGTACCATCTCAAGTATGTAGGATCAACTAATTTTCATTCAAATAATTTAACAAGGAAAAGCAAAGTAACTGTGCATAGATTGACATAAAATTTAATATAGAAAAACATATATAAAGTAAAATCTTCACAAAACAATCCCCATAAAATATTTATCTATTTAATAGAGAAATAATTTACAACCAATAAAATTAGTTTTACCTCACTACATCTCTTTACATAATAATAATTACACAAAGATAATAAATTATCTTAATTTTATATTCGTCACAGTAAAAAATTTTACTTCACATAATTATCATCATGATATCTTTTTAAAATTGAATGATTTCAATGTATAAAGAAGGTGATCTATTATAACTGTGAATGGTTATACCTTTTCACTTTTTCAACTAATTTAATTAGTTGTACACACACATTTATATTTTAATATAAATATTTAGAGGTATAATTTTTTAATCGAATCCACAATAAATGTCCCTACAAATATTATATGGTTCAATATTTCTACATTTTCAAAAAAAAAAAGATCATGAATTTTTTATTTAATAAAATAGACTAGTAATAAAAAAATAAATTGTTGACCTCTTTTTAATCAAATTAACAAAGATTTGCTAGTCTCCCAAATCTACTTTAAAAAAATGATATGAAATAAAGTTATGATCAAGTCAAAGAAAACACAATATTTTTGAATACCAAAATAAATTGAGTACATAAGATTGATTGCCCCAAGAAAAATTGTTTCATTAATACTTTTACATTCTCCATAATTTATTTCATAGTGGTTGTTGAACACAAAATTTAAAAATAACACATTTTGATATATTTAAAAAAAAATTGATAACCACACAAAATGTTCCTAACATTACTTATGCCTCATTATGAGATTCGAATTTAGGTGGGGCTGAGCACAACTAACTCACTTTACCAACTCTTCTACATCTCACTAGTTTTTCTTAAATTAAAATTATTTTTGAATCAATATTGTACATTTATCATCTTGAAAATGTTAAAATAAAAAAATTAGGTGTCAAATGAATGTATAAATTAAGACAAAGGTAATCAATATCAAATAATACTATGCAAACTCTCCTTTTTATTTTGAATTTGGGATAATATCTACACAACAAGTGAAATAAGACATACAAATTCCCCCCCACAAAATAATGGTATTAAATTACTAAAAAAATATAATTTTGAATCATAATTGTTGAAAGCATATTTTTTAGATGGGTATATAATTTTAATAAAAATAGGTACCCCTAATGTGTGTCATGTAGTGGAGGCCCCTTGCCATTGATGAGGATTGTTGGCCCAAACAATCATTTATAAACCTAATTTGGATATAAAGGGGAACATTTTCATGTTTACTAAAAATTTAAACACTTGACTTTTTCAAATTCATGCTCTAATTATTGTAAACCCTCTCATTACATGAGATGTTAAGGATTATTTGTCTCCCTAATATTATAATGACTAAATTATAATGGCATTATGTTGTGCATCCATGAACTCCCAACATAGCCTACACTTTATCTTCCATTTTTTATCAACATGATTTAGGTGAAAGTGGAAGTCATACACTATAAAAATATGGTTTTGAAATTTTTTTAAGTCAATGTAAGCAATACAACCACATACCTCATCACAACCATTATCACCTTAAGAAATTACTTCCAAATCCTAGTGTACACAAAGTAAAAATAAAGGAGAAACTTTTACAGTTAACCCCATTATTTCCAAAGACAACCAGCATATCTATGACATTTATCAAAAATCTCATGCTACTCATAATGTTTTTAGAGGTCAATTGTAATAAATTTTACATTTCACCAAAATACATACACAAAATCTTGATTTATGATATATTCCATATGATGAATAAGTAGATAAAAAATAGTTATATTGGAAGGCCATGGAAACTATACAAGTTCACAAAGTGTTATTGCATGTCATAGTGGTAGACCTTCAACCCATGTTAAATTCCATCAAGATGGAGATGATTATTGAGGAATAATAGAGTAAGCTAAGAATGCAATCCATATTTTCACTAATTAAGATGTGAGGATTTCATTCTAAAGATAGATAATGGAGTGTCATGTACAATATTTTGGAAACCCTAGAGAAGCCATTAGAAATTAAATGGAAGTAAAAGTAAGTTGGGTGATAAATTAATTTGGAAGACGTTGATGTCAAATCCAACCCATTTCAACTATATAAAAAGAATATTTACATGCCACGATATGGAAAGCAATTTGCTAATGTTGGAGGTTTTAATTAAATTCTTGCAGCCTCTATGATAAATATCCAAGAACAATAATTATAGGCATTGAAAAGGGATATATTCCACAATAAAAGGGAGTGTAAGAAATAGTAGATTATCCTACCAATTATGCGAGCCAAAATGAGTGTTAAAGGAAAAACTTGTAGTATCATTGTTTTAAAATTTAAAAAAAAACCTCACCCTTCATGCCTACATCAACTCCACCCAAAAGTAATATTATCTCACTCCATTCCACTCCCTTAGTCATAGATTCAATTCTATATCCAACTATAAAATGGGTTCTTCCTAAAACATCATTCATTCCACATATTATGTTAAAACCAAAAAGTGAGGGGCTGACCACAAGAGCATCCATTGATGAAATTATTGAGCACAAACCAACCTCCATCTTAAATACATCTAGACTAACCTCACCAAGAGATAATGAAAAACCATTACATAGGTTTTGATAGCACATACTAAGGCCGATAAGGAGGCTAAATAAAAAATTGTGAAAGAAAAGGAATATTTAGTTGAACATTAAGAAGAGAAGAAGTGGAAGTAAGAAAAGAAGTAGGCATAAAATTAAGTGGAGAAGGAGGAAGTATTGAATCAAAAGGAGGAAAACCATTAGGCAAAAGCTTCAAATAAGGCTGAAATGGAAAATAAATCATGAGAGAAAGTAGAGAACGATGATGAAACCAAGGCTCTGATACCACTTGTTGGGGGATCAAACCAACAATAGATTACACTTGTGAAAGCAATAAACGCGGAAATAAATCAGATAGATAAGTAACTGAAATGATAAATAGCACAGAACAAGATATACAAGAAAACACCCTGAAAACTTGTATTGAAACTCTTTACAATAGGAATACAATTTGAAGAAACTTCGTTCTTCCACACCTCTCTCAGATGCACACAAGATCTCTCACTAGATCTCTATTCCTCAAGAGCTCTCTCTCAAGTACACTCAAATCCAACAACCTGGATTGATGCAACTCTGTACTGTCCTTCAAACATTCACAATGTTCTACTCTTACAGTTCTACACACATTCTACAACACTACAATTCTAAGCTAAGAAGATCTTCCTACATATAGAAATAGGAAACTTGAGCATGCTCTTACAACAAACAGTTAAGCCTCTTGAACAAGGGCTCTAAAAATAATATTGCTAATAATAGAGACGCAAGCTTGAGTCCACGACTCAAACTTATCATGTAAACACTCACTGCTGTCCACGGAAATAGCTTTTTGGACACGTAGGTAACCGACGTCGGTTCCTGCCTGTTCGCCTGTGACCGTCGCCGGCCGACCCTATTGCCGACGTCGGCGCCTCTGCAACTGCTACTGACCGACGTTGGTCGCTCCTGACTGACGCCGGCGTCTGTGTAGACCCGAACCTGTTTAAGTATGCTCCTTGGTGAAGCTTTTAGCTCCACACCCTAACAATTAAGTGGAGAAGGAGGAAGTATTGAATCAAAAGGAGGAAAACCATTAGGCAAAAGCTTCAAATAAGGCTGAAGTGGAAAATAAATCATGAGAGAAAGTAGAGAACGATGATGAGTCAAATATAATGGAGGATTTTTTTAAATATAAGGAATACTACAAAAAGGGTGACTATGACAAAATTGTATAAGAAATCAATGAAGGAAAAAACACAAGTAAGGAAGCTATGAGAGCCAGGATGGAACAAGCTATGAATAGAAATGATAAGAAAGGTATGAATGATAATTAGGCCCATAATGAATGAGAGTGGATTACAATAAGGTGGAGTAGCATGAGCACAAACAATGAAAATATGGTAACTCCAATTGTATGATGTGAAAGGGGTCACATGACAAACATAGATTACTTTAGACCGAGGTACATGAGAAATTTTATAATAAGGTCAAGGCTCTAGGCTAAAAGATCAAGACTCAGACACAATGAAATATGATCTAAATGACTTCCAAGCACAACTTGAGTAAGCTATTATGAGATATAGTTATAAAAATATGATGTCATTATAACAAGGTTCAAAAGAAAGACACAACACAATTAGATCATGGTGGATGGACATCTAGGCCCTAGCCATAAGACACACTACCTTTCTCATGACAACATTGTATCTACACAAAGAACATGTATCTCTTCCACAAACCAAGTTCTTGTAGCAAAAACCATTCCACATCAAGTTTCTTTGGATGTTGTGTACCTTCCTTTATTGAAAAAATTTTAGGGCATGGAACCTTTTCATATTTCAATCATGCAAACTACTATATAGATAAAGTATAAATATGACACACTAAAAGAGATCATAGAAAATAGATGAAAAATAGTGGAAGATGCCTATCCAACATGGACTCATCAAATCTTAGTGGGGGAAGGTTATGTCAAAGCCATTAAATTTCACGGACTTGATCATGAAGCTTACACAGGACTGGGCATCCATTCAAAGGCTAGAAAAAATCAACATACTTGTGAAAATATACGTTAATGAGTTTGAGGCCATTTTTTAATTATTGGAGGACAATATGAAGGTTATTGTAGCAACAACAAAGCTAAGTGTTTTAACCTTTTAAGACTTAGCATATGTAAATCTTCTATTGTTAAATAGCTGAGTATAGTAAATTATGGTATAAATATGCAATAAATATAGCCACTAATTTGTTACAAAATTGACTAATTTTGACCTATATAAAAATAACAATAAATAATGTAAATGAGAACTTGGCTAGAAAATGATTTAGATAGATGATCTAGAGGATGAAAATTGAGGTAGAGGCTGGTCTGAGTGTTTCAAATAGGATTTAGGTGTCAAAATCCCTTCCAAATAGTATCACCTTAATTAGATAGTAGCACCATAGGTACTAGTTTCCCTATTTTGGTGATAGTATCCTTTGCGCAAGACTATTCTAAGCTTCTAGGTGCACCTGTATATGGGTTTGTCAAGCCTGTTCCTATATGCATGTATTTTTAAACCCTATAGATGTCATGTTTTAACTTCTTTTATGAGCAAACTCTAATCCTTCATGTTTTTAAGGCATCTAATTTTTACAAGCATAAAAGTGTGTTTATTAGTGGGGTAGGCTAGACATCCTCAATACTCAGCTATGACAAGAGTTTCATACATACCGATTCTCCAAAGAGGGATTAAGCCTGATGTATTTATCCCCACCTAAGTTTTGGTGTAAATGCAAGTGAATCTAATATGATTATAGACCTGAGGACTTTGAATGTGCTTGAGACTAGAAATATGAGTAATATGAACTTAAGAATGTTGTAGATGGTAGTTGTTGGAATAATTGTTATTGATGTCAAAGGAATTGTAACGGATATGAATGGAAATGTCAAATGGAATTATTGTTGGAAGTAAATGAAAGTGTTCGGAAGTGAATGGCATTGTTACTGAAAGTGAATGAAATTATTGCCGAAAGTGAACGGAAGTGTTGCTGGAAGTGAATGGAATTGTTGCCAGAAGTGAACAAAAATGTTAATAGAATTATCAATAGAAATGTCAATGGTCACATCTTTTGGTGAAGAGGTGCATCTTGGATGGGACACATCCTTTTAAAGGCTATATAAGGGATAAGAGATGTGGAGGTATTACAAGCATTTGATTTGATTGAAGATCACATAAGAGTGACGGAGAAGGAAGAGAGGAAGAGCATAAAATGAAATAGAATATCTCTTAAGAAACGAAGTGTGAAGGGAAGTTTTATTTTAATGAAGAATATCATATGAGAATTTTGAAAGAGAGGAGAGCATAAATTATATAATAAAATTAGTGAGAGAAAAATTGTAAGATTTACAAAGCCATCATTCGATTGAAGAAGCAATCACGGACGGTAGAATCGATTTAGCTTGGAGTCGTTGCCTCATAGTCTAGGGGTTGGTGCTCCTGTGGGTTGGTGCTCACGAATTGATCAAGTTGGTGCTTGGTTTGGGGATTGGTGTCTCCAATAGGTTGGTGCATGAAAACATTGTAAAATATTTATATATATAAAAGAAATATTTTGCTGTGTTTTTCTCTCGAAAGGGTTTCCACGTAAATCTTATGTTCTCTTATGTTATTAATTTCTAGATCTTGAATGTATATGATTATTGTGGTTGATTAAAAGTAAAAAGATTAAAGGATCATCTTATACTGATTTACCCCCCCTCTTAGTATAAGCATGTGCTTAACAATTGGTATCAGAACAATTCCTTTAAAGTCATTCTAATCGCTAGAAGGTAGATCTTGAAAGCACAAGATGGCCAAGCAGCTAAGGAAGGAGAATCAAGAGTTGAAATCTATGGTCAATGCTCTTAAGGAGCACATATGTATCTTGGAGTCTAAGTTGGATTTAGAATCAAAAGAAGATAATATGTCTATTTAGGGTCTTAAGAATTAGCTAGAGGTTGCATATTCAAGTTCAAAATCAAGAAAAGAAGAGTGTAATTAGTTGAAGACTGACTTTGGTTCTTTGAAAGATAAGCATGAGAGGCTCATAATCAAGGTTGAGAAAGATCATGAGATATCAGTCCAAGGTGAGAAGGATGCAAGTTTTAAGGGCAATTTGAAGAAGCCAATTAGGCAGCCCAATGATTTTAGGTTTTCCAATTCTTTTCATGGCCATTATTTTTCTTGTCATCATGTTATACATAGGGAAAGAGACTGTTTAAGGAGAAGAAATATATCAAAGAGAGATCTCAGTCACCTTCATGTTAAAATTATGAGAAATGTTGCTTCGTTTTGGTGTCATAAGGTTGGCCATATTGCTAAATTGTGTCCAAGTGGAGTAAAGAGATCCTAAAGGTATGTCAAATGCTATGGAGCCCCTAGAAGTTATGAGAAGAGCTAAACTCAGGTTTGGAGACCTAAGATAGTAAAGGTTGGTCAGATTGAGTCTAAGAGTGGGAATAGATTACTTTCTATAGTAGAGAAAGAATCAGATATGAAGGACTATGTGAAACTCTTGTTATTAGGATTTATAGAAAAGATAGTAAATACTAGTCCTAAACAGCCTACAAATTAGAGAGAATCTCTTATTACAATTGAGCATGAGACTTTTCAAGATTCCCTATTATTAGTTTCTAATGATAGTGTGTTGGAAAATAAGACAATTGCAAGAGTTGAGAAAATGAACAACATCATGGATTTTGAGGTTAGTGAGTCAAAGAAGTTAGACATGCCTAAATGGATTCTAAGAGAAAAAAATTAGTCTCATGGATGCAAGAGGATCAAGGAAGTAATAGGGGAGTTTTGGGCATCTCCTGGGTTCACTTTGTTCTAGGATCCTTTGTGTGGGGTGTCTCTTCTAGGCTTCAAGGAGACATTTTACATAAAAAGGAAGCATGGTGGATGCATGTTAGGTATTGGCTATGTTGCATGACAAGACAATCATGAAGGTGAGTTGATAGATCAATTTGTATATCAGTTTGAGGTAGCTTGATATGATGTAGTGTCTTGAGAGCTCTTGTGAGCATGAATTCAGGTAAGTCTAGTTACTTTGAGCATGTTCTTGATATTCAGATCAGTAGTAAGTTAATGTTATAAGGAGTTTACTTTTCCATGTTGTGAAGTTGTTTATGCCTATTTGAGGTGGTCCTAATGACTCAAGGGGTCAATAATAAGTCAGGAGTGGATCCATGTTGATTAGGTAAGAGAGAAGGAGTGGATCCATGTTGATTAGGTCTCTATGAGACCTATTGGTAGCATGAGGGCTAATGGTACCTTCATAATGAAAGCAAATGATTTTAAATTATCTAAAGCATGGATGAGGTGTATGGAGGTTGGAAATGAAGTGTATGATAGGATTTGGATCATTGGTAAGGTCATATAGGCCATAAAGTCTCATTGGTGGTTTGTTGAGGAGATAGACTTATTTGCTTTAGGTATCTACTAGACCTAATGAATATGTGAGACCTATTGGTGTTCCCCTAAGGGCATTGACTATATGTGGATAGTGTTTGAAGAGTTGTTTACAGACCTAGTTGGTTGAGGAGACCTATTAAAGATGTCACGATCTAGATGGAGCATGGAGTTAGGAGGAGCTAACTCAGTTGCATGAACAAAGGGGGAACATGAGTCTAAAGTGAGGTAATTTTCAATTTGGATTTACCAAAAGGAGATCTTTTAGCAGGCAATCATCAACATCAGGTCCAAGGATCAAGTAACAAGGTATGAATGGGTTCAGGTAAGATCAAGAGCTGATGAATATCTATGGAGTCATGTGTCAAGCTAATGAGAAATAGGTCAAGTTGAAAATCAACAAATCAATCACTCAAAAGGTAAGCATTTGGTCAAGTTTTCTTCAGTAGCATTAATTGAAATCAGAGTGAAGAGACAGGGTGATAGTTGTAGAGACCCTTTGCCATTGATGTCAAAGGGGGAGAATTTAAGATAGGGGAGCATACGAGGAGAAACACAACAAGGGGGAGTTCATATACTAATTCATGGGGATTTCCATCAATGATAAAGGTGGAGATTGTTGGAATAATTGTCTTTGATGTCAAAGGAATTATAACGGATATGAATGGAAATGTCAAATAGAATTTTTGCCAGAAGTAAATGGAAGTGTTCATAAGTGATCGACATTATTTACAGAAGTGAATGAAATTGTTATCAGAAGTGAACAGAAGTGTTATTGGAAGTGAGTGGAATTGTTGCCAAAAGTGAATGGAAATGTTGACAGAAATGTTAACAAAATTGTCGACAGAAATGTCAACGGTCACATATTTTTGTGAAGAGGTACATCTTGGATGGGATACATCCTTTTAAAGGCTATATAAGGGAGAAGAGATGTGAAAGTATTACAAGCATTCAATTTGATTGAAGATCACATAAGTGTGACAGAGAAGGAAGAGAGGAAGAGTAGAAAATGAAATAGAATATCTCTTAAGAAAAGAAGTGTGAAGGGAAGTTTTATTTTAATGAAGAATATTATATGAGAATTATGAAAGAGAGAAGAGCAGAAATTATATAAAAAGATTAGTGAGATAAAAAATTTAAGAGAAGCAAAGCCATCATTCAATTGAAGAAGCAATCACAGATGATGGAATCGATTTGGCTTGGGGTCGGTGCCTTATAGTCTAGGGGTTGGTGCTCTTATAGGTTGGTGCTCATGAATTGATCAAGTTTTTGGTGCTTGGTTCGAGGATTGGTGTCTCCAGTAGGTTGGTTCCTGAAAACATTGTAATATATATATATATATATATATATATATATATATATATATATATATATATATATATATATATATATAAGAAATATTTTGTTGTGGTTTTCTCTCGAAAGGGTTTCCATGTAAATCATGTGTTCTCTTGTGTTATTAATTGCTAGATCTTGAATGTTTATGATTGTTGTGGTTGATTAAAAGTAAAAATATTAAAGGATTATCTTATACTGATTCACCCCCCCCCCTTAGTATAACCCTGTGCTTAACAATAGTATGTATAAGTAGGGAAGAATAGGGATTGATAACCTTGATTGTACACAACTTGTTTTGAGTTTATATGTGTAATTTACATCTTATTTCCATCTAGTGGTTAGAGGGATAAAATTCATGTATATATATTATTCTAGTGCATGTGTAGGTGTCAAAATAGGTCTAGGCCAACCCTAGGAGGTCTAAGATTTGAAAAGATATCTATTTGTGGAAAAAGGAGGGAAAGGGAAGTAACACCAAAATTGGTACACTAGTGCCATATGGTGTTACTATCCCTATTATGGCACAAGTGTCTAGGTGGTAGAACTTGAGGCATGAAGGGCCAAGATGTAATAATGAAGATCTAAGACTACTTTATGGATGACTAGGGATACTTGTGGATCTCACAAAGGTTGGATAAGTATGAAAATAGGCCCTAAGATAGGTCTAGGTCTAATCTAGGGACAGGTGGTCTCAAGTATCACTCTTATAAATCAAGTGTCATTTTTAGGTGATTACATTTTTACCCCCATTTTTCCAATAAATGTATCAAAAGTGAAATTATTAGGATAAAGTAAAAAGAAGCATACCTAGACTTACCTAAGAGGTGAATCCCTTGAGTCTAGATCTAAGTATGTAAAGCATGTTCTATTACATGTCTTGAAAGTGAAACATGCATAAATCAGTCCTTACTTAAGAGATATCAAAAGAAAATACAAAAGTGAGTAAAGAAGTAAAAATGAATAAAGGGATAAGAGAGATGAAATTAATGAATACACCTCATTAGGTACATGAACCAATGCATAAACCTAGTGACAACCTATGTGTGTGTGTACATGCGCATATGTGTGCACATGTGTGTAGTGATCAATTGGTGAATAGCTTGGACTGAGCTGATGGCTTGCCTAATCCTCATATGTGTGTGGCTCAAGAAATCAATCCAATTTTGATTCCATCATTGCCCACCCCAACTTGGTAGATCATGACCTATGAACATCTTGGATTGGACTGATGGTGTGTCCAAACCTCTCATGTATGTGTCTCAATAACTCAAGTAGACTATGTCTCCATCATTGCCTACCCATGTGTAGTATATGTATCTAAAATTAAAACTACATGATGTAACTAGAAATATCTAACTAGAGATGTCAGTTCTACGGCCACTCAGGTATATTAGACATCTCTAATCCACTTAGAAATGCTAGCCAATGCAGATGGAGTAATGCATGAAACTAGTGTGCAACCTAGATTATTATGTTTGATGTATACAATGTAGATAATGACATGGAGTTTGTCATTCCATTTGATTAATCGATGTGTAAGTGAGCATATAAAAATAATGTGTCGTGTATATGCCCCCTAATCTGATATCTGAGCATATGGATTTTGGAATGAGTTGTAATCATTTGTATATGAATATATAAACTAGAAATGGGAATGGTTATGTCATACATGATTTTACCAATCTAAGCAAATTGGTATGAATCTAAGCTAAACTAGTATGAATCTGAGCTAAATTGGTAAATTTGTAACTGAACATGTGCAAACCTAGACTGTACCAATTGTAATTTTATGGATAGCATAATTTTTATAAAAATTGAGGCTATTAGATAGTAGTGCCATATCTTAGTAGTGCCATGTGACACTAGTGTCCCAATTTGGGTGCTAATGTTTGACTAATTTAAAATTTGTGCAATTGTATTGATCTTTGTGTCATTGTTTTCCACTACGTTTACTGAGTTTGATTTTTTTAATTTGAGCCGATGGGTCAAAAAATATATTGTGAGTGGATTCTAATAGCCTGAACTATGTGATAAACCCCTGTGAATGCCCCCTCTTTTGAGGGGATTTATTGAACTTATGAAATAATTATCTTGAAAAGAAAAATCTTTGCAAGATGTGTGTTAGCCAAAAGATATATGATATATGCATAATAATCCAATATAATGTGCATACATAACATTGAAATGTAAGATAATCTAAGTCTAAGTTTTTAGTGTGTGATGTATGTTATATCTATCATTCATAAGGTTGTCAAGATAGATATAACAATGTATGTAACAAAAAATATAAGTAAATAACTAAGTAGCTACCTAAGGGGGCAGGTCATGATGTCCATCATAGCACCCCAGTAGGAAGGAGGGATACATGAGGTCGCTCATGGAATCTAAAACTGGAGAATATAATAATCAAGATATAAGTGTCATGTCCATGATACATACAAGAAAACCTACATACAACACACATGAGGCACGTAAAGTAGGCCAAGGGGCCACAATATAAGGGACATGGGCACATGTCACTAAATCAAAGAAATCAAAACATACAAGGACATGTTCAAATGCCCACATACACAATTAGGAAGGCACCCATAAGGACATTATCACATGTCCAAATCATACATACTATGAAAATAAGTGGCATAGAGACAAAGAGTAATGGCATATTCAAATTCCCTCTAATAGAAGAAGCATACAGACAAAATCAACTATAAACTAGGAAAATTAAAAATGAAAGTATGTATGAATATGCAATACAAATTTATGTAAGATCTAAGAGGTACATATACTGATTTTAAACTAGTAATAGCCGACAAAAAATATGAGTAAGTGTAGGATGATCAATATCAAGATATAATGATACTAAATTTGTGATGTAAAGTGTAGAAATATAGAACTTGGTAATCAAAACTATGTATAAGGTGCCCCCAAAGTGGTGAATATGTCAAAATAAGAACATGTGTATCTATGTATATGTTCCTAGTGGGTAGATAATAGCAATCTAGATTAGTGTAGTGGACTTGAGTCATGTAGAAATTTACAAGCACTCGACAAGAACAAGTGAAGCACGTATATATGATTAAAAAAAACTATACTAATATATCTAGCATAGTAGTGTCTGGAAAATATAAGAAATGTAAACATGGAAATGAATACAATCTATAATTTTATATTTTTTCTAAGTAAATATTTGAATGTTTTTTTATTTTGGCATATTATATTATTTTTGTATGTTTTGGATATTAGTTATGTACAAACAACATGAAAATAAAACTATATACGAGTGATAAATAAGGAAAGTATGTACAAGAAGGGAGGAACAATACTAACAGATGGGTCTCATGGGAGACACACTATCAATGTGGCTTGTGTAAAAAAAAAGAAATGATAATCTCTCATGTAATGTGATTGTTATGCTAGATTTGAATAGTATTATAGTATGAATTTGGGTATTGTTCATCATTTAAATCATTATAATAATAATAACCTAGAATGCTAGAGGGAACTGTCTCATACCATGGAGTTGACATTTTTGAATTTTTATTTGGAATATTGATTATGATTTGTCCCTTTGAACTGTGATTATTATATCTAGATGGTGTTGTGGAGGATATTTTCCTAGAAATATTTTTTTTAGAATGTTTGTTGGCTTAACATGATTTTGACTTTGGAACTCAAGTTATTGCTCTTTTTGTAATATTTCATGTGTATCTAGACTTTTTGCCTTGATAAATTTTTTATTTGAATGGTGTGCCTTACTATGTTTAATAAATCCCAAACCTTGTTGATCAATATTATCAACTACTAGAATAGGAGAAGTGATGCCTTGGGCTGCTTACCTAAACCTTAACCATGATAATCAAATTATTGTAGATATTTTTGATCAAACCCATACTACTTTGAAATTTCAGCCTTATTTTGGAGAGGTATATTTACATCTTTTACTTGATTTACATGTGCTTGTTGTATTTTTTCTTGATTTGATTGTGCTTTGTGAACTTATTATTGTTTTAAATTATGCTTTAGTAACCTTTTTTTTACTGTTTCCTAAATTTAACCCTTTTTGAATTTTTAGATGTGCCATTATATGTTGTTTGGATGATGTGTCATTATTTGAGTCATATGTATCCATTATCTATTGTATTCTCTTTTTCATTGCTAAACATTAATTAGTGTGGTGCCCATGCATTCTATGATATGCAAAGTAATATCTAGATCTCCTTATTAGGTATAGATGAGGTAGTTTGATCAACTTATCTTTAATCATTTCCCTTAGTATCTTAATTGAAGTCTTATTGGACCCTTGTAATCTTTTTAAATCACTTATAATAGATGCATTGTGTTGTATTTTATGATTTGAATATGAAAGAGTGCTAGACATAATTTTTTTAGGTGTAGATGCATAAATGTGGTTTATACTAGCTTATTCTAAAGATTGTGTATATGTAATATGATTTGCCAATGATGTGACCTTTTCACTTAATAACTAATTTTGATTTTATTATTCTGATATTAGATTGATCATACTGATAATTTTTTATCCTTTAAAGTCTCACAAGTCTAAACCCTAGTTGCTTCTATTTAAACATGTAGGCACACACCCTATAAGGGAGAGGTGTGTATAAGCTGAGTATAGGAATTAGTAAAAATAGTAGAGGTTTCTTCATCTCATGGAGGTGTGATAGCATGGACTAGGTTATAGGGAAAGTAGCTATCACCCTCATGGAGATGAGGAGGATAAGGAGATTATTTCTTATGCATAAAACATGACATTAAAACTTGAAAAATAGCTGTTAGCTTATGTACTAAAGCATCTATGTGTGCAAGGATTTGTTTTTTAATTAAATTTAACATATGAGAATAATAACATGATATAAATATAATGAAATAAGACATATATTTTAATTGATATAAAGCATCATGTATACATGTGTTTATGTCTTTTTTGAGTTCATTCTAAATTAAAGGAAACAAACATGCAAATGAAAGTATTAGACTTTGCATCAAAAAGTAATAAACTTATTGTGTCATTATTATCATGATTATATGAAATACAAATCATAAGATATATGGATATGAAATTTAAGTGTGGATCTTATAATTATGGAAAGATAAACCCTAGGGTTATCTAAGGTTAGGGTTTGTGTAATATTTGAAGTAAGTCAAGTTCACCACATGTTTTAACCTTTTAGGATTTAGTGCTTTGTAAATCCAATATTATTAAAGAGTCAAGTATACTAAATCAGGGTAGAAATATGTAATAAATAAAATAAGAGGTGATGTAGATAGGTAGATTTGTATTAATGCCATGTGCAGGTTAGTCTCTTGCTTGAAGTGCAATTGTGGTTGGTTGGTAGTGATCAGATCATATTTGGTACATTACCTCCATTAGAGTAGGTTTATCTCCCTTTTCCTAGCAAGTGTTAGATTAGTTTTTGAGCCTAAGTGATTCATCAATGGGATATATCACTTTAACATAGAGATACACCTCTCTAGTAAGGCACCCACAAACTTGAGCTGTTTCCATGTTACATCAAATTTGGAAGGCTTAAACTACCTTCCAAAGGGTGAAAAAATTATTGATAAATTTTTTTGGCACTCCCAGTGGAACCAAGGTCCAAAGTTATGGAAGAATTATTAGTTTTATTCTTCTATCTCTTAGATTTTGGAGGCATTTAAAACATCAATGGTCACTTTGTGCATGATCATCTAGTTTCAGCATCCCAGTCACCCATTCAAAGTAAGTTGTGTTTCATTTCATTGTCTTGATGAAGTTGTTATGGTTGAGTTTGAGATTAATTTTATATTGATACAAGTTGATCAAGTATCTCAACCCCATGGCCATACATACTAACCTTTATATAATCCTTATTAGTCTTGTCATGAGCCATATCATTCCTATGATTATCCTATATTCCCTCTACATGACCATGATGTGGCATATGATCAACCTTCTCAAGCTCAAGGTGTCCCTAGACTCTCCTCAAACCAATCAATTTCAAGTTATAAACAAATTATCTTAGGTTATGAGAGGTACATGTTAGACCTTAATACACAAAGGGAACATGGTCAAGATACACTTATTCACCTCATTCATGACATGAGAGATTCATTAAAGTTAATGAAAGAAGAATGGGAACTTATTGAGAGAGAAAATTTTCAAAGCTTCTCAAGTGAGATGATGGATGTGAGTGGTATCATTCAAAGTGTTGAGGATAAGCTAAGTAAACATGAAGAACAAAAGGTCTAACTCCATCAAACTTATTTGTCTTCATACACACCACCTCAGCCTTCATATATGCCACCCATTCTACCCCAAGAGACCTTTCCAAGTGAGCTTATAAGTGTTCTAAGTCCTTTATGTGTTCCTCAAACTTTTCCTTCCTGGAATTCCATTCAAGAGAGAATTCAAAATAATGAGGAGACTATTGTTGAGAATCCCATTGTTGAGATCCAAAATGCTGCTTCTCTTCATCAAGAATCTCTTAAGAAGTATTTCATGATTCCACATTTGAATCAAGTGGTGAATCATGGAGTGAGCAAGGTGAGACAAGTATAGATTGGGGAGTTAAACTAAAAGAAGAATCTAAACCTATGAAATTCTCTCTCATCCCTCATCAAGAGTCCTCTTATATCTCAAACTAACATTCTTGTGTTTCTTACCCTCATGAGATCACTAACCACACTCAAGAGAAGCTATTCCAAGAGAGTATAGATAGGAAAATCAAAGAGCTAGAGTTGAAGATGAAAGGAATTGAAGAGAGCTACAATCAATAGGTTGAAGACAAAGAGATCTTTGTGCCTAATCAAGCCCCATTTCCCTCTCCCCAAGAACCTATAACTTGTCCATCTGGGAGGTCTATCTAATAGAGTTTTTAAAATAATAATGAGACTATAATTGATAGGGATGAATATAAATATGTAGTTGTTGAAGAGCCTCAATAAGACCATGAGAAATATGAGGTGATTATTGAGGATAATTTCCCTTCCATTACCCAACTCAATTTTCTATCTCTCCAAGAGTTCATTCAAGAATACTCCATATCCAAGACTCCAGGTTTCAAAATTACTCCTTCCATTAATAATCCAATTTATGATCCATCCACCACACCTCATACTCCCTCTCCAACTCATGAACTATCCCATCACCCTCCCACCACATCCCTTTTTTAAGAGGAACCTATCCTATGGGGAAAAAATGAAGAAGATATAACAGTTGTAAGTGTGATTCAAAGAGAATGTGAAGAAGATAATTCAAGTGTTTATAATGAATAATTCACCATTGGTACTCTTCTTAGTGAAGACAAACACAAATCAATCTTCTTGAATGATGAAAGAGATGATATTGATGAGGTTGTAGTTGCCCATGAAGAGAGTGCCAATATTGTTATATTGGCCAATGAAGAGGTTGATCAAGACATGAAAGAAAAGGATTGTTAGAAGAACATCATATTGACTAATTTTGCTAAGTCTCATGAGAAATTTCAAAGAGAATTGAGGGACATGTGGCAAACCTATTTGCACATGTTCAAAGAGTATGAAGGTTTTGAGAAGATAAAACCTCTAGGAGAGAAAAATAAGATTATTAGTGAGGAATGTAAAGTTCCTAATGAGAAAACATATCTTGAATAACACCACCAAGAGTTTCAACTCCTTGATGGAGCAATTTATGATGACTATGAAACTCTTGAAGTGATCAAGAGATTGAATTTGAAAAACCAATAGAGGTTAAAGTTTTTGGTACCTTCATAGACCAAGATGATATGTGGCAGAAGCTCAAGGAGATTTGTGATGAATTTGAGACTCTTCAAGATCCTATGCATCCTACTAATTAGATTGAAGATGTTCTTGAGGGTGCCTTACTTATTGAAGGGAAAGATAACAATCTCTAAGGTACCCTGTTTGAAGTTACTCCTATAATCCAAGAGATGACCATGTTTGAGATAGACACAAACATCAAGAGATAGTATGAGAAAGAGATTGAGCCACAAGATTAATTCACCTTCATAGGTGATTGGTTTGCAATTATCACTTCACTTGGTAATATGCCAAGAGGAGTGGAAAGTAAGAAGAAGATGAAGATAACTAAACCAAGGATCAAGAGGTATCTTGATTCATGCCATTCTTCATCTCATGGAACAAGAGATTTTCCAAGCTTACCCTTTAAAGTTGTATTCATTTTAGTTATATATAGTTAGTTTGTTCATGTTGTTTTTTTTGTTCCCTAAGTGCTTGATAGGACATGTGTGTGTCTTGTTGTTTGATGTATGTCTTGTTGTCCTTATTTTTGTGTATTTGGAGGTCAAATAATATTGTCTCATAATGGTCAAGGTCTACTCAATTCTGAAATTATTTGAAAATGATTCCATTTCTCAATGGAATGATAAGGCTACTAGTCCATTTAGCAGGATACTAGTCTATTTAGCATTGCAGGCATGCTACCCCCATGAATCATTAATTTGTTGACCAATTTTGACCCCCAAGGTTAAAGTTTTAACCCATATAGATGAAAATTTTTGGTCATATATTTATAACCTAGTTTAATTTCTTTTCATCCCTTATATATCTTTAAAAAATTCTTCATAAAGCCTTATTAGCATTGTTTAAAATTTATTTAGAGAAATTAAGGTAAAGTCTTATTATGGTCTTGTAGTGGTATAGTCCTATCATGGAGTGATGAGAGTTAGTCAAGAATTTTTATAGGTATTTAGGTGTCCTTAAAGGTTATTTAAATACTTAATCAACTTATACAATCATTTCATGATGTTTTGGAGTGTTTAAGGTTCATTTGTGAACTTTAAGGTAGTGTTTAATGAAATAAATAGAGGTTTTTGACTAACTCCAATGTATAATAAGACCAAAAAAGGTTATTTATCCATACATGACACTTTTTAAATATTTAAAAAGAGTTTACAATGTGTACATGGAATTTACAATTCAAGAGGAAGTTGGAATCTTGAGTTTTAACACCAAAGAAGGGAGTTAAAGCACTTGTATGGACTTGTTGAGATCACCTACAATTAAAAATGGTTTATGAACATCATTTCATCTTAAAAATGTCATATTACATCTTTGGATTAGGTTTTATTTCTTTAAATTATAGAAAAATATCTCTCTCCTCCATTGCTCCCTTTATAAGCTCATGAAGGGCAAATTCCAATCCATGGTATAGGCCGTACAACTAGAGTTAGAGGCTAATATTTTGTCCAAAGTTGGGGACCCCTATGGGATTATAATTTTTTAAAATTTTAAATGTATTAATATTCTTATATTTATGAAAAATTTCTAAAGAGAAACTACTTTTTGGAGGCTCAAAACCCCATTGTCTTAGTTTTTGGGTAGCATAGTTGTAGATGTGAATTAATGGAGGCAAGGTGAAAATTTAATAGTTTCATAAAAATTTAAAAAAACTCATAAATCATTATACATCACCATGTATCACATATATACACTAGTCAATAAAGAAAGTTACTCTTCTATATAGTGTGCAAGTGATTGTCATAATTTCTGGTTGTTCCAAGGTTTTCAATGTCTAAGGTGATAATTGAAGGTTTAATTTCATGTTATAATATGTCTAATTATCTAAAATACCCTCATTTATCCATTTTAAAATCCAATAAAACCTTCTCTAATAAATTCATAATGTTCTCCTATTTTGATGACTATGTGTGTGCAAGCTGCTTGTAATAATGGAAGAATGTAATGAAGGTGATTTGACAATGGAGAGATGTGGTGTAAAATTATAAAAACCTATGTGAATATTGATAAAATCCATTGTATCATAATTAATATGAACCTTGTTCTAATATCTAACTATCAACACATATACCTTGCACATAAGTTGACTGTACATATAATCCGTACAGATGAATAAACATCTTGAGATGATATAATGTTGATCAGAAGTCTATAATCCTATTTATAGGTGTTAAAAAATGGTAAAAAGGTTTGTAGTGTCAAAGTTATTAAAGTTTATAAGAACTCAAGAGGTTATTTTTTTAGTCTATACAATCAAAATGAGGACCTACAATCCCTAGACCTGTAGGTCTTCCTTTTGGACTAAAACCAACAATCCTCTAAACAAGAATAAAGTCAAGTAGGAATCATAAATCAATTCATATGAGGGAAGAATAATATACTAATAAAAATATATTAATTATTAGATATCCATAAGGGGTCGAGGTGATAGGGGGTCAAAACATTTAAAGGGTCTATAAGCCCAATACCCCTACACAGGGCTGAATACAAGGATGAGACTAAGGTTATAGCATTATGAAGAAATAAAAAGAACCTTGAAGTGAGAATTAATATCCATGAAGTTGAAAAAATTTCATAATGCCATGATAGAGTGGAGAGACTGAGTTCAAGGCTTCATGTTAAAACCTTTCTCTTTCATACATACCTACAGCCACTTGAAAGTTGGTAGTCTAGAGTAGGAGTAAGGTTGGAGAAGATACAAAGTTTGGAAAAATTAAAAATATTTAGAAACCATAAGTAAGGTTTTATTCATATTTAATGTATTTAAATAAGGTTTTGACCTTAAGGCATAGTCAACACTCTCAAAAAATTAACACCTACAGTTGGACTTCGAGAAAAGTGAGAAGAGTACTAGAGGTTGTGAAGTCATGGTGACTTGAGAGTGAAAAGTGAAGGGTTCCAAGATCACAATAATATGATAGGGGTTTTAAAGTGTAAAATAATTTAAATGGATTACAAACCCCAAAAAATACACTCAAACCTCTCTAATGGACACCTATATTTTGCAAGATGAACATGCTAGCTTCAACCTTGAAGATGGAGCAGAATGTGCATAAGAACCATTGAGGTATATCCTAAGTGAATAGACAATTTTAGTAAAATTATATAGGAGAAAGGCCAAAAATAATATGACTAGGAAAGACTCATTTTAACCATGCACACTCACACACAATCATTGATACCTATAGGCCTGCTCAACCTAGAGTAATGAGATGCATACATTGTCATGAAGGACAAAGTCTATATAAAGAAGAGAAATATTATGGAAACCACTCTTAATTGATAAAATTACACTCCCATTTGAATTTTATGGAAAATTAAGATAGGGTCAATTTTTGATAAAGCCTTTTAGGGCTTGCTAAGCCTAAGCATGCACGCACAGTCCTATGTATCTCTTGTGTGTGAAAAGTTTGTTTGGATGAAAGTAAAGTGATAACCTGAAAGATTTGTTAAGTTTCATATGTTTTTAAATATCTTAAAATAATCATTCATGGGTAGTGAAATACATGACTAAACTTTGATAAGTTTATGAAATAATAATAGGCCTGAATCAAGCAACACAAACTTGTATGTATAGGTTGATCAAGGACAATCATAATAAAATGATTATTTGGAGTTGATTTGAGACCATAAGGAACCTAAATAAATGGTGAGATGGATGGAAAAGCATTTCATGAAGTTTTAATCCATGACAATGAAGGAAATGACTCAAAGAACCTGTTAGGATCAGTTTGGTGTACTTGGTTATAAACCCTAGGGTTGAGTAAATGAGGTCTTAGGAGAAATAATGGAGAAAAATGGTGAATATTAACATTGGAAGAAGTTATGGTAATGGTTACAGATATATATATGGTTCATTTGTAACTCAGACTAAGTACTAAAGTAACACTTCTAGACCTATTTTCTTTCCAGGCATCATCGAATGCAACAATTAGCCAAGGGTCTCCTAAACATGTTCATATATAAAATAAAAAATATGAATGGTGGATCACTATATTAGTAATAATATTACACCCTTGTATACTCATGATTCATGGGATTTGGATGTTCATCTAAAGCTTGCCCTTTATGAATCATCCTTAAGAGTGCAAGGCACTCACAGGCCACCCAAATAAGACAGATTCAACCTAATGAGAGAAAATAATCATAATGCATCCAAATGAGTTAAATTACCTATAAAATTAAATTTACCATGTCTAAAAATACCATAATAATCACCCCATGCCAATGGTTGGTACTTGTAGGTATGGAATTATACAAAATAGGGCAAAATAGACAGTTGTAAGCTACTTGGGAGGTCCATATAAGGTGTCAAAAGTTCAAAATTGACATGGAATATATTCAATAGGTAATAAAACTAAATAAATATTTTATTTTAGGTTTCACATGTATGGGAATACTATGGATCCAAAATTTAGTCTCTAGGTAGGGAGGCCTAATTGAGACCTAGTTAGGAGAGGGAAATAGATGAAAAGGACACTTCCACTCACTCTCAAAACCTATAAATTGTCATGGAGTTATAAAAATATACTAGGTACTAAAATATTCCTTTATTTTCCTAGTAACATCTTTACACTTGTCTACACAAGGAGGTTTTCATGATTTCAGTGTTACAAGGAATGAAGCCAAAATGGAGATTTTGGTGTAGAACAAGTTCTTGGGGTTGGTTTGAGACTTAAAAATATATTTTTTTCAAGTATAATATCATGTAAAATATTACATCCATGGAGAAATAATTATTTGGAGAATATGAATTCAAGTTTTGAAACTTGTAAGTAAGATTGGCCTAATGAGATGAAGAGACTTTTAGACACCTAACAAGAGAATGAAGTGTTTTTTCAAACAGAACCTGAAGATATAAGTTGAGAGGTGTAAAGAGTAGATAAAATGTGTAACTCAAAATTATCTAACCATCAATAAGGCCACTTGTCATTCCACAAGCTAAGGCAAAGGGTAGTTTTGGAGAGTTAGTCAAGGTGTCAAGCAAAGTTTGAAACTTCCATGCCACTTGGAGCAGAAGAGTATCTTCTTAATACGAACATGTGTATTTTAAGACTTTATGTGGAAGTTTTAGACTCATTTATTTTTTTAACTCCTTTTGGAAACTTGTGTCTCTCTTTCTCCTATGCCCTTCTCTCCTTCTGTCACTTTTTCTATATATTGGGTGTTAATTGGCTAAGTTTGTATCCTCCACCTAGGTATGGTGAAGACTTGCCCATTTTTAGATTTTGATTAATGAATAATAACTTGGTTTTAACTTCTCCATGGACTGGTTTCAATATGCATGTTTGACTAGTTGATCTTGCTAATTGATAGTCTTACTTCCTTGGCATGATTTTCCTTGTTTAACATTCTTATTCAGTTTGGAATCCTTTTTGTAGGTCTCTTAAATTGTTAAAATTAGAGTGTGTAGGGGTTTAGTGAGTTTTTTTTCATCATTTTCATGTCATGACCTATTGAATAGTCCTCCTATCTCAAGTTTTCTTCATAAACCTTCATAAGAAATATTGATGTAGAGAGGTAGATTTGGATTAGTCTCATGTGTAGGTTAGTCTCTTATTTAAAGTGCAATTATAGTTGGTTGGTAGTGATTAGATAATATGTATTACATCACCTCCATTACAGTAGGTTTCTCTCCCTTTTCATATAATGTGTTAGAGTAGTGTTTGATCCTAAGTGATTCATCAAGGGGAGTTATCCCTTTAACCTAGAGATTCACCACTCGAATAGGGTACCCAAAACCTTGAGGTGTTTTCATGTTACATATAATTTGAAAATCTTGAACTACCTTCCAAAGGGTGTAAGTTTTATTGATAATAGTAACCTTATCTTTCAAATATTTTATAGTTTTTAAAAGATATTTCACATTTTGATTACTCAGGTTGGAAATTTTAATAAGTCACCAAAGGGGATATGCCCATGGTTTGTGTTGATATAGGCATTAAAACTAGTAATTAGGTTTAAGTGCTAATGCTTCCCATGGAGGATATAGAAATAGTAGGATTTATTTCAGGGAATAATGTTGTAAACACATAAATCATACCCCCTCTAGATGTAGTAATCGATGATGTGATCAATGGGAAAGAAACATGAATATGGGGAAGTCCCATAGCACTAATAACATTATCAATAAAAGCACCTATTTGTTCATCTATGTTTGATTTCTATTTTAGTTTCCAATAATGGTTTGAGGATATCATCAATATCTTCAGTGTTTTGATAGATAAACTCTTCAAAAATAGAAATAACTTGTACCTACTATTGATATATTTATTCATGATCATTATTTTCATTAGATTGATTATTTTCATGATTAGAATCATATTATATGATAATATCTTCAATTTTTTGTTCAATTTTTTTATTATCACTTTCAATAATAATATGATTTGATACTTCATTGGTTTGATCCAGCTTAGGTGGAAAAAGATGAATCTCTACATGTTAATAGAAACACCAACTAATCTAAGACTAGGACTAGGTTACATACATATAATAGAATACATCTAGAAAATAAAAATGACAAGGAAAAACCTCATGAGGTTGAATACCCTAGGGAAAGTTAGGGTTTGCATAAAGAGACATAAGGGTTAGGTTCACTAAATTTTTAAAATGTGGGCTATATGGTAAGAATATATAAATATTTCAAGCACAAGGGTGACAAACTAATCTATAGTAGGATAATTAAAATAAAACTTAGATAAACACTATTCTAAATTTATATAACTAAAATTGCTAAAAATCATAAAGTGGGACTATTGAAAGATATTACGAACAAACTCTTAAATTTTATATAGATAATAAGGTCAGTCTGTATAAAGGTGGAAGATGGCCACCTCACAAAGGTGTATATAAACAGTAAGAAGGTACTGTTAGTTATTTTTCTACAGCTTCAATTTTTTGTAATCATCTGTCTTGTATAGATACTAAGCTTGCAGCCTTAGAAGATAACCTTGACTGGTTAGTTAAATAAGATATGGATGCTTCCAATGAAGCACTAATGCCCATATTAACATATGAAGTCAAGCTTGGGGCTAAATTCAAACCTCATAAATGAATCATGAACCATAGTAATTCTCTGATGCAAAGAATATAGATACCTTTACAACCATGGTATCTTAATATAGATGATACTCTCAATCCTTTAAATGAAATATCTACTTGGTGTAATTCAATGAGAGAAATCACAGTAGCATCTCATCTAGATCCACCTGGTACTACCATTTTTGCTTCAAATTTTTTTGGGGTATTATTACCCAATGGTGGGATTCTATGATAGAGCAGGAAAAAAATCAAAGGGTTCATCACCAACTAGATCCTTTAGCTGCATTATATCATTTATTGAGTAATGAGTTTGCACCTCTAGTTGGTAATCATGAACTAGAATCTAAAAAATGGTTACTCAAAATGGAGCAATGTGATTTAAAGAAGTTTGATGCCTTTGCTAAGTAATTATATGAATTGGCTTATGAATGTAGAATTTTTGGTTCTACAAAAATAAAATTAAAGTTTCTGCATGCACTTCCTTATAATCTCATTGATAAGGTAATTACATATATTGATCTTAAAGGACTAACATTGAATGACATGTGTCTTATTGATTTCATTGACTTTGCCAAGCAACAGGCCATGCAGTTAGTCTCAAAAACCAAAACTATCCAAAATATCACTAAGCATCAAGCCTCTCAAATCACTCCTGTCTTTCTAGAAACTGCACCATTTCGCTGGCGACAGTTCATCCAGCCTCAAAAGCATCAAAAGAAGCAGTACCACACTTGAATCTCTTTTAAGCACCACTCTTTCCCAAGAAAGAATTCTTATACTCCTCCTCATCTCTTTATAAATAAGCACATAACTCCTCATCCTCCATCTAAAACTCCTATCTGCTATATATGCCGTAAACCTAGCCATATTGCCCCGTAATACCACTGCAAAAACCCTATTGTCAAATCCATTTTTTCCTCCAATGTAGTAGCATGGTGGGATGTTATTGACATAAAAGAAGATCTCATACAATAAGATGACATCTATGAACCAATTTTAGATGAACTCTCTAACAAAGAATTTGATGATGATGTTGATGCCCTTGAATCATTAGCCGATGATTTAGAGCAACCAATCACCAACATGCAAAGACCACGATCTCATGACTATTCTAGTCTCCCATTTGAAGCCTATGGCAGGTGGTCCTACCATCATAATGAAATACCAGAGAGAGATTCAAGACCAAGAAATAGAGGATACATCAGAGGAAGAAGTAACTCTAGAGGAAGGTAGCCATTCATGCCTAGAATGCCTCTAACCTTACAAAGGCCTTTATATCCCCCTTTGCAATTCCCTAGTTCTTTTAATCCTAGTGATCTTGGGTATGAAACAAGTTTACCAGTACTGACCCCCCAAGAGAAATCCATTCTCCAAAACTTGAACCTTAGTGGGATGTTTTGCTACCTACTAAAGACAATGAAGAAAACATAGAGGTAGATGATTCTTTCTTTTCAGAACTAGAATACTGTCTTGAACAAGGGGAATGCAATAATCTTAAAGAAGAGGAAGAAGAAGCACAAGAAGAAGATGAGTTCTATTAGATTCCACTTCAAGATCCTTCCCATCAAAAAATGGTATGGACAACAATTCCTCCTTTGGAAATGCCACAACTAGGTTATCTTACTCAATTAATCAATGGGAAGTTTTCCCAATTTATTACTGTAGAAATAAATGGAAGATGGTAGATGCACAAGTTGACACAAGTGCTTCACTATCATTTACAAAGTCATAGATCATCCAAGACTGGGAGAAATTGGATGGTTCCCTTGCTTACAAGAGCATAGATGTACAGGGGAATAGCTTTGTCTGCAACATGTATAAACATCAGTAGGCCCTAAGGATTCAAAATAAAATCTTCCACTGTGATTTCTTTGCTTTGAATAAAATGACTGTAGATATCCTTCTAGGTGGAGGTTTTATAGATAGGTACTCACCTTATGGTTCTACCACCAAAAGTGTTATGTTCACCATTGATAATGAAAGGCTAAGGATTCATCATCTAATATATACTACTGAGTAATTTCCAAGTTCCATGACCCAAACTCTTGAAACCATAATTCTTGTAGAAATCTAAGAAATAAGAAAGAAGATTCAAACCACTATTTGTTCTGACAACTCTTAGCAGTTTTGGTCTAAGTCTATGCCTGAAATGGAAATCAAGATCATGGAAGGAAAATAGATAAAGATTGGAAAGAAAATTCTAATTCCTGCACAGGATTATAATGATATGGAAGTCCAAATAAAAGAATTAGAGGCTAATGGTTTCATAGAAAATTCTACTTCTCCTTTTTGTTGTTATGCCTTTATGGTTAACAAACATTTAGAACAAAAGAGGCAAAAAGAGAATGGTCATCAATTATTGACCATTAAATGCCATTATCCAGCCTTATCCATATCCTATACCAGATAAAAGCTATCTATTGGAGAAATTTGTGAAATGTAAATATTTCTCAAATTTTGATTGTAAATCTAGATTTTATCAAATTTGGGTCAAAGAAATTGATTAAAAAAATAGCGTTCAGATGTCCTTTTGGCCATTTTCAATGGACTGTCATGCCATTTGGTCTAATGAATGCTCCAACATTCTACCAAGCACATATGGACCAAATATTCAAAGGGACTTCAGATTTCCTCTATGTATATATAGATGACATTTTAATTTTTAGTAATTCTCTTTCAGACCATTACTCCCATCTCCTAAAATTCTCAGAGCTGGCAGAAAATGTAGGTATAGTCCTATTAGACACAAAGATTCAACCTTATAAAATAGAATGTAATTTTATTGGAATGATTGTCTAAGATTCAAAATTATAAGTCTAGCTACATATCAAAGAAAATGTTATTAGTTTTCCTGACAAGCTCAATAAGCTGAAACTCCAAGCATTTTTGGGATTGCTAAATTATTTGAATACCTTTTATCCTAACTCTGGTGAAGACAGGTTCATACTTCAAGAGCTTATCTAAAAAATAAAAGCATTTCAGTGGAAGGAAGAACATACAACTGCTATCCAAAAAATAAAGACCAAAGTCTCGTTGCTTCCAGAACTCCACATCCCAAAATCTGACTAGTTCTTGGTTTATACTAATGCCTCTGATATATAATATAGCATGGGGAGGAGTAATTGTTTGTAAATATTGTGATAAATAATTTATGTGAGATTTTTCTAGTGGCATCTTTAGTACAGATGTTTTAAAATAGGTCTCTTTTGATAACGAGATTTATACTGTGAAAAAGTGTCTAGAGAAATTTATGTTGAAAATTCTTCACCTACCACATTTTATTGTAAAAACTGATTGTACTATATTTATGACCTTTAGAGAAAAGGATCATGGTTGGAAAGATGGTCACGGTAAATATATTAGATGGAAAGCCTTATTCAACTAGTTTAATTTCTCTGTAGAACACATAAAAGGCCCTAATAATATAACAATAGATTGGCTCAACAAAAATCTGTCAACAACTTTAATGCACCAACCCTATCCTAGTTTTAATTTAACTAGAATTTATAACGAAGGATTTGATTATTTAAATATCCTTTTCCAACAAAAAATCCTCCACAAAGGGTTGCATCCTCGGTATACACAGATTTCTTATATAGCAGGAGCAGACCTATAGATGTCTTTTATTGTTTCTATTCAAGCAGGCCACCATAACCACACAGGCATTATCACTATAGAAATGTTAAATAGTGAATTATTATTTCACCAATTCATTGAATTAGTGAAAATACCTTTATGGACCTGGCAAATCAAGGTAAGATCATCTCATAATGAGCATCTTTACAGATGGATTGCATGATATGGACCACACCGAATTCATGAAGAAGAAAATCATGATCAAGATATAGTTATACATACGATCATTAAATGATAGCTGAAATGGGAATCTTATTTCCACATCAATCCCCATTGTCATGCATGTGAATTTGGACCCTAGCATTGGCATCTTTCCATTATGTTCCAACTAAGATGTCTCTTTCAACCCATCAGTGAAGATGATCTACTCACTGAAGTGGAAGCAATGTTGGACCCACTAGGCTAGACATCCTCATCTGGTGCTTCCAATAACATCTCCTTGTAGTTAAATTTTGTGCTATAAAGCATGTTGGGATAGACACCACCTTGGCAAAACATTCCAGGTAGGACCTCCCAGTTGCTATAAATAAAGACTCTCTAGTTTGTATAGGCATAGAAGAAAACTCTTAGGATTCTAATAGTTTGCTATTGATCAAGTGTATGCTCTTCTCTTTCCCTTTCGGGAACTTGAGAATCAAAAACTTGGATCAAATATGTATGTAAAGAATAAGTGTTTAAATAATATTGAAGCCGTAACCATTCGGCCCCTACCTCCTGTCGTGGGTTTCTATACAACAGTCTTGGCATAAAAAGAGCGGCTGCTGATGTGAAAAGAATAATAAATAATGGTACTTAGCTAGTTTAATGTATGTGGGTAGATCTAGAATAGAAACTAGTGTAAAATATCCAAGATTAGTATTTTAGATTAGTCATCATATTTTATAAGTTGTGCTTCTATGGAAACAAATATTACCATCATATTTGGACACTACTATTGATGCTAATATTTGACTATGACACAAGTGTCTAGTATAAAATAATTACTAGATCTAGATGCAACCAAAAAAAAATTGGGTTTTTTAGCCTTTATGCTAGTGTATTTAGATCTGGGATTCAAGATTTTGCTCTTCACTAATTGATCAAACCCTAGATATTCACCTTTATTCAACCTTGGAATGAGTTTACTAAAAAATAATTTATTGGGATCATAGTATCGATCTACCCAAATTAAGATCCCTATATTAATGAGTGTTTCTTATATAGCCAGTATTTTAAGGAGGGCCTCAAACGTAATTATTTCTCCCCTATGTGTGGGAAAGTGTGTTTACAAGCATGCAATATACTATATGATGATGCATGCTATGATTTAGCTTATAATTTCACAAATATGACTCATGAGATACTCATTGAATGCTTTAGACCTGTAATATTACTACTCCTATGATTGATATGAAAACAAGGATGAATAGGGTAGAATAACTTGGTTTTGTAGTTGATTGATTTAGCTTCAGTGGGTGTTTTCTTGGTATTTTCTCAATTAATAATGAGAAGGATTTTGTATTTATACCCTACTTTTTAAAAATATCTCATGGTAGCATTCGATAATATAAATAGGATGACCCATAGGTTTTGAAATATTTTTTATTTGGATGAATTTTGGAAAATAAACACTAGATAAGGATCTAGACACTACCATTGGTTGGTGTGTCCCTCTATGGCCGGTAGTGTCCATTAGACCATAAAATAGTAATAGATCTAAAACTAATAGTGAAGGATGTTTATCAAGTTTTAAGCTTTCTATGCATTACATGAGACCTAGGTCATCAGAATGATATGGATTGGACTAAGAGATAAGCATTCAAGCACAATGATATGGTGAATATGAGTCTTTTAGTAGTAGGGATGTCTAAAATTGAAGGGTAGAGCCCTGATTGATATTTTTCAAATGTACAATACTGAGATGCTATAAATATTCAATTTTAGTATCTACAATAGAATAAATGGATAAGCAAGTGGATATTAAATCCTTGATTTTATTGAAAACATATTAAATTGAGTAACTAAAACTGATATTGAGTAACTATGGTTTTAAGTAAAAATATAAAATGTAATGAGAAGCTTATATATTCAAGATGCACAGAGTTGTGTATGACTTTATATAATCTTGAAGTTGGCTAATGCATTGTTTGATTTGATTATGTGACTACCATGTCTGCCTAGGACATAATTGGTGGATTGGGACTAGAGTGGATTCCTATACTATCCTTATATGGCACTATTATCCAGGCTCCTCCTACAACAAAAGTGTAAACTAAGATTTTGTGTGGATCCACTTATAGATGCACTTCATCTTGGCAAATATATGATATCATGAGATTCAGTATGTGTTTTCACCTTTTATTCTTCAAACCCCTAGTGGATTCCTACACACAAAACAATTGAATATAAAATACAAAAGTGGGGAATGGGGAAGTGGGAATGGTTTATATTTCCTCAAAACCCCTATAAATTGAGTGTTTCTTACATAGCCCCAAAATAGGGACCTTAGGCTAATGTGGTTTTCCCTCTAATATGTGTGTGTGTGTGTGTGTGTGTGTGTGTGTGTGTGTGTGTGTGTGTGTGTGTGTGTGTGTGTGTGTGTGTGTGTGTGTGTGTGTGTGTGTGTGTGTGTGTGTGTGTGTGACTAGATCATATGTAGTGTGTTTCTAAATGGTATTCACCCAATCCCTCCTTTTGGTCAAACATGTAATCTAGATATCATGTGTATAAACATCAGATAAATTCAGATGATGATCTTGTTATAGTATCATTTTATTTACTATGCTAGTGTTAAGTTTATAAGTGTAGGCTGAAAATGCCTTAGGGAACCATTTATTTAAGACTCCCAATTTTGAATTTAAAAAATTCATTGACATGTCAACCAACTCAAATAAGGGTAAAACAAAAATAAAAATAGACTCAAAATAAATGTACATCAAAAGGAGTTTCAAAATTTGTGGTGGACAAGACTTGGCCTTTTAGACAACATAGTAGAGTGATGTTATCTAAATGGGGTGCTCCTATCCAAAAACAAGAAAATATTAGAATGAAAGAGACTCAAATAATGACTAACATGGAAGACTAAAACTTTAGAAATTATAGTGAAAACAACATGAAAGAGTGATATAAAAGACATAGGACTATGAAAAGATGTGCCAATGGGATCTTAATTTAGCATTGTGATATTCTAAACACAAAAGTAATAAAAGACATAATAATTGTGTCTTATTGATCAAATTTGGGTGTATACATTTGTAAAAATGGAGGTGATACCTCCAATTAATAGATTTATACAAGTGATATAGAGTGTTGGATTTGACCCAAAGTTAAGAGTTAGAAATGAGTCAAATTCATCATTAAATGAGAGGATTAGGGAATTAAATGAGGGGAGTTAGATGTCCAAGGCTTTGTTTGATGAAGGTATGGGATTGATTATATATTGTATCATAAATTTAGATCTGGAGTGATTGAATAGAGATGGGTGATGTGATGGCCTAACTTGGGATTTGGAATGATGTGATGATATAAATTTATTTATTTGGTGCATGTATTTTATTATTAGACTAATCAACTAACTAATGATGATTAGTTAGTTAATTAATCTAGACTTAATAAGATAGGTGGTTGGCTCATGTAATGAATGAGGTTTGGGTGTGTCATCATTTGTCCCCTTGCCTTAGATTTTGCGAATATTTGGCAAGTGAAAGGATGATGTCATTGATTTATCCCCTTGCATTGGATTTTGGGGATATTTGTGCACATGTTTGATGATGTCATTGATTTGAAATGAAAAGGTGATGTGAAAATTTTTACCATTGAATTGTATTTTTGGGATATTTGTGCACATGCATGATAATGTCATTGAGTTGAGATGAAAAGGTGATGTGATGATTTTTTTATATGTATTTTTAAAAATATGGATATTAGAATTGTTGCATTTATTTTATTATTAGACTAATCAACTAGTTATTATGATTAACTAGTTAGTTAATATTTATTTATCTATGTAGGTTTACAAAGGTTAAATTGTAATAGGATTAATTGATTAGGGGGAGGTGATGAATATTGAACAATGAATAGTGAATGACCAATAGTGACAATGAATTAGGATTAGGGTTTTCCATAGATGAAGGGATTATAGATGATTAGGGAGGTTAGAGATGGTGAAAAATATGTAACAACCATAATTTTTTTTATATATCGAGATAAGAAACCACAACACAAGGTTTTTAACTAGAGTTAGCATGAAAAATGTAATGAGATCCATAATTGTGTTCAAGCTAACACATGTACTATACCAAGTCCATAAATTAATAATGACTTCATTAGGAAGTGTTTTAACCACCTAATATTTAGATAGAAGTGAGTTAGTGTATGAATAATCATACCCACCTATCCATATACTTTCTATGTGGACTTCCTAGTAAAGCCATTCATAACTTATACACTTACCTGATCACCCTCAAAGGTTATAAAATAACATGTACCTTAATGGATAAACTAGAAAAAATTTAACAAATAATTTTAGAAAGTGAAACAAATCCAATAGAAGAATAATTATACTAATATTACATAATCAAGATCTACCAAACACACAAGAAATAGGTAGTGATCACTGGAAGGACTATTCCCAAAAGTAATACAAAGTTTTGGAATGCTTTATTAAATTTACAAACAAACATGGGATGATTTTGACATCCTCCAGCTAGGTAGTTTACGGAGATTAGTTAATTGGTTGATTATTTTATCAAAGGTATAAGTGTAATGTAAAATCCCATCTGATTAAGAAAGTGTTCTTATATCCTCTTAAGATTCAAAAACCATGCTTAAGATTCATTTTGTAACAGCTTATCCATTTCATAAGGCATGGTTAGCCTCATGTTCCAATACTCATTGATTGAAATTTACAAGTTAATAAATGTCTTACCATTTATTTTTTTAAGTTTATCCAAACCTTATTTTAGGTTATGCACACATAACTTCAAACATCACTGTTTTAATTTCCTCATAAGTTCAAATAACTCTATGTAATAATGTTAAGTTTACTTCTTAATTCTTAATCACTTAAGTGACTTATAAATCAACCTAGATCATTGTCATTTAGACTAATTTTGTATTTAATGCCAATGCCTTAAGGTTTAGTAACATTCATTTACCCTTTAATAATACTTAATTTCTCTTTCTTGTCTCTGAATGAACATTTTACCAATTCAAAGCTTAATTGTTTAAAACTCAATTAATTGTTTCTTACAATTCCATAAGGAATATAATTCTTGTTATTACAATGAAATGGGGATTTATTGGCATTCCATAGGTCATTTATAAATAAATAATAATGTTCCTCAATCACATATTGCTTCATTTTTAATAACCATTGGAATTTAGACGTTTGAATTACTCATATGTTTACAAGCTTGTTTTGAGGTTACTTAACTTATAACATACATGAGATTAGTGTATGAATAATTGTATCTTAAATTTAAATAACTCAAAACAACCTTCCTCCATAGTTAAATAAGGTTGTCGTAATAGTCCTATCAATTGAATAATGATATTATTAATTCCATTCTAGAGGAATATGGATAATTTAGAAAAAAAAATTATCATAAGTTCTTAACATTTTGCTTGAAATTCCAAATTAAGTTTAACCTCTTAACTAGATCATAATGTCATATTTTAAAGTGATTTTCTTCATATTAATCCTTTAAATGAATATTGAGTTATAAAAATAATAATTGGAGATTCCTTAATAATTAAGGTGTGTCTAAAGTATTATTATATTCCAATGGAAATATATCATAGATAACTATGTCAAGGAAGTAACTCAACTTGTACAAATAATATATGAATATACTTTATACATACTTATCAAAAATTTATAGCTTTTTTATACTTTTCGACAAACATAACACCAACATGTAGTCTCATAAATGAATTTCATAAACTTAATTCAAAAGAACTAAGTATTATTAAATTCTATCCAAATAACTCAATGACATCTATCTAAAATAAGACAACCAATATTATTAAATGGTCATATGAACCTTTTGAAATATTCACACACTCTTAGTTTTATACTATGTTACCTAAATGAACTTATCAATGTGTACATAGAGATACATCAACATACTCAGATTAGGATTATCAATTTGAGATAAATATGAGAACATACATAAATCAAGCCTTACATCCAACCAATATTAATCCAATGAATATATAACTCAACTCATGCAAATATAACAATTTGATCATTATTGCTAAGTGATGCAGGAGTATCACTACATCATTATATATATGAGCTAAATTGTCATGTTTTGAGTCTTTTAAAATTTATTTTGGTAATATTAGGTCTTTAGGGGTCATTTATAGTTTCTATAATGGTGTCAAATTTGAATTTGGGTTACTTTGTCATTTTCCTACCAAAACCGTTAATTTGAATTTTCAAATTCCAATGTAAAGTTTAAGATATATCCACCTTGTTTCAAGACGTCTAAAATTTGTTGTTAGATTTTTAGTTTATAATAAAATATAAAGGGTTTTTAAACACCCACATGAATCACATGATGAGTCATTTTAATGAATAGGATAGTGGTTGGGTAGTTTGCAACGTACAAGGGGAAGTTGAGGTAGTTATAGAAGTTGAGGTAAGTGTTTTGGTTATCAAAGGATAATTCAAGAGAAAATTGAGTGGAGACAGTATGGATTCAAATAAATAATGTGAATAACCCCTAAAAATAAAATGAATATGAGTCTTGTTCCTTTGAAGATAAGAAAGCAATCAAACTTTGTATTTTCTACATATGTAAAGGCTATGTAACAAAATAACAGAGTAAGGTAAGGATTGATAAGTTTTGTCATTTTTTGTGAGTTTTAAATATTGAATATATGTTTTTTAAATTCAATAAATCATTTTTTTATGAATAACTTATGAGTAAATATTTTATTCACAAAGTACCCCATGTAATCCTAAAATGTGCAATGAAATGTTGACTGGTAAATCAATAATGAAGAAAAATACTATGAAACCAATCCTTTGAAGCCTTTTGTGAGTTTATTATATTTTATTTATTTATTTAAATATTTTTCATTAGTTTATCTGGTTCTCGATATAGTTCTCTATGTGAAGATCAATTTGTAGGCCCTATTTGGATCATGTCCTATAGGCCAAGACTGAATAAAGGTTGTTTAAGAAGAAAAATGTTGAGCAACATTGGTTTAGCCACTTATAATTGTTGTTAATAACATTTAATATGATATTTAATATAGTATGAGATGTTTAATTGCATTTATAAACACTGTTTCATGAAACCTTCAGTCTAGAACCTTTAAACCATCTATGTTTGTGTTATCAATTAAATAAGATCCTTGGAGAAAACATGAAGACAAGTAATGGAATGAAATTAAAACAATTTTAAAATAATTATTAGAGTCATATAAACCTATAAAATCTCTCACAATTTTCTAAAAGTTATTTGGAATCCTGAAACGACACTTTGATTCCCCTCGAGTATGCTCAGTTATGAGTAATCACACAATCAAGCACAAGATGGTGGAAAGAAATTGAATAGAGGAGGTTTTAAGGTTAAATACTAGCTGGAAGATTTGTATAATCTTTACACATACCTTTTTCATCAATCATAGTCCTATTAAAGTGAGTGAAACATCTCAAGAAGAGTTTTTACACTTCTCAGGTCCCTGTAGACTATCATACCATGTAGCTAGGGTTTCAAGACTAAAAATGGTTTTCTAGGAGTTTTCATAAATGGAAAACCCAAAAAAATTATTAATATAAAGGTTAAAATGTGTTTTAAATTATTCTAAGGTTTTCAAGTTGATAAGGTATGGTTTTAGAATGCCTGAGTGTCAATAGGGGTTTAAGAAACCTAATAGGCCTAAATAGTAGTCTAAAAGGGATTTAAAAAGTGATAAAAAAATTGAGTTAAGTTTTTCAAATTTATGAAGTGGAATAGGACCATAAATGGTATCTAAAAATGTCACTAGTTTGATGATTTGAGTCTGTATAGGACTGTACCAAGAAAATTATCCCAAAAAGGGCTACAAGAAGGGATTATGACATAGTAAGATGTAGTGTAGGATATGTGGATTGTGTTGAGAAGTAAAGTAGGGTTAGGAATAATTTATAGAGGACTCAAAGGAGTGGAAGGATTTTTTTATATCCTTTTTAAAACCTAAGACACTAGAAACAAAAATAGATCTAAGTTGTTATAAAGCATAAAGACTAGTGAGGGAAATTGTATCAACGCCAAAGAGAATGAATGCATTGAGTAGGGTGAATAGAGAAAAAAATAGAAAGTAAGAAACAATAGAAATATGAATAAATAAAATTAATGATGTGTGTGTGTGTGTGTGTGTGTGTGTGTGTGTGTGTGTGTGTGTGTGTGTGTGTGTGTGTGTGTGTGTGTGTGTGCGCGTGTGTGTGTGCGTGTGCGTGTGTGCGTGTGTGCGTGTGTGCGTGTGTGCGTGCGTGCGTGCGTGTGCGGGTGCGTGTGTGCATGTGCGTGTGCATGCGTGCGTGTGCGTGCGTGTGCATGTGTGCGTGTGTGTGCGTGTGTGTGTGTGTGTGTGTGTGTGTGTGTGTGTGTGTGTGTGTGTGTGTGTGTGTGTGTGTGTGTGTGTGTGTGTGTGTGTGTGTGTGTGTGTGTGTGTGTGTGTGTGTGTGTGTGTGTGTGTGAAATGTATGTAGGGTGAAAATAAAGAGAATAAACAAGACAAAGCAAAGTCAGATCTAGGTGGATATAAAGCAGAGGTAAATGAGTTTGTTGAGTTTCTTGTTTTCATGTATTGAAGTTAAATTTATGATGACCTATGCATCATGTGGTATCAAATCATGATATTTCATTGGGGAAGGTATATTTTCATTTTTTATTTTATTTTATGCATACATTGTGTTGAGTACATAATGGATGATGTTTTAAATTTTTGTTGTGAAGAAACTATTACAAGCTATAAGAATGAAAAGTGAAGAGACTTTGGGTATGAAAGGAGAGGTAGAATTATAAGAGAAAAAAGAGAGGTGGAAAATCCCTTAAGATAAGAAGTCTTAGAGAAGAGAAGAGCTAGTGAGAGCTCAAGAGAGATAAACTCATAGGTGAGCTTGAAGAGAGAGAAGAAGATAGACCCAATAGAGAGGTCATGATGTGGCAAGTGAGATAAGGCTTTTCAGAAAGAAGAATAGGTCTAGATGAGACCAAAGAGTTGATATACATATTTTTTAAGATGAGGAAAGAGATATAAAATATAAAATAGGGCAAGGTTGAGAGAAGCACCACAAAGAGAAGACAGAGAAAGAGATAGTAGAGATGAGGCCATAATTGGATAAAATGATAACCATGATAGAGCAGATAAGAGAGAGTGAGAACACACATCTTGGGTGGGTCATGAGGAAAAATCCACTCAAGTGGCCAATCAAATAATATATGAAGAGAAATGTGTCATACATGAGAGAGGAGAGAAGTAATTAGGAGAGAGATGATTAGGTATAGGATGAGTGGGTAGCAAAGTGAATAGGAAGATGAAGGTGAACAATACCTTGAGGTGGATGAGGTGAGTTTGAGTGAAGAGAAAGAAGGAGAAGCAGATGATGAAGTGATTTTATTGTCTGGGTTGTAATAGATAGAGGTGATTTATTTATCATCAATGGGAGAGAAAGGTGATGTGGATGAGTATACAATGGAGGAGTAGAAGATATGGTAGTACATAATGGAAGAGTCAGATAATTTGATTCTCATAGGATACAATGAAAGAATCATTGTAGCTTAGTTGTCATTAGAGGTAATCTTAAGCTAAGAGGAAGAAGATTTGAAAATTGAATAAGAACAAAGTGAACACCAAGAAAACAAGTAGGATATGGTTTTGATTGACATGTTTACTTCATATGTAGGTCATTGGAGGAAAGATAATGAATAATATTTGCCTATGATTTCTTGGAAATTGTAAAGCAATAAGTAAAGTGAGAAGAAGAGAAAGAGAAATAATAGCAATGGAGGACTCATAATGAGTTTGAGAAAGCGTCAAGAAGGCCTAAGAGTCTCAAATAGACTATGGGATCTAGGGAAGAAGGATGTTTCAAAATAACCTCAAAGACATATCATTTATAACTTTCAGTGAAGGTTTTTATTTGCTCCTCAGTAGTATGATGCAAGAGCATCACTACATCATTGTATATGTGAGTTAAACTATCATGTTTTGAGTCTTTTACAAGTTATTTTTGTCATATTAGGTCTGTAGGGGTCATTTATATTTGCTATAATGGCATCAAATTTGAATTTGGCTTACTTTGGCATTTTCCCACCAAAATCCTTAATTTGAATTTTTAAATTCCGATGTAAAATTTAAGAGATCTCCACCTTGTTTCAAGAGGTATCAACATTATTTTTAGGTGTTTAGGTTTGTAATAAAAGTTAAAGGGTGTTTCAAAACCCATATGACTCACATGATGAGTCATTTTGATGAATAGGATAGTGGTTGGGTAGTTTGAAATGGACAAGGGGAAGTTGAGGTAGTTATATAAGTATTGGTTTAGGTAAGTGTTTTGGTTGTCAAAGGATAATTCAAGAGGAAAGTGAGTGGATAAGGTTTGGATTTAAATAACCCCAATGAAGTAAATGAAGATGAGTCTTGTTCCTTTGAAGATAAGAAAACAATCAGACTTTGTATTTTTTGCATATGTAAAGACTGTGTAACAACATAATAGAGTAAGGTAAGGATTGCTAAGTTTTGTAGTTTCTTGTGAGTTTGAGATATTGAATATATGTTTGTGAAATTAAATAAATCATTATTTATTATCAACAAGTTTTAAGTAAATATTTGATTCACAAATTACCCTATGTAATCCTAAAATGTGCAATGAAATGTTGACTGGGTAAATCAGTAATGAAGATAAATACTATGAAACTAGGTTTTTGAAGCATTTTATGAAGTTTAGTAGATTTTATTTATGCATTTAAATATTTTTCAATGTTTTTTCTGGTTTTCTATATGGTTCTCTATGTGAAGATCAATTTATAGGCCCTATTTGGGTCATGTCTTGTAGGCCAAGACTGAACAATTGATGTTTAAGAAGTAAAATGCTGAGCAAAATTGGTTTAAAAAATCTCTTTTTGTTAGTAACCACATTTAATATGATATTTAATATAGTATGAGATGTTTAAATTCACTTGTAAACATTGTTTCTTGAAACCCTCAGTCTAGAACCTGTAAACCATCTAAGTCTATGTTATCATTAAAACAAGATCCTTGGAGAAAATATGAATAAAAGTGATGGAATGAAATTAAAATGATTTGAAAATAAGTATTAGAGTCATATAAACCTCTAATAAAATTAATAGTTGTCTGAAAGTTGTTTGGAATCCTAAAACCACACGTTGATTCCCCTCGGGTATGCCCAATTATAAGTAATCACATAGTAAAGCACAAGATGGTGGAAAGAACTTGAACAAAGGAGGTTTTAAGGTTAACTACCAGTTAGAAGAGTTTTATAATATTTTCAAAAACCTTATTCATCAATAACAGTCCTATGAAAGTGAGTGAAACATCTCAAGAAGAGTTTTTACACTTTTTGAGTGCTTGTAGACTGTCATACCCTGTGGCTAGGGTTTCAAGACTAACAATGGTTTTATTGGAGTTTTCATTGATGGAAAACCCAAAAAAATTATGAATAATAAGGGATAAATGTGTTTTAAATGATTTTGAGGTTTTCAAATTGATAAGGTATGGTGGGTTACATTTTTAGAATGACTGAGTGCCAACAGGGCTTTAAGAAACCTAATAGGCCTAAAGAGTAGGGTAAAAGGGATTTAAAAAGTGATAAAACCATTGATTTAAGTTTTAAAAATTTGTGAAGTGGAATAAGACCATAAAGAGTATCATAAATGTAACTTTTTTGATGATTTGAGTCTGTATAGGACCATACCAAGGAAATTAGCCTTAAAAAGGGTTATAAGATGAGACTGTGATAGAGTAAGAGGTAGTGTAGGATATGATGATTGTGTTGAGAAATTAAGTAGGGTTGATAATAATTTAGAGAGGACTCAAAGGAGTGGAAGGAAGTTTTTTATATCCTTGTTAAATCCTAAGACACTAGAAACTAGATTTGATCCAAGTTGTTATAAAACATAAAGACTAGTGAGGGAAATAGTATCAAAGCCAAAGAGAATGAATGCATTGAGTAGGGTGAATAGAGAAAAAAAGATAAAGTAAGAAATAATAGAGATAGGAATAAATTAAATTAATTATATATAGATGTGGATGTGAAATGTATGTTGGGTACAAATAAAGAGAACAAATAAGACAAAGTAGAGTGAGAGCTAGGTGGATACAAAGCAAAGGTAAATTAGTTTCTTGAGTTTCTTGTTTCCATGCATTGAATTCAAATTTATGATGACCTATGCATCACTAATGGATTATTAAATAGTCATGAATTTATGGAATAACTGACACTAACTATACTTTTTCAAAGCCACCATATAAAATTACTCTAAGGTAAGATTTCCACAACCTTTAAATTAAACAAGGTCTCCCAAACCAAATGTATAACAACTTAAAGAATGGAATTATAAGCTAAAAGGACAACATAAAAATTATATTTATAATTCAAATTTATTACCAAATAAATCTTTTATGCAATATAAACATAACAATAAAATTAATTACCATATTGAAAGAATTAATAAAATCAATGAAGATCCTATAGCCAAGATATTCAAAACCTAGTCATTTCATTTTACATCATAATCTATTCTACTTTAATTTCAATAATAAAAAATAATACGCATTCTGAATAAGTATAAGTAACCAATCATCCACATGAAATTCTAACAAATCAAATGCCCACCTCTCTAGTCCTAATGAGCCTAACCATAAGTGGCCCTAGACCACCCCATCCATCAATTGGATGTGATTTAGGTCAGTCCAGATAAGTGATTAAGATTAATAGTGCCTACTGAGCTTGACTTAACAAAAACACTTAATTAAAACATTTAAATAACTCTATTTACATTCTTTTTTAACAACAGTAACACATTTGTAGTTATTCTAAATATTTTATCTCATGTTAGAGATTTTAATATTTGAAGATTAAGAATGCAAATCATGGCACTGTACCTATAATATCCAAGTATTTTTTACAATCTATCACTTAAAATAAATACAACTATATTACTTCTAGTAACCCTAAATACAAATAATATCATTTAAATATTTTTTTCTAAATAAGTAAAATTTAATGACATAAATATATTTCAAAATTTCATGTTAAAATAACATGCTCAGAATAACTTAAACACCACAATAAAAAGAGACAGATAGAAAAATTCATATTCCAACCGACTAAGATTCGTTACCTTTGCACACAATCTAAAGAGCACATTTCATCCCCCTGAGCCTCATAATTTGTGAGTCATATTCTATTCAATTAATATAACATGATCCAAAATTACATTCTAAATATACATATTTATTGTATCTCATGCATTGAATGTTAATAGAACAAATATAAACAAGCTAGAATAGGAACCGGGTTCATTATTAACACATAAGGTTAATGGAAGAGCAAATATAGCCAATAGGGTTATAACACCAAATGAAAATAATGATTATCATGAAAAACCCTGCAATATTTGCATCAATAAAACCACTCAAAAAATCTTGAGATAATACTCAAGTATAAAAAAAAGGCATACAATTATCACTAATAGGTCATCCATTCAAACTCATATCCCAAAACACAAGTCACCAAATATGAAATCAATAGAATGGATTCAACATGTAAACTTTAATAATGACCCAAAAATGAAATCATATTCATATGAAAAAATAAAAATATGGTTCAAGTCAAAACCCTAATTATAAGTAAATGCAATTTACTTATCCCATTCAAACCTTCCACAAAATGATTGCAGATAGAACAAAAATTGTACAACCAAGATGCCATCCAATAGTAAAATTATTTAATTTATAAATCAAATGAAATGATTGAAAAAATATGAGTAATAATAAAAAATTTAAAAATTGGTATTCGAATGGCAAATAGAACCCATTAAAAATAATTTTTCCAAGTCCATCTGAATAAAAATTTCACCATTATGTTCAAAACCTAAGGTAAAAAGAATGCATTCCATAACAATACTATGGTCGTACAATAATAGATAATATAAACAAAATCCTAAATCCAACAACCTCTATAGGGGTAAAAACCAATAATAATGCAAGGTTTTAAATAAAGTTAAAAAATATTTATTTTTCACACTCATAAATGAAGGTTTTGAATGTGTGGAGTGCAAATCAGAATTGTATCTCCCTCAAAATGAAGCTATGTATTAAAAAAAATAGTCCCAGAATTACTAGCTATTAAACTAGTGTTGCATTTGAAATTGTTGACCATAAACTGAACTGAATAGGTTCAAAACAAAACTCATGTAATTTTTGGTATTCCTTTATGAATACCTATATAAAATAATAATAAACAACAATATCCACCATGAATTTTTAAGAATAACGACTAAAATGAATTCACAATTCAAAAAATTGCATTACAATGCATTACATTTGCATTTGTTGCTTTCTTACTTACAAGAGGAGAGTTATATATCCACACACACACACACACACACAATAAGTAGAGTGTGAACCAATACATATCCAACTAAAATGTGATGTGGGTGACAGCTCATAACCCACTTAAACAAGTGAATTGGGTGCCAACTCATGTTCCACCCAAAAAGCTTGCAATAGTAAAATCCACCAAAAATGTGCACACACATGTGCACAATAGTAAAACCCACTAAGTAAAACTCAAATGATCTTAATTAGGGTCATAAATTATTCCCATATATTAATAGTGTTATTTTTTCCCCCACTTTCCATAAGATTCAAATATTCCTCCACATGGGAATCAATTAGGAATAGTGTTATTTGTCCCCCACTTTACCCAAGAGTCAAAAGGTGAGGAATATCCCTTATGACTTTAGACAAATTTAAATAAATTATCCCCCAATATAATTTCATCCCACATATGAAGATTTTATTAGAATAAATAAGGGACCAATAATATTCAAATAATTATATCCCACAAAATAATCAAAGACATCCAATTACAAGACAAACAAGATCCATCTAGAGGACAAACAAGATATCCAACTAGAGGACAAAAGAGATAATATATACCTTAGAATTAATAATAAAATTATAATATTAGAATAATACACAACATTTCCCCCTTTGATGAAAAGAGGAGATAATTATATCTTCTCCTTAAGTCTTCCATGAATCTCCTTTAGTAATCTCTTGGTGAAAATATCAATAGGTTTTGGATTTTGAATATTATACTTCTTTAGCATGTCCTCGAAATACTTGACTTGACAAATGAAAATTTATTCTTTAATTTTATGGAATTAAATTCCAAAAAATTACTTCATGATTCCAAGATCAACCATCTTAAATTCTAATTCCATATCTTCCTTGAAGCTATTCAACATCTCTATAGAGCTACTTATAATGATCAAGTCATATACATAGATACAAACATATAAAACATTAGAATTCAATTATTGTATGTAAATAGTTGGTTCCTTTTGGAATATTAAAAATCATTGATCCAATAACCAACTATTTATTCTTGAGTACCAAACTCTTGGATCTTGCTTCAGTCCATAAAGAGCCTTCTTCAACTGGTATACCCAAAAATATTCACCCTTTACCTTAAAACCATGTGGCTATCCCACATATATTTCTTCTTCAATAAATACATTTATGAAGACACTTTTACAATACATATTCAATGGAGTCTTAATTAAATTTTTTGTATCATTAATCTTAATTAAATTCATCTCTAATTTCATAACATCAACCAATTCTTTATTTTGACTAGCTTTTGCATAACTTCTAGATTCACTAGTCATAGATGATAATGTAAACATAGTATTATCATCATAAGAATCATCAAAAAAATTAACTTCCTAATTTTTAATCCTTTATTTCCTCCTCTCATAATTATGATCCAACATTTGAGTGGCTGAATGAGGACTCAACAAACACTTGTTCTTGCTTGGTGCTGATGTAGATGGATGACTAGTCTCTTGTAAAGAGATAGTACTATTTGTTGCTGAATTAGAAACATTTGTAGGAATTTGTAAGTCCTAAAAATAGTATTCAAGAGGATTCCCCACTTCAATTATTAATTTTTTATCTACATGATCATAATCATCATACACTTCATTTTCTAAAATTTTATAATCCATAGAAATAATTGTGGATTTACTAGTAGGATCATAAAATTTGTATACCTTACTTTCATCACTATATCCTATGATATTGTGATAAATTATATCAAAATTAAATTTTATTTTGATAATTTTAATGCATCCATTTCATTCAACATAGATGGACTTTCCATCTCCTAATTGTACTTGGCTTTTTAAGGAAGCATCTAGCTTGGTGAAATCATCTATATGACTTGTCACCTGATATAAGCAACCTGAATCAAGAGACAATTTTTTTTTTCTTTCTCTATTCCCATAAAACATGTGATAAAATAATATAATACTTATTCTAAATCACCTTTTTCATCTTGAAAATCCTTCTCTTCCATTTCTTGATTGGCTTGATTGTTAGCTGCTAGTATCTTGCAATGTTTAATCATATGCCTTGGTTTTTTGTAGTAACAACAATAAAATATTTCTTACTCTTACTTGTGAAGTTAGCTTCAAATTTAAAATTTGAATTTGAGTTTTTTAAACTCTATTTATTCTGATTTTTATTTCTATATTTTTATTTTTAAACCCTTGCATTGGTTTCAAGTGCTTGTTCTAGATCTCCTACATATATTCTCATCTTGTCTTCATGAGACAAAAGAGAAACCACTAACTCATCAACACTTATAGTGTTCATGTATTTACACTCTTGAAGAGTGATCAAAATATGTATCCATTTATGAGATATATATCTCAAAATATTTCTTACTATAACACTATCTTTTATAGTGTCTCCATAAACCCTCATTCTATGAACTAAATCATTTATGCTTATGCAATAATCTCCTACTTCTTCAGAATTTGATATTCTCAAATTATCAAAATTTAATTTAAGAGTTTGGAGTTTTTGTTCTCTTACCTTATTATATCCTTAATATTAATTCTCCAAGGTGTTCCATGCCTCATGGGCATTCTTGCATCCTGTAGTTCTTGAATAAATGTTTGGATCTATGGTACTCTGAAGATGAAAGAAAGCTTGTGCATTTCCCTTTTCTTCATCCTTCATTTTTATTTTTTGATCTTGTGTCAAGATATTAAAATATTTTGGTGGTGTGTCTACCCATGAATAAAATTATCCCAAACTCCTTTCCACACAAGAATTCTCTTCAATTGATCTCTCCAATATTCAAAGTTATCACCTTTGAAAACTAGAATATTCATATAGGCAAAACTCATTAAAGTCATTGTTTCTATTTATAATGCCCTGAATAAACCTTATGAGACTTTATTTAATGTGGATATGATACCAGATTAAGGTTTTGAATGTGTGGAGGAGTGAAAATCAGAATTGTATTTGTCTCAAAATGAAGCTATGTATCAACAAAAATAGTCCCAAAATTACTAGCTGTTAAACTAATGTTGCAGGTGAAATTGTTGACCATAAATTAAACTAAATATATTCAAAACTAAAATAATATGCTTGATTTTATTACTTTATGAGTACATACATAAAATAATAATAAATAAAAATATCCACAATGAATTTTCAATAAGAACAACAAGAATGAATTCATAATTCATAAAATTGCATTACATTTTCATTTGTTGCTTTCTTACTTACAAGAATATATATATATATATATATATATATATATATATATATATGTATATATATATATACATACATATATATATACATACATATATATATACATACATACATATATATATATATATATATATATATATATATATATATATATATATATATATATATATATATATATATTGGAGTGTGCACCAAGAAATATCCACATAAAATTTTATGTGGGTGATAACTCATAACCCACTTAAACAAGTGAATTGGGTGCCAACTCATGTTCCACCCAAAAAGCTTGCAATAGTAAACTCCACCAAAAATGTGAACACACATATGCACAATAGTAAATCCCACTAAGTGAAACTAAAATGATCTTAATTGGGGTCATGAATTCATACCATATAGTAATAGTTCTCTTTGTTCCCCACTTTCCACAAGAGTCAAAGATTCCTCCACATGGGGGTCAATTAGGAATAGTGTTATTTGTCCCCCACTTTACCCAAGAGTCAAAAGGTGAGGAATATTCATTATGACTTTAGAAAAAATTAAATAAAGTATCCCCTACTATAATTTCATCCCATATATGAATATTTTATAAGAATAAATAAGGGACCAACAATATTAAATTTAAAATATCCCACAAAATAATAAAAGATGTCCAACTACAAGATAAACAAGATCCATCTAGAGGACAAACAAGATATCCGACTAGAGGACAAAAGAGATAATATGTGCCTTATAATTAATAATCAAATTCTAATATTGGCATCATACCCAAAAAAAACCATATTTGATCCATATGATTAAAACCCAAATATGAAAATGTCAAAAATAACACTTATAGGTGTATAAAATTCAATACAAAACTTACTTGGATGCCTGCAAGTAAAAATTCAAATGAATGGCAAGTATATTTTATTCCTTTCCTTCCAAAAATTTATATATTCCACATATCCATGAAAAAACTAGTTGAACCTCTTAAGAAACTCCCGAACTAACATAAAAATCTAAAAAATCATATACATGGATGACAAGGCAAATAAATGATTGCAGTTCAAACTTTATGATAAGTTCACAGTGTTCATGAAACTAACTACCCCATTATTTTGTTTGGCCACCATTATCCAAAACTTTTGGTAAATTTTCATCATGTATAGGTATCTCTGAAAACATAAATGAAAAATGATGAAACAAGAACCCTATTAGGGTTGGGAAGCCTCTCTATTTACATGTCTCAAGTGGCAAGCTAATGCCACCTTCCTAAGTCAAACAACAAACTTACAAACTAATGCCAAGTCCCATGGTTCATGGCCCCATTCCTTATCTAGATAAACCAATACTTTGTCAACTCAAACATTTTCAACAAAAGACCAACCAAAATCCAAAAAACCTAAGATGCTTAATATATTGAACAAATCAATTGATTTAATGGCTTCAAATAAAAACCAAAGATTAATGAACCTTTTTAATTTTAATAAAAAATATGCAATAAGAATAAATCAAAAATAAAATAGTGCTCTAAGACTGACATTCCAATAAATTTTTAAAAGTGTAACACAAGACATGGTTATGAATTAAATTTAAAACCAAATTATTGTATTTTTCCCTCTTTATGTTGAAATTAAAGAGAAATTGTAATTAGTAAAAGTAAAAAGGTGATTGCTGAGTTTTTGAGGAAATGAGGGGAATGGTTGGAAGATTTTCAACCGTAAGATAAATTTTATCCTATTAGAATATGCTGGTAAACTTTCAAACTATTTCTTGTTTTAATCCTCAGCCCAAATTGGGCGCAGAGGTTAGAGAAGAGATTTTTGGTTTATTAAAAGAAAAAGAACAGTCATTAAGGAGAAGAGAGGAAGAGGAGTACGTAGAAGAGAGAGGAAAAAAAAGGGTCTCTCATTCAAGACATCAAAGAAGAAGGTGGAAGTAAAGAAAAGAAGGAGAGGAGACAGAAAGATGTAAAGAGAACAGAGGTGTAGAAAGAAGACAGGCAGTACAGAAGACACAAAGCATGTAATCTCTGGTATATGTCATTACAGGTGTGTATTTATTTTGATTTATAAATGAATGTGAGTTCTTTTTGAGATTGATCAAGTTGCTGGGCGTATGATTTCTGGCCATGTATTGAAATTAATAGAAATCTGGACCGTTTACTGTTATATTTTAAATTCTGGGCATTTCAACATATTAAATACAGCTTGGGCGTTCAATGAGTGAGCCGAACAAATATCTGTTTTCATCATTCGTCACATATCTTGTTGGTTGGGCATATTTTATATTAAACAAATTGATTGAAATTCTGAGTAATTGTAATTCTGGGTGCGTCTGTGTTGGCTGGGGCCACTGAAATGTTATATTTGTAATTCTGGGCATTTTCCAGAGCCCACTCATGACCCTGTTATCCAGGTTGCCAATTTAGTAACATTACAAGGAGAAGATCGCCCTTTTGTATGAAATGTAATGATCCTAAGGTCATGCTCTCCAATTGTAGGTGTTGATGTCATGTCATTTGACACTGAAAGAGAGGTGTTGCTTGCTTGGAGGGATTTAATTCGTGAAGTCAATCCAGATATCATTATTGGATACAACATCTGCAAATTCGATTTGCCATATCTCATAGAGAGGGCAGAGATATTAAAAATAGCCGAATTCCCTATTTTGGGTCGTATTAGAAATAGTCGTGTTCATGTTAAGGACACAACATTTTCATCAAGGCAATATGGTATACGAGAGAGTAAGGAAGTTTTAATCGAAGGAAGAGTTCAGTTTGATTTACTTCAGGCTATGCAGAGAGATTACAAGCTGAGCTCATATTCATTAAATTCTATTTCAGCGCACTTTCTTGGTGAGCAGATATGAATTTTTGTAATCCTCAACGGCTTAATAAGCTACTCTAAATTAATAAGCCATAGCCCATCTGGATATTTCTCAAAAATGGCGCCATTTCGAATACTTAGTTTTGATATTGAGTGCACAGGTTGAAAATAATGCACCTGTGGAGGAAGAAGAAGATGACATCGATTGAGAAGAAGAAGGTTGAGGGCTTTGGGGCTGATGCTTGAATGCCATTTTGATTGGCAGATAAGTTTGTTTTTCTTCGTACGCCAGTATCAAAGATTTCTATATTTGTTCCAAGTTCATGATGTGCGGACTGAGTTTTGCTAATAAGATATCTCAAATAATGTTTGTACTTCTTATATGTGAAGAGGGTAGTCTTTAATATAGATATGCAGACCCGAAACTGTGAATGGATTTGTTGGTGGCACGAAAGGTTTGTTCGCTCAGAAGACACTAGAGATCACAGATGACAACAATATCAGGGCAGCTGATATGGGAGATCGTGAAGAGGAACAACTGTTTCCTTGTCAAGCAGAACGGCAATGGCTCTGCTAAGGTTCAATTTAGCAGGGAACCTAACAATCTTTACAATTTGAACTCATACAAGTTCTCAAGTTTGGCAAACAAGAAAACTGTTTCTATTACACCTGGTGGTGAAGATTTGGCAGTCAGTCTTGCAACTACTAAAACAAAGAAGCAGCACCAGCCTGCTAATTATGTCAATAGGTCCATTTTAAGAAAGAATTCCAAAAAATGGCCAAAGCTGTTGTTAACCAGGTTGCTGATAATTATTATCGCCCTGATTTAAAGAGACCACCTGTTGGAGTTCCATCAGCTTCAACTAGGCCTGAAGTTTGCCCAAGCTAGTAAGCAGAAATAATTACAACCGAAATAGTAAGCACAGGAAGAGCTGTCGATTCAAGACCCAGTAAGGGTGAGTCCATTGAAGACACCAGTCAGATCTCGTATGCCCCATCCTAGTGTGCACTAAGTGGACTACCTGAATTTGTGCTTGCTTACTAAATTTATATGTTCATCGATCTAAGATTTGGTTCATCAAATAATGCTTTCCTTAGGTATAATGGTGTTTTGGTAGACTTCTATCTATTAAGAGTAAAACTTAGTTGTATGAGAAAAAAATTAAGGAAGTGAAGCAGTTGCATGATATGACTCATGAATTTAGAAGCGACGTAACTTCTTCTTGTTTTGAGTTTTACATCATTTGGTATCAGAGCTTGAAAGCTCTTGGGAATTGATAATTTATTGCTACAGAATTAAAAAAAGGAATGATGTTACAGTTGTGACAGGCATTGGCAAGGATCAGCAGGACAAAATGCTAGAAGAGCCTGGGGAGAAAAGGTATGAATAATTGTGCTATTTTATTTGAGTTATTGTGTTAAGAAGCAATCAAGTGAAGAAGTGGTGAAGAGAAAGGCAGCCAAGCCATTGAGGCTTAAGAAGAGAAGAAGCCAAGGAAGGCTTATTGAAGATCCAAGAGGAAGCTTGGATAGTTTGCCAAAAGACTAAGGTGAAATAGACTTAGGTGAGGTAAATGATGGAGTTTAAAGCTTGAAGAGCTCAAAAGTAAGAGAGCATAGTGGATGCTCAAGAAGAAGATCCAAAGCAAGGTAAGCTTGGATTTGTAATTTGTGTTTGCTAAAGAGTTGTCTAAAGAGTTGCTGCAGGATTGAGAAAAGAATCAAAAGACTAGGATGCAAAAGGCCTAGGTGAGATCACGTGGATTGTCAAAAGACCAGTCAAGGAGAAAAGGCTTGGGTGAGACAAGGGATCAAAAGACCAAGGTGGAAAAGACTTGGGTGAAGATCTCAAAGATGGAAGTGTTGATGAAGGCACTACAGAGCAGCAAGGCATATGAGGGCAGCAAGAGGAAAACAAGCATCAAAGGTATGACTAATGTTGAGTTTAATAAAGAAATTACTAGTTTGAAGAAAGAATTAGCTAAGGTTAAGGATGAGTATGAGTCTTGGATGAAGCTGAATAGGAAAACATGGGTATGGCCAATGAAGAAGAGATTGAAGTGGCCAATAGATCTCCTAGTGAAAAGGAGAAGAAGGCAAAAGAAGATTGCCATGAAGAGGGAAGCCCAAAGAGGCAAGAAAATAAGAAAGTTTCCAAGTGGGCAGCAAGAAGAAGAAGTTGAGAAGAAGGTTCTCATTGAGGAGAACAAGAGAGGAGAAAAGAGAAAAGAGGAAGTGCCAGGAAGAGCACTTGGAATGTCCATTAAGAGGATACTCATAGAGACATTATGGTCTCTTGTTTTTGTATTTAATGCTATTTTTGAGAGGGTAAATGAAGGTATGAGCAGCCTATTGAAGGTCAAGAGAAGGGCCTTGGAGAGTAAAGAAATTGGTGCAGGAGAAGATACCAAGTGCACAAGTGAATGTGCAGAAGAGAGAAGTAAGTTTGCTGTGGTGATAAGGGAGAAGAAGATGAATTCCAAGATGCCATTGAATGCCAAGAAGAAGAAAGAGAGCAGCCGAGCATAAAGGAAGAAGAAATGACAGATAATCAAGAAGCCATGCAAATGGAGCAGCCCATTAAGGAGGTAAAGTTGAGTTCAATAATTGATTCTTCTTATAAGCATGAAACTGTTGAAATACATGTTAGAGAAGCAATTAGAAAGGTAAAGTTTCCAATTAACCATGGGTATGTGATGCCTAAATGGTGGAAGAAACAAACTCCCAATCAAGAGGAGGTGTTGGTAGAAAAGCATAGATGCAGGATGCCTACATGGCTTGAGAAGAGAAATGGTAAGAAAGAGAAACAAGTATGGGTGCCTAAGAAGGCTAAGAGTGAAGAAGATGTGAGTGTTGAGATAGCAACACCAAGATGTGAGAAATCAATGGAGAAAGGTGAAGGATGACACAAGTACATGGAAGGGTAAGTCAATTGCTTGCAATGAAAGGGATAATGATTTGTTTGAATTATTTAATGATATTTTCATGGAAAATGAGGAATGGAAAGTGGCAGTAAGGACTAATATGCAGCAAGGAGACACTTCCAAAGGGATGGATGATGACAAAAGGAAAGAAGATGTAGCAGAACAGACAAGATGGCTTCAAGCAGAGATTGAAGAAAGCAAGGAGACAGAAGGTATGAATACTGTAATTGTTTTTGATGAATATAGTGATGTTGATGAAGAAGCTGATTTGTATGAAGAAACTATAAAGTGGATGAATGTAATTATAGAGGATGAAAGACAATCTGGTCCTAAGTTTGATATAGGACATGAAGATTTGGATGAGCTGGTGTTGTGTGAAGAGTTGAAGAGGATATAAGAGTTGTTGAATCCTCCAAGAGAGTTGTGTAAAGGTACAAGCTATGGTGAAGGCAGCATTGGAAAGAGTGGAACAAGACAAGAGCAAAGCAATGAGACCAAGACAGTTTTGGTCAAGAAACAAGAACAAAAATGTGAAGGCAGCCAAGAGGCTTCATGGCCTTAATGTTTTTCTACTAAGGTGACTTTTGATGTTTTGAATGCAGGTATGGAAGACATATATGAAGATGAAGACTTATGTTTTGAAGACATATATGAAGATGAAAACTTTGGAGACACATATGAAGAAGCATGGAAGTGGGAGATGGCAGCTGAGAAAGAAATGAGAAGAAGAACATACCAGAAGAGGAAGAACAACAAGATGAAAGGCAAAGACTAGCAAAGACAAATTCAAGCATTATCATTGACAAGAAGACCGTGGGATCCAGGTATAGAATGAAGGCTACAGCATGAAGGCAACAATTCATTTGAACTAAGGTTCAAATTGTTCCTAGAAGGAGAGTATGATGCAGGAGCATCATCACAAGACATGGTTATGAATTAAATTTAAAACCAAATTATTGTATTTTTCCCTCTTTATGTTGAAATTAAAGAGAAATTGTAATTAGTAAAAGTAAAAAGGTGATTTCTGAGTTGTTGAAGAAATGAGGGGAATGGTTGGAAGATTTTCAACCGTAAGATAAATTTTCTCCTATTAGAATATGCTGGTAAACTTTCAAACTATTTCTTGTTTTAATCCTCAGCCCAAATTGGGCGCAGAGGTTAGAGAAGAGATTTTTGGTTTATTAAAAGAAAAAGAACAATCATTAAGGAGAAGAGAGGAAGAGGAGTACATAGAAGAGAGAGGAAAAAAAAGGGTCTCTCATTCAAGACATCAAAGAAGAAGGTGGAAGTAAAGAAAAGAAGGAGAGGAGACAGAAAGATGTAAAGAGAACAGAGGTGTAGAAAGAAGACAGGCAGTACAGAAGACACAAAGCATGTAATCTCTGGTATATGTCATTACAGGTGTGTATTTATTTTGATTTATAAATGAATGTGAGTTCTTTTTGAGATTGATCAAGTTGCTGGGCGTATGATTTCTGGCCATGCATTGAAATTAATAGAAATCTGGACCGTTTAATGTTATATTTTAAATTCTGGGCATTTCAACATATTAAATACAGCTTGGGCGTTCAATGAGTGAGCCGAACAAATATCTATTTTCATCATTCGTCACATATCTTGTTGGCTGGGCATATTTTATATTAAACAAATTGATTGAAATTCTGAGTAATTGTAATTTTGGGTGCGTCTGTGTTGGCTGGGGCCACTGAAATGTTTATATATATATTTATATTTGTAATTCTAGGCTTTTTAATTTGGTGGAAGTTCCAGAGCCCACTCATGACCCTGTTATCCAGGTTGCCAATTTAGTAACATTACAAGGAGAAGATCGCCCTTTTGTACGAAATGTAATGATCCTAAGGTCATGCTCTCCAATTGTAGGTGTTGATGTCATGTCATTTGAAACTGAAAGAGAGGTGTTGCTTGCTTGGAGGGATTTAATTCGTGAAGTCAATCCAGATATCATTATTGGATACAACATCTGCAAATTCGATTTGCCATATCTCATAGAGAGGGCAGAGATATTAAAAATAGCCGAATTCCCTATTTTGGGTCGTATTAGAAATAGTCGTGTTCGTGTTAAGGACACAACATTTTCATCAAGGCAATATGGTATACGAGAGAGTAAGGAAGTTTTAATCGAAGGAAGAGTTCAGTTTGATTTACTTCAGGCTATGCAGAGAGATTACAAGCTGAGCTCATATTCATTAATTTCTGTTTCAGTGCACTTTCTTGGTGAGCAGATATGAATTTTTGTAATCCTCAACGGCTTAATAAGCTACTCTAAATTAATAAGCCATAGCCCATCTGGAGATTTCTCAAAAATGGCACCATTTCGAATACTTAGTTTTGATATTGAGTGAGCAGGTCGAAAAGGGTCAGAACAGTCCAGAATAGTTTCACCAATTCGACAAATCCACTAGACCAGCCCATAATAATATATAGACTTGAGATGTGTAAAGCAAAGGCTAAATATACCATTATAGCAGAACCGAGTTAGATGAAGGTTTTTGCATTCTGTCTATTTTTTATAAGGCCCACAAACCAAGGATGGATTATTTAATGGTATACAGGTATTGGTATTACTCATAACTGAATCTGGTGTTTAATCATCTATTCCATTATATTGTGATAGATAAGGAAGGGATGCAATTCTATAACTCATTATTGATACACAGAGATATGTAAGTTGTATCGTTAATATGTGTATTTTAAAGGGTCTTTGGCTATGAGGGATGTAAGCAAATAGCTATAGGGAAATTATCTGGGTTGCAGGGCCTTCAGAAAGCAGAGGCACTCTTATTCATAATTATGTCGGTTTAAGAATTTTCAGATACACTTGAATGGAGAATTGCCCGAATGTACGGAGAAGGATAAAGAGGTGTTAGTTTGAAGAAGATGTTTTGCTAAACAATTGCAGAGTCTTTACGTAGTCGGGTTTACAAAACTATGACAGGGTTCTCAAATCCATTTATGATGTAAGTTGAAACATGTATATTTGCATCATAGACTAGTTCTAGATGTACTTGACCTAATAAAGGGTCATGATGTGTTTTCAAGAAATTTTAAGGATTAAAAATAGTGGTGGATCCTATTAGAAGTTTCTTAATCATCTAAGTGAGTTGGATAGTGTTTGGACAATAGCTAGAAAGTCTATTTCAAGGCCTAATGTGACTTGTAAATAAAAATCTTAGAGAGCAAAGAGAGAGATAGTGGCCTAATGGGGTATCAAGATCAATTTACAAGGTAATCATGGAAAAATAAGAATTTAAAAAGGTATTTCATGTTTTTATAAGAATGTTTACCAAGTTTGAGGTCAAAATATGGAAGAAAAGGCATGAAATGTGGTTTTGAGGTTTCCTGTGTGTACATAATGAAGAATTCTCAACCCAAAAAGAAATTTCATGTCCTAATTTTAAATTATAATATATGTATTATAACCTAATAAATTCAAGATAAATGTTTAAGGTTCTTAGCTCAAATTTCCAAGCATTGGTTTCTGGATTAAGGGCCTAAACTTTATGAATTATTGTTAAGACTATAAGATGGTCTTAACCCTCTCTAAACCCTAACTTTGACCCAATATGGAAGATATTGATGGAAAAGGATTAGAATTTATTTATTACATATTTTTATTATTTTATCATGTATTGGACTCTCTAATTTATCTCTAGGTGGCATTGGTTTTTATGTGAGTAAATGAACCCTATAGGAATAACCTTATTTCTCAAAAATTTACTGTAGAAGGTAGGGTTGACCAAGTCAAAGTTAATAAATGGATGTATGTTGAAGATTTATAATTATATATTATTCCCATGGTGTTTTTATATAAATTTATAGAACTTAGATGTGTTAAACTGGTCATGTAAGTTGAAGTATCGCTAAAAGGCCTATTAGTGCAGATAATGAGAAAAACTAGGCAGAAGTGGGAATGAGATTAGGTATGCGTTGTTATGGATTAGGGATGGATCAAAATACATGGGGTTGTTTTTAAATACCTATAATAAATTTTCATGTTGGTTATAAGTTTTGGAGGTCAGTAGATATGTTGATAATGTTGCTCATAAGTTGACCTATCTTGTGCAGATGAGACAATGAAGATGTAAGGTGGTGAGATTGGTTTGCAAGACCAATATTTTCACTTGAGCATTGTTTATTTGTATATTATAGTTACCTAATGATATCATAATATGATCCACATGAATCATGAGTCTCTTAAATTGTCTATATAATAATTTAAATTCATTCCCACCATGATTGTGTTTGAAGGTAAATTGACAAATCTGAGTAAGCAACTTGCAATGATGAGTTGGAGGCTCTCTATCCTTAGCTTAATAATATAATGCACATGATATTTTTTTAAACTTAAATTAACTATACATAATTTATATAATATTTAAAGTCAATATAATAAGTTGGAATGTTGAAGCAAAAATGGCTTGTCTGATTGAGTAAGGTCTATGAGAAAGGAGGTCAATAGATTGGTCTATAAGACCAATAATGGTCTTTTATTATTGTGATATTTTTGATGTAATTTTATATAAGGATGATGTAATATCATATTATTATATTTTAATACCTTTATAGTGTTCTTACTGGTGTTAAAATTTCAAGGTTTTATGACTGTGTTTTGAGACCAATTGGTAGTTATGTGTAAACTACTTGCAGAGAAGGGTTTGAGTTGTTTTGCCCTGAGTTATGAGGTATAATGCACATGGTGATCACCCTGATTTAATAAGGCTTATATGAATATGTTTTTTTTTAGGTTTTTTTTGTCAAATATGTGTTTATGTTTTAATTTTTTTATATATACTTTTTGGGTATACATAGGGCTAATATGAAGTGTTCTAATGATGTGCTCAAGGTAGTAATTTGAGATAAAAAGTGTTATGGAGCCTATATTATATTAGAATATATCTATTAGGATGAAATAGTATTTTATTATTATGTTTAAAGTGTTTGAATGTTCTCTAATAATATCAAAGGGTAAAGTGTGCTAATTAGGCCATATGGGATTAGGTCTCCATAAGACCTAAAATAAAAATAAGGCCTATTTGAGAAAGGTCAGATATAAAGGGACTCAAATCACATTTTATCCATGTATATGAAGTTTATAAGATCCATTCCATGGCCTACCTAAGAGTATAAGAGTTATTGGCTGACTAAGAAGGATATGAACAAGAAAAGTCTTGTATATATACTAGGCATTTTTAGGCCTAATGATGGAAGTTGAATGTGTAGATGTGAAGTGAAGGATAAGAGGATTGTGTGTACATACACAGGTGGTAAAAAATATCAAAAAACTTATACAAATCAATCATATACATCTATATGGTTTTATGAGTACTTTCATGATAGTTTCAAGCCATAGAAGGGCTAATTGAGTGAAGAAGGGAAATGACAATTTTTGCTTGTGTGAGAGGAAGATTTGAGGGTGATAGAGGAAAAGAAGACCATCATATATTTTGAGATGGAAAAAATATCAAGGTGGATAGTTTTAGAGTGTTTATTGAGTGGGTGCTTGATCAACAAGGGGGTTGTAGCCTCCTAGCAAGTTGGTGCTTGATAACGTCAAGTTGGTGCTTGATAAATTTAGGGTTTGGTGCTCTTTATTGGGTTGATGATCAAATAAATTTGATTCATGTGTCAAGATCCTACTCCTTAAGAGTACACTTGATTACCTTTGTATAAGCAACTAAACATAGAATTAAACCAGAAGTAATATGTAACTAGAATTCAGAGACAACACAAAATATGAGAAACAATACAATCTATATTAACACTCTTCCAAAAGGAAATACAATGAAGAAATCACACTCTTCCCACACCTCTTGGGTGTACAGTAATTCTCTCTCAATATTTCTCTCTCTCTCTCTCTCTCAATCAATTACAACCAACTCAAACACAGAGTTGTTCCCTCCACCAGTCAGCGATAATCAACCCAATGGTTGTTGTTGCCTACTGCCAGTCCACCAAGTACCACCGAGTACTCCAAGTAGATCTCCTTGATCTTGCACACCTACAAATCTAACTAATCTTACTTACCATGTACATCTCCCTGATCTTGCTACTTGTAGATCAACTGATCTTACACTTGGAAGGATCTCTTCCTTGTCTTTGATCCTTAACTACAATACAGCCCCATGGGTCTCTTAAATAGATCCCAAACCAAACAATAATTAGAATTCCCAATTACAATAATTAGAAACATAGACTCGAGACTAAAATTAGTCTTTACATGCAAACTAAATGTCTGTCTAAAATTACACCAGTTCTAGAAACACACAGGTGACCGATGTCGGTTCCTGTCTGACCGATGTCGGCTGACCCGTAACTGATGCCAGTTATTGTGTAGCTAAAGATGACCGACATCAGTTGGCCTGATCGATGTCAGTTACTGTAACACTCAACAACCTCCTCTATTTGCATACCTATGAAGCTTTTACCTCCACAACCTAACAATCTCCAACTTGGAGATAAATAGCTACACCTGTACTTGTACCTGTATAGCAACATCCTCTAATTTTGTTTTTGGCTTGTATCCCCATCTTCAAGTTTAGTCTTGAAGACCAACAGAAGTTGAATGAAGATTCAAATTCTCCTTTGTTCCTAGCTTTGTTAACATATCTGTAGGGTTCTTATCCGTATGGATCTATTCCAGCTTCAATTCACTTTCCTCCAATACCTGTCTAATGAAGTGGTACTTAAGCTGTATATATCTGGTTCTTGAATGAAAGGCTAAATTCTTTGAAAAATGAATTGCTCTTTGACTATCACTGTATAATCTACAACTCTCTTACTCCTTTCCCAACTCTTCCATGAACCAAGTCATCCATAGCATTTCCTTACTAGCCTTTGTGACTGCAACAACCTTCTACATCTCTGAAATCCTGCTAACCGTCGTTCCACCAACAGTGAACACATATCCTGTGGTTCTTCTCCTATCATCCAAGTCACCTACCATATCCAAATCTACATACCCATGTAGAGAAGTGTTTGACCCTACATAGCATAAATACCTACTACTGGTCCCTCTCAGATATCTATCCATTGAACTGCTTTCCAGTGCTTCTTTCCTAGATTGACCATAAACTTGCTTACAACTCCCACTGCTTGGGAAATATCAAGTCTAGTACATACCATGTACTCAACCTCATTATGTGATTTAAGACACTGTTCTTTGCTCAACTTGAACTGTCCAACCATAGGTGTGCTTATCGGTTTTGCATCTTGCATATCAAACCTCTCCATTACCTTATTCACATAATCCTCTGGAGACAAAATCAACCTATTATTTTCCCTATCTCTAGAAATACTCATGCCAAAGAATTTCTTTTCTAATCCCAAATCCTTCATGGCAAACATCTAAACTAATTTTACCTTTAGCTCAGTAACTCCCTGCATGTGTGACCCTACAACAAGCATATACACTACATACAGTAATAGGATAATGTAGCTATCATTATCTAACCTGGTAAAATAAACACATTGGTCACATTGACATTGACTAAAGCCATGCTTTGTCATAAACCTGTCAAACCTTAAACACCATTGTCTTGCAGCTTGCTCAAGACCATATAACTTGGCCTTCTATCTCACCTGTCCATTCTCTCCTTTCTTTAACCTATAAATCTATTCGTCTTTTAGTGCTTTCTTTCCAGCTGACAACTCTACCAAATCTCCCATTTGGTTCTTCAAGGAATCAATTTCCTCATTCATGCCATGCTCCCACTGTTTCCTAGATTCTACCTACATTGCCTCTTCAAAACTTACTGGTTTTCCACCATCAGTGAGCAACAAGTAGTATAAAGAAGGGGAATAATGAATTTGAGGCTTACTTACCCTTTCAAACCTCCTCATGGGCATTTGAGACTCCTTCATAGCTTGATATCTGCCCAAATTTCATTTTAACAGTGACCGATCCCAGTCATCTCTCAGTCTACATCTAACCAACGTCGATTCCATGCGACTGACCTGACTGACATTGATTCTCACCTGACCGATGTCAGTTTCCACCTGACTGACATCACTGACTTTGGTCTCCACTAGACCGACATCAGTTCCTGCCTATTCGACGTCGATCACTGCCTGATCGACATTATTAACTGTGTTTTCTTGTGAGTGATGATTTTTACCCATGAGCTCATTTTAGATCATAACCTTGTCCAAATTAACCTTGCCCTACTCAGAATTATTCAGCCCCTTGAGCTGATCTCTATCCATCATCTTCTCCTTGAAAACCAAGGCTTTCCATGTCTTGAAAGTATCAAGAATATCCATTCCCTTCTCACTCATTTGACCAAGCCTATAGAGCCACATCTTTGCATCTACATTTGAAGTAGATAAAACAGAAGGAGAATCAGTAATACAAGTAGATAGATAAAGTGTACCTACTTTCTTACCTCTTGCTAATACAAGTGCACCCTTAGAAACTTTCCAAGATTCCTCTGTGAGAGTTACTATGCAACCCTCATCACCCAACATCCCTACAGAAATCAAATTCCTCTTCAGGATGGGTACATGCATGACATCCTTCAACACCCATGTGTTGCCAGTCTAAAACTTCAGTTGCACTTCCCCTTTGCCAACCATTTGACAAGGCTCACCATCCCCTAAATAAACTTTTCCAAAGTCTCCATGGACATAATCATGAAAAAATTCTCTATTTTGGGTTGCATGGAAGGAGGCACCAGAATCTAAGACCCAAGATTCCACTTTATCCAAGGAACATATAAGAGCATCCTATGCAACAATACCTGCAACATCTGCTTCTTTATTTCTTTCATGCTGATCTTCTACCAACCAACAATCTTTCTTTACATGCCTTTTCTTTCCACAATTCCAGCAGGTTATACTGCCATACCTAGATTTGGATCCACTGCCTATCTTTGACCTTGATTTCCCTTGCTTGACCTTCTCTCTTTGATTTCCCCTACTTTTAACACTTAAACCATTACTTGATGATTCCCCTGTGCTTTTCCTACAAATTTATTCATTCAAGATTACACTAACAACATCATCAACTTTTAAGATATTTGAAGCAGATGCAATATTACTTACTGCCATTACCAAGCTATCCCAACTTTCAAGTAAAGAGCATAAGATTAAGAGAGCCTTAATTTCATCATCAAAAACTATTTTGACTGAATTTAACTAGTTTACCAAACCATGGAAATCACTAAGATGACTATATACCGATCCACTTTCCAGCATTTTCAAATTAAATAATTACTTCATAAGAAATACCTTATTTGAAGCTGAGGGTTTTTCATATAAATTTTCCAAAGATTCCATTAACTCTACTGTTGTCCTTGCCTGAGATAAATTGGAAACCATAGAAGCTACCAGGGTCAACCTTATAGCTCCTAGAGCCTTTCTATCAAGAACCTTCCATTCTTCATCTTGCATACATGTGAGCTTACATGAAACCCCACCCAATGGTAAGTACAGATCTTTCTGATACAGATAATCCTCTATTTGCATCCTCCATAATTGATAATTCTTGCCATTGAATTTCTCCATTCTTAGCATACTTTCTTCTGCCATTGTTTTACTTCCACTCAAACAGAAACCCCTATGAGTGACCTGTAATCAACAAACACTTAACACACTCTAAACCAAGGTATTAGTGAACCATGCTCTGATGAACCTGTAGCTCTGATACCAACTGTCAGGATCCTACTCCTTAAGAGTACACTTGATTAGCTTTGTATAAGCAACTAAACACATAATTAAACCAGAACTAATATGTAACTGGAATTTAGAGATAGCACAGAATATGAGAAACAATACGATCTGTATTAACACTCTTCCAGAAGGAAATACAATGAAGAAATCACACTCTTCCCACACCTCTTGGGTGTATAGTAATTCTCCCTCAAGAGTTCTCTCTCTCTCTCTCAATCAATTACAACCAACTCAAACACAGAGTTGTTCCCTCCACCAGTCAGTGACAATCACCCCAATGGTTGTCGTTGCCTACTGCCAGTCCACCAAGTACCACCGAGTACTCCAACTAGATCTCCTTGATCTTGCACACCTATAGATCTAACTGATCATACTTACCATGCAGATCTCCCTGATCTTGATACCTATAGATCAACTGATCTTACACTCGAAAGGATCTCTTCCTTATCCTTGATCCTTAATTACAATATAGCCCCATGGGTCTCTTAAATAGATCCCAAACCAAACAATAATTAGACTTCCCAATTACAATAATTAAAAATGTAGACTCAAGACTAAAATTAGTCTTTACATGCAAACTGACTGTCCGTCTAAAATTAGACCAGTTCTGGAAACACACAGGTGACCGACGTTGGTTCCTATTTGACCGATGTCGGCTAACCCCTCACCGATGTTGGTTATTATGTAGCTGAAGATGACCAATGTCGGTTGGCCTAACCAATGTTGGTTACTGTAACACTCAACAACCTCCTCTATTTGCATACCTCTGAAGCTTTTAGCTGCACAACCTAACATCATGCTCTTATAGGATAATTTTTCCAAGATATGTTTCAATGGGTTTTATTCCCCTTTAGTGTTTCCCATATACATATTGTGTTCATGTGTTTCATTCTCTTATGGATTGGTGCTTATGCTTGCTAAAGATGAACATGATTATCTAAATGATATATTATTTATTAAGTAATATTGTTTAAATTATTGAATATTGATTCACCCCCCCTCTCAGTCATTTTGCTTCCACCATTTGGTATCAGAGCCTAGTCTTTTAAATCAGGTATAAAGGCCTAAAGGAATATCCTCGAAGCAAGGATGGATAGTCAACAAGGTCAAGGTGGTTTCCCTACTAGTAAGGATCCATTTTTAAATGGATATAACTATACCTTTTGGAATTTTATAATTAATATATATTTTATGTCTCAAGGTCATGATGTATGGCAATCAATTATGGATGTCTATAGTGTTCCTCCCATTCCACCTACTAATGCAACATGTAAGAAAGCTAGTGAAAACAACTCCAAGGCAATGAATGCTTTTTTTTGTGGCTTTTCTGAGGTAGATCTTATGAATGTAATGAATTGTGAATTTGTCAAAGAGATATGGGACAAATTGAAGACCATCTATGAAGGTGACCCCAAGGTAAAGATGGCTAAGTTGTAGACTCATAAAAGATAGTTTAAAATCCTAAAAATGATTAAAGATATAATCATTGCATCCTACTTATTGAAGTTTGATGAGTTTGTCAATGTAATTAGAGGATTGGGAGAAGAAGTCAAAGAATCTACTATTGTTCAAAAAGTGTTGAGATCACTAACTCCTAAGTTTGACTCTAAGGTATCTAGAGTAGAAGAGATGCAAGATTTGGACAAAATAGAGGTGGATAGGCTTCATGGAATATTGACTACCTATGAGATGAAAATAATGAAAGAAGACATCCAAAGAAGGAATCATCTTTCAAAGTTGAAAATAATTCAAAATCCAAGAAGGTCAAGGATGAGGAATGCTCAGAAGTTGATGATGATCAACTAATAGCCATATTTATGATGTAGGGGCATCTTCAAATGGAATTCATTATGAATTTTTATATTGATTAAGAGTGATATATGAGGTTTTCTTCCTATTTAGGATTCTTAGAGGTCTTCAAAATTTTAATGGGAGTCATATTGGCATTTTCTCGCGAAATTCCTCTATTTGAATTTTTGAATCTTTTGACAATGTTTTTTGGATATTGTCATGTTTGTATAAGTATTTTAATGTTGTAATTGGGTTATTTAGAATATGAAAAATGGTAAAGGTTGTTCTTATTCATACATGGAACACATGTTTCATCATTTTAATTGTTATGTTAGTGATTAGGAAGTTAGACTCTCCCCAACATACATAAGGGAGTTAAGAGGTAGTTAAGGTAGTTGTAGTTTTCAAATACTTGTAAAATGTTGATATATGTTTTTGGTATGAGTATTTGGAAGTGATTTTATGGGGTTGTATTCTAAGGGATAATGGAAATAAACCCCAAGAAAATTTATAAATAAATTGTGTGTTCTTGAATAGAAAGTTGCAGACCATATCTTGTGCATTTACAAAGACAAATGACTATGCAAGACCGAGTAATAGAGAAAGGAACAATTATGATATGATTTTGTAATGCATTTTGAAATTATCAATTTTAATACATTATTATAGAGGTTGATATTTTTTTATTGTCTACATACCTTGTGTAAGGATATAGTTTGCAAAGACTATGTACATACCCTATATTCCCTATTTGAGAGACTGAAATAAAGCAAGTATTTCATGGAAAGTTTATATTGGTAGGAATTTAAAATGGAATAATAATTAGTACATGTATATATAAAAATTTAAATATCCTTGAGTTATTTTTTATATATGTTTTGGTAGTAATTTCTAAAAACCCCAAACACATGCCCTGCATTGTTTGAGTAATATGGAAAAAAGGACTAAGTATGCATTCTAAGAGACAAAGATAGTATGAAAGCTTGATTTTAAATTTAAGTGTTTTATTAAATTATACTAATATATTTAATAGTTCTACATTTGTGTGGGCACTTATTTCATTAGGAAAGGTATTCAAACCTTGTAATAGTGGTGATAGTGTATTTAGTCAACTTGCAACTTTGCAAGAAACAATCCACCAAAACATCCAAGGGAACATCTAACATTTGAAAAAGGTTTAATAATGTTAGATAGACTAGGATAAATAATTTATAATCCTTGAAATCAATTTTACTATTCATTGTGGTAATTACTTCCCTCTTAGGTTACACAAACTATGTAAACCCTATAGTTAGGGTTTTGATATTAAAATGTGTACAACAGGAGATGCTATCATAAAAAATGTATAAAATTTGGGTTTTATAATGTATTTAGGGTATATATACATATTTTTAAATTTTAAATATGATAAGTACCTTTTAGTATGGAAAATCGGTCACTGTCTGTGTGTAGAATCAAAATAGACCTAAAAGACCTAATCAGTGAGCAAAAGGGCCTATAAAATGGGTCTAGAAGTAGAGTTGAGGAGTGAGATTGAATAAATAAATAAAATGTGATAAAGGGTATTTGAAAAGGTATCCAATTTTTTAGTGCGCCATTATACATGTACATACAATGTAATAAATTAAAAAATGGCTAGTAGGAAAACCCTGTCATAGTGAGAGAAGGGTGAATGATGAGTAGATTATCTCAAGAGGTTTTATAAGTTTAAAGAGAGGTAAAATAAGACTAATATGAGTAATATAAATATTAAAAAAGACATAAAATATGATAGAGAATCATTGAAGGATTTTATCATCCTTTGAACAAGAATAACCCATTAAAAGGGAGAAGGGATTGTAAGAAAGGAAAGGTATTAGAATTGTTGAAGTGGTCCAAAATAAATATTGAGTTATTAATGGCATAGTTACATGTATATTATATAAATAAGGATAGTTTAATCAAGGATATGAGATAATAAAATAAAAAAGAAGACATAATAGATACCTTGAAAGACAACATGAAGGATTCATTGTAGATGAGAGCTAGCTTGTGGTAGAGGTGAAGGGTTATGATCATGTTTGCCTATATAATAGATAAATTAGATAAGACATCTACATCAGTTTACAATAAATTTGAGATTTGGATTTGGTAATTACAAAGGTAAGTTACCCTTTAAATTTTTCAACTATGGCAAGATTGGTTACTTTGAATCCAAGTGTCGTAACAAGGATAAGTCTGATCATGATGAACATCATGAAGATAACAAGAAGACCTACAAGCCTAATAAAAATAATGAGTTCAAAAAGTATGAAGGTAGAAAAGAAACTTTCAAGAATAATAAAAACTTCCACACTAAGGAAGATAATCCTTCTAATGTGACTCAAGTGAATCTGATAGTGATAATGACAATCATGAACCTGAACATGACAATAATGAAAACTTTTTTATGGCCATAGAATCAAACAATGAAGGTTTTTAAAGTGGGAAAGGTATTACGGTTGATGTGGAATTAGATGAATAAGAATATAGAGTAGATCTTGAGGTAGAATTTATAAGTGCACTAGAGGAATTGAAGTTCCAAAGGAAAAAGAATCACAAACTAAGGGCACTAGTTAAGGACTATGAAGAGCATATTGGATTGTTTGAGGAAAGGTTGAGTAACACTTCCAAGGAATATGATGAGATCATCAATCAAGTTGAGGCACAAATTAATGTAGTCAATACTAGACTAAAAGTTAAATAAGAATAATGCATTAGATATGTAACTGAAATAGAAACTTTAAAAGATTAGTTGAACCAAGCATATAGCAAAGTGAAGACCTTTGTGATGTTTAAAAAAAACACTAAGGCTCTAGATGACATATTTAGTATCCATAAGTCTACAAGTGATAAGACATGTCTTGGTTTCAAAGAAGGCCAAAATGAGGCACCTCAAGTCAAGGAGAAGACTATTGATAATAATAAGGTCATCATGAAAATAACTATCAAATAGATAAATTATATAAGGTATGCCAATCCATTCAATGGTTAGTGCTATTTTTGTAATTATTTTTGTCATAGAGCAAGAGAGTGTAGAAGACTCTATAAAAATGAGTACTCATGGGACTATGGAAGGAGTCATAGTTCACATCAGTCAAAAGGTATATATAAAGTGGTTTGTTATAATTGTCATGATGTAGGACACATTGCAAGATTTTGTCCTAACAAGGCTATAAGGTCATCTAGTCAAAATAGCAGGTTTAAAGCCTCTAAAGTGATATAGAGAAGACAAATGAATGTTTGGAAACTAAAGATAATGAAGATGAGTCATGATCAATCTACAAGCTCAAGTGGAATACTTGTGATAGATAATTCTTAAAATATGAAATCAAGTTAGGAATGCCTATTATCAGCTCACATTGATGATCAAATGGATGATGAAGAGGTCAAACCTATAATGCAAATCAAGCCTAAAAGGGTATTAAAGTACATTTAGTCAAAAAAGAGTAAGGAGATCTAGTAGTATCCAAAAGTAGAGTTATTTTAATGACCTATGGGAAGTGGTAACTCCATTAGGCTTCATGGAGATACGAGTCAGGCAACAGAAGCATGATAGATGCTTATTTTTATGGGGATCTATTCAGGTTAATGACTAAGTTTATTTTGCATTGAGAAGTGGTCTTGTTATCAAAATTCATTTGAAAGAGGTATGCTTGTAGTAAAGGGGAGATCTTTGCCTTAATTCTTCAAATTATATATGTTGAGATCCTAAATCAAGAAGGTTTAGCTATGGTAGTCTATGTAGGTATGACTCCAGATGATAGTTATGTAGGACCCTTTGTCATTAATGTCAAAGGGGGAGAAAGTCCAAGAAGGGAGTTTGACCAGCTTGGGGAGATGAAATAAGTTAGATTGAATAATGTTTTTCTATCAATGAAAAATGGGGAGTTTGTTGAGAAGTGTTTTCATTGATGTCAAGGTCAATATTGATGTCATTGAAGTCAAGGTACATTTGATAAAGATGCATGGTGAAGTGGTATGTAATAAAGAAGCCATGCAACAAGAGATAATTTGAAGAAAAACTATTGTCTCTCTATTGAGAGAGAATTTAAAGGAAACCTAGTTATTTTTTTGAGGTTGATGTTAAGGTTCAGTAAAAGGTAAGCATGTTTGTGTACTATTCTTGAGTACAAGGTTCTTGAGAAGGCTTGTGCATAGGATGCCTAGTCTGGTGCATGAGGAAGCATGGTGGATTAGTGAGATGAATGTAAATATGTATAATAGGATTTTTGAGGACACTTTATCATGTATATGAATCATTTGATCACTCATGAGAGCTTCAAGGTGAGTCTACAGGGGTAGACCCTATAGGACTAGCATGCAAATAGACTAGTTCTAAACTCTACCCAACCTAATAAGGGGCTATGAGTTATTTTCAAGACTGATGAAGGATTAAAAACATGGTATATCATGTGATAAGTTTCTTAATCATTTTATTTAGGTGTAAAGTGCATGGAAAATATTGAGAAGGTCTATTTCAAGGCCTAATGTGACCTACAGATCAAAAGCTTGGAAATCAAAGAGAGAGATAGTGGTTTAATGGGGTATCAAGATTAGTTTCCAAGGTAACCATGAAAAAATTATCATTAAAAATTATATTTAATTTTTTTTAGGTATGTTTATCAAGTCTGAGGTCAAAATATGCAAGAAAAGGCATGAAATATGGTTTTGAGGTTTCTTATGTGCATAGAATGAAGAATTCTCAACCTAAAAAGAACTTTCATGTACTCATTGGCATGTGTAATCTATGAATGATAACCTAATAATTCATGGTATTTATTTAAGGATCATATCTAAAATTTCCAAGCATTGGTTTCTATATTAAGGGCCTAAGATTTATGAATGATCATTAAGATTGTAAGATGGTCTTAACCCTCTCTAAAACCCTACTTTGACCTGACATGGAATATATTGATGGAAATAGATTATAATGTATTATATGAACTATTTTTGTGATTTTATCATGTATTTGACTCTCCCAAGTAACTCCAAGTGGCATTGGTTTGTCATGTGAGTGAATGGACCCTATAGGAAAAGCCTTGTTTCTCAAAAAATTGTTATAGCAGGTAGGGTTGACCAAGTCAAACTTATTAAATGGATGGAATTTGAATATTTAGAATTATATAATATTAATTTTTTTTAATAAATTTATATATCTCATATGTTCTAAACCGGTCATACAAGTTGACATATTGTTAAAAGGCCTATTGGTGCAGACAGTGAGAAAACCCAGGCATAAGTGGGAATGAGATTGGGGATGTGTTGTCATGGATTAGGGATGGATACAAATTTATGGGGTAATTTTAAAACACATATAATACATTTTCATATTATTTATAAATTTTAGAGGTTAGTATATATGTTGATAATGTTGCTCATAAGTTGACCTATCTTGTGCAGATGAGACAATGAAGATGTAAAGTTGTGAGATTGGTCTGCAAAAACAACATTGTCACTCAACCATGGTATGTTTATATATGATATTTAATTAATGATATAATAGGATCATAAAAATCCATTATGTGTCTCTTAAAGTTTCTACAAAATTATTTAAATTCATTCTCACCATGACAGTGTTTGAAGGTAAATTGACAAATCTGAGTAACCAAGTTATAGTGATGAGTTGGAGGATATTTGTCCTTAGATGAAGCATAAAATACACATTTTTTTTTTTGGACCTTAAATTACCTATCCATTCTTTTTTATAATCTTGAAATTTAGTATAAGAAGTTGGAATAGTGAAGCCAAAATGGCTTGTCTGGATGAGTAAGGTTTGTGAGAAAGGAGGTCAACAGATTGGTATGTAGGACCAATAGTGGTCATTTATGATTGTGATATTTTTTATATAATTATGATTTAATATAATATTCATGTATAAAAATACCGTAAGAGTGTTCCTATAGATGTTAAAAGTTTAAGGTTCCATGACTGTGTTTTAAGACCAATTGGCAGTTATGGGTAAGCTACATGCAGAGAAGGGTTTGAGCACATTTGCCTTGATTTTTAAGGTATAATGAACGTGGTGATGACCATAAGATCAAAATTATTATATTAATATGTTTTTTTCCATGGTTTTTTATAAAATCTATGTTTTTGCTTCAATTATTTTAGACAAACTTTTTGGGTATACACAAGGCTAATATGAACGGTTCTAATGATGTGCTCCAAGTAGTAATTTGAGATGAAAAGTGTTATAGATCAAATATGATATTATTATAAATATATTTGGATTACATATGATGTGATTATTCCATGTAATTTTTTTTAATGTTCTCCAAGTATATCAAATGGTAAAGTGTGCTAATTAAGCCTAATGGGATTAGGTCTCCATAAGACCTAAAAGAGAAATAAGGCCTATTTGAGAAAGGTCAAATATAAAGGGAATAAAATAATGTTTTATAAATTTATATCAAGTGTTCTAAGATTCAATCCATGGTCAAAATAAGAGGATAAGAGTGTTTGGATGACTAAGAAGGATATGAACAAGAAAAGTCTTGTATATGTACTAGGCATTTTTAGGCCTAATGATGGAAGTTGAATGTGTAGATGTGAAGCAAAGGATAATAGGATTTTGTGAGATTACACAGGTGGTAAAACATATAAAACAAATTATATAAATAATTCATAGAAATACATAGGGTTTCATGAGTGCCTTCATGACAGTTTCAAGCCATAGAAGGTCTAATTGAGCGAAGAAGGTAAAGAATAGTTTTTGATTGTGTGAGAGGCAGATTTGAGGGTGATAGAGAAAAATAAGACCATTATAAGTTTTTAGAGGGAAAAAATATCAAGGTGGACAGTTTTATATTGTTTATTGAGTGGTTTATTGATCATCAAGGGGGGCTATAGCCTCCTAGCAAGTTGATTCTTGCTAAAGTCAAGTTGGTGATTGATAAAATTAGTGGTTGGTGATCCTTGTTGGGTTGGTGCTCAAATAAATTTTATTCATGGTATTATAGGATAAATTATCCAAGATGTTTTTAAATTCATTTTATTCCCCTTGAGGGTTTCCCACATACATATTTTATTCATGTGTTTCATGCTCTTGTGGATTAGTGCTTATGCTTGCTAAAGATGAACATGCTTATCTAAATGATCTATGATTTATTAAGTAAGATTTTTTAAATTATTGAAGATTGATTCACCCCCTCCACCACCCCCCACCCACTCAATAATTTTTGTCCAAATAAAATATACTAAGAGTCATAATAAAAAATGAATAGAGTAATGCACAAGTGAGAACTCAAAATTGACACAAGACCCAATCCAGATATGTATTAAAATCCAAACCAAGACAAACACTTAAAATTTTAATTCAAGCATAATAATGACTCAAATCAATTCATAAAGTATTAAAAAATCATTTTTTGTAATTTTAAGTTCACTGTTTCTTTCCATTCACTATCTCGACCTCACTTGGCTACTCGGAGTCACATCTAAACTAGCTCATATCATGTACTTGCAATCACAATAGACCATTAGCAATATTCATACTATTTAAGAGAAATAAATAAAATAACATCATTAAATAATAATATTACAATAGAATTAAATAATTAATCAATAATTCATTAAGCATGAAATATCCAATGTTAAAATGAAGGTGCATAATAGATAGTTGTCTCAACAATATCATAATAGATCAAAAAACTAGATCATTATAGTAAATAGACAACATATCCAAAAAGTTCATATAGATCATTATAAAAACTAATAAAATAAGTGAAACAAACATGGTCATGACATCCTCCTCCACTTGGAAGAGAGTTGTCCAGATGATTAAAATAACCAAGGATAGTGTTGCTTACAAAGACTCTCATCTTCTCAAGTAACACTTATTTCAATTAAAGGATCCCATTAAACTAGAATTTGGAAAATATCATGATTTTGAAGTGATGTTCTAAGACCTTTAATGAGTCCAACTACATCTTTTCCTCTTCCATAACCTGAAGATGAGTCCAATCTAAAAAATGATAAGGATTAGGTATATACTTTATCAATAATGCAACATGAAAAACATCATGAATCTAGTACAAAGAAGGAGGAAGGGCTAGTCAATAGACAATAGGACTAATTTTCTCCAAAATTTCAAAGGGTCCTAAAAAGTGGGGAGCTAATTTGGAAGACTTTCCAAATTTAATTGAACTTTTATATGGTCTAACATGTAGAATTTTTTTATCACCAACTCTAAATTCACGGGGTGACCTTTTTAAATCTACATAGCTCTTTTGCCTATCAAAGATATCCTTTAGATTTTTACTCATGGTTTCCATTTACCTATCATACTCCTATAAAACATTAAGACTAAAAACATTTCTATTTTCTAAACTTTTCTAGCCAAATGGAGTCCTACACTTACGTCCATACAAAGCTTTGAATTGAACTATTTTAATAACATAAAGATATGTGTTATTGTATAAAAATTTAACTAAGTGTAAATAATATTCCCATTTACCTTGTTGATCCATCAAATAAATTATTAACATTTCTTCCAAAACTTGATTTAACCTTTTCATTTGACCATGTATTTCTGGGTGATAAGCGAACTAAAGTTCAATCTTGCACCCAAAGCAATAGTCAAAGTTTTCCAAAATATTGAAGGAAAATTTTTATCTCTATCAAAAATAATAAATTTAGGCATGCCATTCAACTATATTATTTCTTTTACAAAAATTTTAGCAAACACAAATGCATTGTCAATTAAACTCATAGCGATGAAATGACCAACTTTAGTAAATTTATCTATTACAACTATAATAATATCATGTCTTCTTTGATATTTTGGAAAACCAACTATGAAATCTAGATAAATAATAGAGCACTTACCTCTTGGAATATATTGAGGATACAATACTTCACTTGGATGGAAATGTTCAGCTTTCATGTGCTAAAATTTCAAAAAATTTACCATGAAATCAATAACTTCATGTTTAAAACCAGGCCAATAATATAACATTTTCAACTCATATGTCAACTTCATAACACCAAGATGAGAAAAATGAGGTGTTACATGCACTTATTTTAGTAAAATGTTCTCAAGTCACCAAACTCAGGCACATAAATTCTATTTTTATGTCTGATTAGACCATCAAAATCAACAAAAAGGTCAAAAAAATATTTTTTATAGGCTCGACAACCAAACTTGCACTTACCTCTTGACAAAATTTATTAGAATGTTATTGTTATAAAATTTTAATTATGAAATTGTTATGCATAATAGACAAGGTTGAGAGATACATGCATCAGTTGAGTGCATTAGAAATATGATTTTCCTTAACTTTCACATAATAAATATTCATATCAAAATTGCTCATAAATTCTAGACATATACATTAGCATGTGTTCATCTCATTCTGAGAAAAAAAAATATTCCCAGATGCGGTGATAATATTTACTTCAAAATGCCTACATATAAAAAAGTGTTTCTATTGCTTTACAAATAATCTAAATGCATATGAATAATTCATCTTTATAGTCATAGAAATTATTAAAAAATGGACATGTTCAAATAATCAGTTAAAAACAATTGATAAAATTAGAAATACCTAATTATATTATGTGGGCCATTTCACTATTAGATAGAGTGTTATTCGATATTCTTACAATCATATATTTGATCTTAGAGACTTTTCATAGAAGAAAAGTGTAATACAAAATGATTTTAATTGTTCTTTTACCTCTATGAGTTTTTCCTAAATAATGTTGCATTAAAGTCTTTTTAAATCCTTCATCAATGATTAATTAAAATTCAAGTTGTAACTAAACCTTAGTCAACTTAAAAAAATAGTTATAACTTTATTTTAAGTTAAAGTTACTTTTATAATAAGTCTTCATGATTCTATAATGATATGTCACTTTATAAAAGTAAACTAGATAAAGAATTAAGTTACAAATTATTTATAAATACCAATAACACAAATGTTATCATTGGTGGGGTCCAACTACATGACTTAATACTTAATTAATCACTAAATGCAATCATCATTAAGTTAAATAATGTATAATATTAATTAATCAAAAAATAAGTATTTTTAATGTAAAAAATCAACCACAAACTCATATTTTTTAAATGTAATATCCTTTACAAATGGAATTTCAAGTCAAACTAACTATAATTCATCCAAAAAATCCATTTTAAACATATCTTCTTATTGAAAAATTATTTTAGACAAATATCTCTAATTATTTCTTATCTTTTCAAAAAAAAAATATTTTTTTGGTAGATCTACTGAATGGACAAACAAAATAGAAAATGATATTATCAAAAAATACTATAACAAAAACTTGAAATATCATGATCAACAAGGTAGTATAATTAATAATTTAAAGTATCTAAAATTATTAAAGATAACCAAATTAAAATAGGATCCGAATAACCAAACATAACTAGTTTTCTTCACCTTCATTTTATGAAATCAAGTTAATCAATGGGACACGAATATATGTAATGTATTCATTATATTCCATTGGAGTCATAGGCTTCTTTTAATTCAATCCTCCTGATTCATCATTTACCTTTGGCTTGATCTTCTTTAATAATTATGTTATCACATGTAATATTGAAGGGATACTAGCATATGTATGGCTTGTAAAAGAGTAATCATGGGAAACAATAGTTGCATTGGGATATTTTAATTTTATTAAAACATTATTTTGAAGTATAGGATTATCAAGTACCTTGATTTCATTGGTATCATGGGGAATTTAAGAATAATAAATATTTGGTGAACCATATATAAAATGACAAGGTTGCTAATTACCTCTTTTAAAGGCTTTACAAGCATGAATACCATGAGGTATGAAAGAATTATGAGGGACAATATGCAAAACATTATAGAACATGAGTTCATTATCATCAACATGTAAGGAAACTTAGGAAACTTGGGTACCTCATCTAAAAACTTTTGTAAATGTGATAGCATCTCTTAAGTCCCTAAAAGGTCTACCTCAGCATGTACCATGTGTAGGTGGTACATTTATACCTTATTGGTTGGTTTCATCCTAGAGAATTACTTCTTCACTATATGTGTGATTGTTTCACTATTTTTTCATGTTTATTTTTCTTTATCTAAGAAAACAAGAAGAAACTTAAAAGAGGGGTGTGGTTTAGAAGAACCTAGTTTTTATAATGCCCTCATGATCTAGTCGATTGTAGATAACTCTTTTTTGGCTCGAGAGGATGACCTAAAAATAAGATAAAAACTAAAAAAAGGTGGATTATCAAGATAGATAGGTGGATTTCCTAGCAAGCGATAGATCCAATAAGCACTAGACTTCCTTGGAGGCTGTCAATCCACTCTTTAAACAATCAAGTTCTTAAAAATAGAAATAGATGCTTGTATGAAGTAATTGAAAGTACTAAAATCAATGCAAGAGATGATTTTGAATAAAAATGAATATTTTTACCAAAATAGAAATAACTAGTTAAAAACTAGTGGTAAAATGTTTAAACTTAATTTAGAAAATAGTTTAAACCTCTGTGGTGTGATAGAAACTTAAAAATTGAAATTTGGATGAAGGTTGATAGGTGTAAATTACTTGCTATTTTTTGGAAACTAAAACACATAGTGACCAATATCATTCACCATGTAACCAATATCAGTTAAGGATAATTGATTCTAGTTAGGTGATGACTGATGTTGGTTAAGTGATGATCGATGCCAGTCAGAAGTGATCGATGTCAATCTTTATGGGTTTTGGTTTTGGGGAAAGAATGGATATTATATGAGTTTCATAAAGGATTTAAAATTTTATTTCTAGATTGGATGTTGGTTTTGAGGTTGGAATCAGTTCCCAAAAGTATCAAACTTAGGAGTTGGATAGTTAGGTGATTGGGAATGGTCTATGGGTGCTTGGTTAGAGATGGATTGCATGGAGTTACCTAACTCCAACACAAGGAAGAATATGAGAGAGATGGGGATATGGGTATAAATATTAAAAACCACTAAAACTAACAACTAAACTTGATATAAGTGAAGATATTTAACTTTTGGAGTTGGCTGACCTGGAGAAGTGTTGAGGTTGGGTGTAAGCTACTTGGGATCTTGGAGAAAGTGGGTAGAGTAACAATGCTTGATATCCTCATGGTGAGTTTTTGGGGTGCTTTAATGTCTCTATTATAGTTCATTGGTTCACCTGGGAGCTTGGATTTGCTTGAGAGATAATATTCTTATGTAAATAAACATTTTCAAGCTCCTAAGGCAAGGTGTTTTGGTTACCTTAAGTAACCAACATGTGTCTGTGTCAATCGGCAATGATTGAGGGGTGACTAATGTTGGTTAGGGATAATAAGTCCAAACTTGCTAAATTTAGTTGTTTGCACTTAATTTTGGTTGCTAAGACCAACAAAAAATATCTAAGGTTATTTAAGGGAGCATTGATATGCATGAGGAAGAAGTCTAAGAGGTTAAGGAATTGAAAACCTAGGTGGGAAATAGTTCTAAGGCTAGGTGTCGATCATTTAGCCATTGGTTTAGGTGGGGATGTATAAATAGGCCTATTTAACTTAATTAACTAATTAAATTAGCCAAAAATAGGGTAAATGGGTGTGTTGAAGGATTTTAATAATTAATCCTAACCTAAGGGGGCTAAGAGGTGTTTTGTGATGATTAAGATTGTGCATTTTTAGTGTCTACAATTTGCCCCTTTTTATTGTGTATGTTACATCCTCAGGTTGAAAAATAAAAACAAAAAGTGCAGTGGAGAGTTTGATACCCCAAGTATGGGAGGAGGTGTTTCCCCTCAAACTAAGATGTGATACGGTTGTAAACAAAGTCAGGTGCAAGTTTGACAAGTGTATATGTGTGGTAAAGCATGTAAGATGGTATGAAGTGGAAAATAAGGTGGCAATGAGGAGGATGAGGGATAAGTGAACCAAGCCACCACATTAGGCATAATGGATATGGGTGCACTTATAAATGCAAGTCACCATGTGAAGGTGTCTATGTTCATAGGGGGAAAAAATAGGGAGATCCTAAGAAAATGGAATGGGGAACAGTTACCAAAACCATTAGTGGGCATATTCATAGGCATCTAAAAGGTTTGAACATAAAAATCATAGATGAGCGTAATGTCATGGAGCATGTCAAGGTGAGATAAATTATTAATTTAATGAAAATGAGTGTGGGATGTCATAAAAAAATTGTGAACAATTTTGTTATATGGTCCAAAGTGGAGTTCTAAGGGGTGGAAAAGGGGAGATAGGGTTATAAAAACCCTATAAGGGTCGAGTGATGTCATTTAAGGTTGATCAGTGTCAATCTCCCTAACCTTGCTGGTGATCAACATCGATCACCAACCAAACCCTAAAAAGAGTTGACAATGACCTAAAAGTTCAAAAACATTCCAATTTTGGAAAATTGTGTTGTTTGGCTACCAGTTATATTTTGTTTGGAGTGAAAATGAATTAAATGTAAAAATCTCGTGAGTTGAGTAGTTGAGTGTGAGTTGACTCAAGAAATTAAGTGAAGTGTGTATGTGGGGTAGAGGAGACTAGGTGGGCTAGGTGGATAGAGGATGTGGCAAGTGGGAGGATGAGCCAAGGGTAGAGGGTACATAGTAATGTAGTAAGCTCTACTATGGATGCACACATGAAATGATGTAGGCTTTCCTTCTTCATTATTTGGCTTTGTTATTTTTATTGAAATTTTGCTAGTTTGTTGAATTTGGGATTTTTTTTTGAAATGCATGGGATTAAGAATTTATGATGGTAAGAGGGAAATTGTAGTATTTAATGTGATTGTAGTTAGGAAATAGGGTAAGGGGAAGGAATAGGTTAGGGTAGTCTATGTATTTTTGTGTAGTTTTTGAGAAAAGTAGGGTTTGGGGATTTAGCCATGATTCATAGTAACTAATGCCAGTCACTGCCAACCAACATTGGTCAATAGGGATTCAATGTCTATCAAAGTAAGGATTGATACCAATCCCTAATACCTAACCAGTGTTGGTCAATGCTTGACCAATGTTAGTCATGAGAAAAAGGGCCAAGGTGTGAAATGGTTGAAGAAGGTAGGGGGAATGTTTAATTTTGATTAGAGTTTATAGAGGCTTGGCTTAGGGGGATAAGGCCTAGGCTTAGGATTAGTGTAGGCATGGGAAGGTTTGATTTGTAACCTAAGATGTTGGTAGGGTAGTATGATAGGTGGAATAATTGCATTGTTTGGGAAAGTGTAAGGTAAACTAAGTCATATATCTAACATTTGCAAGCAAGGGTGATGTTGACTATATGAGATCGAGTACTACCACTCTTAAATATTTATGCAGATATATGACCCAAGAGGATTAGGATCACATGGTAGTAGTTGGGTTGGTTGGCATGTAATATTATTATTGTATGCCCTAAGATACTACGATAATGATAGCCATCATCGAGAGATGGGACTTGACTACCAACACATTTTTTTTTACTAATGGGAGAGATCACCATCCTACTAGAGGACATTCATAGGATTCAAAGGCTACCAATACATGGTTGAGAAGTGGAGTTGATCCATAGTGATGAGTAAGATGCCTACAGGGACTAGCTATTTAAAGAGTATTTTTGAGAGGCAAGATGGCATGTGAGTGGTTTTTAAATTGAGGATTTATATCACATGAACACTGAGGGGAGGTAGCTCATGATGATGATGATAGATTCCACTTGTTATGTGCTTCTAGACTCTAGTGGGGGAAGATTTACCTGGGATTTGTTAGGTGTGATGGTAGACATGATTGAGGATTCAATAGTCTTTACATGGGCCCCAACACTATTGGTTCATATCTATCATGAGATTTAGGGGTATCGAGTGCACAAACATTATGGTATGAGTCTATGATTCATATGACACTACTGGGCATATGAGCATGTCACTATTTTTTAATCAGTTGGGATGCCATGAAATACATGGGATCACACCAAATTTAGAGCAAGTTTCATGAGATGATGATTTGACATGGAATTACCATGAGTAAGGGAGGAGATGTAGGACTTGGATTGGTTCAAACTATAATTAGATGCATTGGTGGATAGAGAGGTTATCTAAAACCCATACATAGAATTCCCACCATGGAGGAGTCCAAAAAACATATATTTTCCTTGTAGATATTTAAATGTATACATGGGAGGCGATAATAAGAGGTAAAATATGATCATGTTTGATCACCTTAAGAGATATTATGGCCTGATATAGGGTGTATTGGGATCATTCTCAAGATACAAACATGAGGATATAGAGGAACCATTGTCTCCACCCCAACTAGTAGAGGATGATCCATTATACAAAGAGATACTAGTTACTATAGGCATAGATGATGTTGGGGTTACATAAGAGTACATCAGATGGTGGTATGGATAATATGCTATAATGTTTGGGGGAGATGGGGGTCAGGGCCCAAATAGAATTTTAGGTGGATAGTAGTAGGTTTTGAATGTGAAGATGCAGGAGGAGGTTGATAAAATGGATGTAAATTCCTTGAAGAGATAGGTAGTGATTGTCAAGAGGGACCAAGAAAGAATGGCATTGGCTATAGTATAAGCAACACTAGCTTCTATGGCATTAGAAAAGGATATGACATAGGGTCAGTTGGTAGTGAGGACTTAGGAGAGAGACACTATCCAAGGATAGGTTGTGATCATCACCCAAGAGAGGGACCATGCATGGGGATAGATAGACACACTTACATAAGAGATGGATTATGCACAAACACAAATGGCCACCATTACCTAGGAGAGGGATACAACATAGGGCTAACTAGGTACCATCACGTAAGACAGGGATGGGCTATAGGCATAGGTGACCTTGATATCATTGGAGAGAGATGCTTTGAGATAGGTAAAAGGATGGGCATCTATAGGACCCGCTTGAATAATCCTAATGTCTATATATGTGGCAATAATGTTAGAGTTAAGGTATTATGAGGCAATTGTCTCCACCCAATTTCTAGATGTGCCCCAGTATGTTAAGTATGTAGTAGACTAGGTTGTGGGAGGGAGACTTAGTAACATGACATTGATTGATTAGGTAGCATCTGTAGGTGCTCAGATAGGTCTAAGAGATGGATAGGCTCCAACAGTAGTAGTACCCCTGCACCATAGACCATATTGGAAGCTTTTTGCATTTATATGAATTTGATTTTGGCCTATAAGCTGATGTAGTGAGATTTATATACCATTTTGAGAGACATGGACACTTTATATATATATATATATATATATTTATATCATTATTTTGATTAGAGTTATGATTTTTTGATCATGATGTATGTTGTTTGTGGTTATGGTTAATTATGCTCATGTAATTACTTATTTCATGACATTTATGATGTTTATGACTTGTGGTGATTGATTTAGCATTATTCATGTTAGTAGGTGTATGCTCAATTAGATGTTTGACATTTAAATTAATGAATCTATGCGATCCCATACTTAGATAGATATGTGATGGATAATATATTGGCTTGATTCATTTATTTAGCCCAGAAAAATGATAAATGTGGTTATTAACTTTATGATAAAAGTTTATGAGAAATTTTAATGTGATATAATTAATTTGATTTTGGCATGGTGAAAAACACTATTGACTTTAGACAGATGGGATGTTAAAATTTTTTAAATGAGATGAGAATTGGATAATGTAATTAAATTTTTTATGATAAAAACACTCAAAATAAATGAGGTGAAAGGTTAATGAAAATCATAAAACATAATGTATTTAAATGTTTATGATTTCATTTATTTGGATGAGAGTTGTTTTAAAAATGTTTTAAACTTATCTTAACATATATATTAATTGTGGACAATAAAACTCTACATAATAAAAGAGGAGAAAGTTGAAATAATAAAAAAATAAATGTCTTAATGAATGTATCAACAAGTAGGTATGAAAAAGGAAGAAGGAGATGCGATGCTCTTTCATACACAAGGACCATAAATAGGAAGGTGGATCAGCTTATGAACATAAGCCCTTCACATGCTTTGCATGAGCATTTATTAGTTTGTTAAGAAGTTTTTTGATCACATAGTGTCAAGTAAGCTCAAAATCCCTTATTTTGTGGAGAGTAAAAGGGGAGAGAGATGATGATGGAATCTTCTTATGGGGATATCTTGCCCATTTTGTAGGTTGCTAAAGAGCCAGTATAAACAAGTCTATGTCTTATTTTGGTGTAGACTGATCGATGGGGGAAGTTTACTTTTTGAGTGTTATGAAAGTTGATTATAACTTCCAAAAAATTTCACTTTTTTGAATTTTGACAATGGGTATTTTTATGCTTTTGTTGTATTTTTTTTTGGAGAAGGTGGGGAAGTTGATCAATACGAGAAGCCTCCATGATATTGATTGTTTTAAAAAATGTTTGAATTAGCCATCCTTCAAGGGATTGGTCTAAGTGTTTGATTTGTTAGGCTTGGATAGTTGTCCTTCAAGGGAGAAGTCTACCTTATTTTAAGAAATTTTTGAATTTTTTTGTCAGTTATCCTTAAAGGGAGTAGTCTACAATGCTAGAGATGACCCAAAAGATACAAAGTATTTTTTTCTTTTTTCTTTTGTAGAGGTAAAATTATTTATATAAGATTAAGGATTACCTTTATAAATGCAAAACTATAACACAATAAGGTTGAATAGTGGGTGAGAGGATGCTTTAAGAGACAAAGACCATGGGATTCCATCCTATTACAGATGAAAATTAATATGATTCTATGCTTTAATCGGTTGCCCTCAAAGTAAGGGGATGAAGGTGATAATCTCATAAAATAAGGGATGAGCTTAAGTTAGACAAAAGGTGAGTTTTGAACTATTTTAACAAAAGAAAGTATGCAAATGTAAATAATTTAGGGGCTTAGGTTATATTTTCCCTTCAAGAGATGGTAATTGGTAAGCTCCTGACCCATACTTATGTGTTATAATATATGGTCCAAGATAATTAAAAGCAAACTTGCCCCGCTTACTTCTTTCCATATTGGTTACATGATGATTTTTATTTTAAGATGAGGTATTTGATATTGAATTATCATTATTTTAGGTTATTTTTATAAGTTCACTTGATTAGTTATTGATAGACATGAAGGTAGTTAAGCACAGCCAAATGATGCTCATCAAGTAGTTCAAGTTGGGATAAATTCTCTTGATGATAATCACCCTTGAAAATGATATCTGTAGGGATATATGAAGAGAGGGAACTTGGAATTTGAGAGGAAAGACAACCTCAGCTCCAAATAAAAGAGAGAAATGGGTAGCACATATAGGGGTTCAAAATTTGGTTTGATATGGCCATAAGGCAAAGGGAATGTGTAAGTGACAATCCCAACTAGATGCATTGACTATTTTGATTAGCATTTTGTTAGAAGTTTTAGCCTATACATTAGCTTGTAGATGATAAGGTGATGAGAAGCTTAATTTAATGCCAAATGTATTACAAAGGTTACTTGCTTTTTTGTTTTAAAAATATTTACCATTATTAGTGATGATTTTGTGAGGAACACCAAAGTGGTAGATAATGTGATGGTTAATGAAGTAGACAATATTATCACCTTTGGTTGAAATGAGGGGGATATCCTCCACCCACTTTGTTAAATATTATGTCATAGTGATGATAGAATGATGTCATTGTGAAGAATGAGGGTTGATATCACCAATAAGATCTAATCCCCACAATGAGAAGGGCCATATATCCTTAGAAACTTGAAGACCATAACTAGGGGCCATGTTGTTCACATTTAACACACTTATTTACATAATCAAAATAGTCTTGGTTAAGGGAAGTCCAATAATAGCAAAGATGAAAGATATGCTTAGCAACAGCTAAACCACTAAAGTGTCCTCCACAAATCCCATCATACGTTTCCTTGATAATGTGAGAGATTTCATGACTATGTAGGCATCTAAAGAGGAGACTGTTAAAGCTATGATTGGAAAGAATTCTTGATAGTATGGTATAATGAGAGGTAATTTGTATAAACACTTTTTGACCATTTCTAGAGAGATGAGTAGTAATGTCTAGATTTAGATAGTCAAAGATTTTCTTATACCAAATATTAGATTGGACCTCTTCCACATGACAAATAGAAGGGATGTTTAATTTGGTATAAGAGGGATCATTAAGGCAGTGGATAGTGATAGATTTTAGAATTAGAAGGTGTAGATGGGATTTAGGAGGCAAGATAAACCATGGTATCAAAAAAATTATTAGTAAAATGTATAGTGGCTTGGATAAGGTAATGATCAAATGACATAAATATTGTATCCACTAGTTGTTTATACTATTTTAAGATGTTATTTTTACATTGGTAAGAACCATTGGTTTGGTTGACCACAATTTGGGAGTCAGCAAAGATGCTAATCGATTTGACTCCCAAAGATAAAATTGTTTGGAGACTAATTACTAAGGCCTCATATTCATCCATGTTATTGGTGAAATTAAAATCAAGTTTAAAGGATAAGGGAAGAGGATCATTATCAAAGGGAATAAGGATGATATTAGAACCCCCACCATCTTGACACTTTGATCCATAAAATAACATGGTCATCTGATAAGTGAAATCCTCTTGAGAAAGAGTTGATGGAATCATCAGGAAACTCAAGAGGAAGAGGATGGTTGTCTGCTAAAGGTGCTTCATCTAATCAATTGAAAATGATTTAACCTTTAATTGACTTTTTTGGAGAAAATCAAGATCAAACTCAACTAGAAGCATGAGCCATCTAGCCATACGTTGATTTTGATATGGCTTAGAATGCATGTACTTGAGTGGGTTGATGTTGACTATGATGAATATTTTGTGGCTAAGAAGGTAGTGATAGAGTTTGGAAGACAAAAAGACGAAGGCAAGGAAAAATTTATTGATATGGGTATATCAAGTTTCATACTCTATAATTTTTTAACTTAAATAGTAGACTACTTTCTCTTTATTTTGATCATTACGATGCGTAAGCATGGCCCCAAGGAATGGTTTGTGATGAAAATTTAGAGGTAGAAAGGTTGGCCCTCTTTTAGAGGGACAAGAGAAGGCAAAGAAATAAGGTACTCTTTAGGTGATCCAAAGGCTTTTTGATAATATTTTCTCCACTTAAAGGAGATATATTTCTTAAGAAGGTGATGAAAATGTTGACATCTATTATATAGTTGAGAGATGAAGTGATGAATGGATTAGAGATTCCCTTGTAAACTATGGAGTTGTTTGATGTTAGTTAGAGGAAAAATGTTGAGGATTACCTTGACTTTGGGGTTAAGTTAGACATGGAAGTGGATAAGGTGTTTAAAGATAACCTTAAGGACTATCAAATGATCTTTACAATATTTATATTTTCCAAGGAGGTCATCTACATAGTCCTCTATGGTTTTATGAATAAGGTCATGAAATATATAGGTCATGACATGTTGGTAAGTTATACCAGTGTTCTTTAGACCAAAAGGCATGACCCTATAACATAATCTTGCCCGTGGGGTGGTAAAGGTAGTTTAATGTTGATATTTTGGGGCAATCGAGATTTGATTATGACCCAAGAACCTATCCATAAGAAATAACATCTCATGGCTAGTAATAAGATCAACAAGCTGGTAAATGCTTGAAAAAGGGAATTGTCCTTTAGACAAGAAAGGTTAAGATTATGAAATTTAATACAAATATGAAGTCCCCCTATTGGTTTGGTGATAGGAACAACATTTGAGACCCATTAGGGATAGTCAATGGGATAGATAAAGTTGATAGATAAGAGTCATTAAAGCTCATATTTGACAAGAAGGGAAATACGAGGGTACATCCTTCAAAGATTTTGCCAAATAGGATTGGCATCAAGGGTGGTAATAATGTTATGGATGACTATGGTAGGTTCTATTCATGTCATATCATTGTAAGACTAAGTAAATGCTATGATACGATCTTGCAAAAAGGAAGATAAATTTTGACATTCTGAGGAGTCTAAGGATTGTTCAATTTTAACTATGTGGGGGTTATATTGAGTGCCCAAGTTGACATCAACAATGGTTTCATTCAACATGGTTTAAGTTTTAGGAAGAAGGGATTAGTGAATGGAATAATATTCAGCACTATGATAGGTGAGAAGGGAATCATCATCTTGACACTGAACATTATTAATGGTATGAGAGTCATCTTCTATCATATCAAGATGAGTCAAAGGAATAGTTCTAGTTTCCTTATCCTTTTGATAAGTTAGGGGTCCCAAACTAATCATATTGATCAAAAAAAGTTATGGGGAATAGTATTAAGATCCTCAAATTTTGAAGGAGAAGGGGTTGGTGAGGATGGTATTTATTCCTCAATGATGGTGATAGGAGGTGGGTTGGTTGGTTCCTCTAGTGGAATGAATCTAAGACCAAATTATTCACAAGGTTTTCGGGTTTTTCATAGAAGAAAATCATGTGGTTTGTGTTCATAGTGACCTAAATTAAATCCCTTATAAGGAAACCAATGGAGGTATGTCTTGTCAAACTCTGATTTATCTAAGTAAAAGAAAATAAAGGTGAATGGTTTAGTAGAAGAGGAGGTAGTGGAGGTGAAAAGTGCTTGATCAAGTCCCCCATAGATAAGGTTGGTTTGGAAATTGGGAGGCCCAAAGGGAATGATGGTTCAATTATTGGAATCATAGATAGGATGGTGGTCAAGATTCCTATACTCTTGGGGATTAGGGAATACATCTAAGGTCAATAGGTGATACTCCCCAAGTAAGAGACATTGGAATGTTGATTCCAAGGGGTCCTTTATGGGCATTTAGGAGGAAAGTATGGATGAGCTAGTGGAAACTTGGTTGATGGAAGAGGAAGGGGATGCATCATAGATTGGGATGAGAACATCATTAGGTTGATAAGTCATATACATGACTTTAAAGGACTAGGGTTGGCTAGTATGACATGGACTTGACACTCGTGCTCAAACTTGATGCACCAATGTAAGGTGGATGACACACAACCCATGGAATGGATCTAAGGGTGTCCAATAAAAATGTTATACTATAACTCACCTTCTACTATGTATAAAAGCTCAGGAAGAATATGAGGTTCCAAATGAATATGAAGGATGACCACCCCTCAGGATGTTGTCATGGTATCATTGAAAGATCAGAGTACCATTATAGTTTCTAACATGATGTTCTCTAGTAGTTTCAATTAGTCATACACATGGGAGGAAATGATAATAATGTTGTCTCCCCCATCAATCATAACCCTCTTAATATAGGTTTGGTTGATGTGAGCAATAATGAAAAGGGGAGGATCTAGATCATTTGGATGAATAGGGGGTATCTCTAAATCTTGGAAAGTGGTGAGGGCATATATCTGAAGGGCTCCAATGAAGGTTAATAAAGGTCACGGATATTTAGGTTGAACCTATATAGACTACAAGGCCTCTTTCATGAATTGACAATGTTGGAATGAGGTATTTATTAACTCATACAAAATCATCTTCACTAGTGTTTGGTGAATTTATTTTAGAACTATCCTTTATATTGATTAAGAGGGGTTGGATTGGGGTGCACCCAAGATATAAATCTTGTTCTTGGGTGAAGGTATTTAGGTTTGGTTGGATGTTTTGGTGGTGGAATAAGGGTATGTCCATGGGATAGACACCTTTGATTTCCATTTATCCTTTTGGGCTTATGATTAGGTGACCACATGAATGGTATGGATTTGTAAATGATTTGAGATAGTGGACTATTTTTATTCCTTGACACTCTTAGATAAGATATTGAGGGTAAGTAGACATGGGGTGGTTGATTTTGGCTTTTGGCTTGATTATGGTATCATGGGAGGTTCCTCTATTAACAAATCATCCTCATCACATGGTTTGTGAATTATGACTTGGAATGATTTAAAATTCTTCACATCATGTCTAGGCATCATATGGTATGAGCAAATCAAATTGCCATTAAACTAAGATGGCTTAGGACTGAGAGGATCAAATAACTTGATAGGAGGTAAAACCAAGTAGGAATATTGAAACAACCTTTTCAATATGGTTGAATAATACTCTAGAAAGGGTGGCAAGGGAGTGGTGTATTTGGTTTTGATAGTTAAGGTGGAATCCTTCTGAGGGGTAGGCTTGATAATTGGAGATTTAGGTGGTGGAATGTTCTTGGTAGCTAGCTGGTTTGGAATTAGAAGGCTTTGAGGTTGAGGATTTGGAAGTATAAGGCTTTGTAAAAATAGGTGGAGGTGTAGTTATAAGTCGAGGTATAGTTATAAGTGAAGGTGTAGCTAGAAGCAGAGGTTGGGTTTATGTTTTCTTTGGGAATCTTGGTCTCTTAATCAAGGTGGAGGGGTGAGGTTCTAATATGGAAGAGGGATGTGGTCTTATAATTGAAAACAAAGTGGAAATGGGAGGAAAGGGTTTGGATTTTGTAATCCAAGATGGTTCAAATTTCTTTGTTGGCTTGAATTACATATTCTTAGGCAAGTTTGGTAGTGTCAAGTCTAACTTCAATGGAGGATGGGTAATATTCTAAGTAAGAAAGACACCTAGGTTCTTGATGGGATTTAATGGGATAGTGGAAGGTTTTTAGGTTGCTTTGGAGGGAGTTGGGTTGGATGGTTTATCTAAGGTTTAGGAGGTGGAAGATTTTATTGGTTTGGGTGGGGTGATGGTAGTTTCATTAGTGGAAATTGAAGGTTAGGTAGACAAGGGTGAGGTTGATGAATCCTTCTTGGATAGAAATGGGATCCCAAGGCAATGCCAAAACATGGCTTAAACAAGATTTGGTTGAGAGATAAACTCTAAGTTTTGGACCAACCTATAAAATGGCTTATAGGTGGGCTTAGTTCCTTCAGTGTTGGACTCAAAGGATAAACTAAATGGCTGGGAAAGTGGGATGGCCATGTGTTCATTTTCCTCTATCAAAGTTTCTAAGGTTTATATGGGTGATTCCTCTATGGGAGGAGTAGGTGAAGCACTCCTTTACTTAGGTATGATTTCAAAAGGAAGGGTGGATAGCTCTATTAGGGAATAAAAAGGGATAAAAGTGATAATTTCCTCCTTTGCTATGCTTTCTAAAGGAGAGGTTGGTGAGTCCACTACCTTGATAAGTGGATAAGGGATGATAGTTTCTTCCTTTTTTATTTACGAATGTAGGTGACTCCACTACCTTAATAATTGGAGAAGAAGTGGTAGTTTGGGACATGGGCTCATTAATTATTAGTTATTTGAGAAAAAAACATTAACTATGTGAACCTCATGCTTATGGAATGACTCCACATTAGTGTGGTCATTATTTATAGAAGGTGGGTGGTTGGGGAGTGGTTGTCTAAAAATGTCAAGTGATTGATTGGGGGATTCATTCAAGTTATCCATCATAATTTCACCCTTGTTAATCAAATCTTGAACAATGTTTTTAAACATTTTACATCTATTAACATCATGTCTAATAACATGGTGGAAGATACACATTTAATTATCCTCATACCAACTTGGTATAGGGTTGGAGGAATTGAATTGATTAGGTGGTTTTATTGGGGTAAGTTGGATAATATATTCCTTAAATAACTTTTCCAAAACTGAAGCATAGGACTCCCCTAGCAAAGTATATTGCTTTTAGACATAGTAGTTTAGGTTTTGGAATTTTGGTTAGAAGAGGTAGAAGAAATGGGTTGGTTGAAAACTGGAGGAGGATCCATTTTAAGGATAAATACATTTTTAGCTCCTTTATATTTGTTTTTGTTGTTTGTATGGTTTGTGGGTTTAGAGGAAGAATCTTTGTTTGATTTCAAACTAGAATTTGTGTTCCTCAATTTAAGCTTTCCCTCATAAATTTATCTAATCTCCAACTTTCAAGCCATGGTGAATGCCTCATCAAAGGTTTGAACCTATAATGTTGATGAGATATGATTGGCACAAGGTCGATAAAAAATATCAATCAATTTAGGTTGGGGCAAAGAGAAGGAGAGTTGGTTGATCAACCCTCTCCAACGGGCCACAAAGTCAAAAATTGACTCAGCCTCAAATTGCCTAATGGAATTAGTTCAATGATAGAAAATTTATTGGAAATATTAATAGATAAATGGTCCAAGAAATTTTGGGTTAGTTGGGAAAAAGAGAAGAGGGAGTGCCTAGTGATGGCACTATACCAATCTAACGTGGGTTCATCTAGGGACATAGGGAAAGTCCTAAGAAGAAGAGCATCATCATAAGAAATCAAATAACATGAATGCCTAAATTTTCTAAGATGTTGTTTGGGATATTATTTTCTTTGGAATTTATCAAATTTTTTAAGTTCCCATTATTCGGGGTATGGTCAAATTGGGATGAATGGGTGGATTGGCTCATTACAAATTTAGTTATATGACAAGAGATTATGGGTGCCATAAATAGATGAATCTAGATTAGTCATCTTATCCATCAACATCTTGATAAGATGAGTTTATGGTGATGCACCCACATAATTGTAAGGTATATTTTATTAGGGTTGTGAAGGTGAAACATATGGGTAAATAATGGGGGGTTGGGAGGATGACATGTATTGGTAAGTGGGCATAGAAGGTTTGGAAGATGCCATGTATTGGTAAGTGGGAATGGAAGTTTGGGAAGAAGGTGGAGGCATATACCCTTATGGGTTTGGGACGTACCCTGGGTTTAATGGAATAGACATTGGCTGGGTTGGTGGGTAGTTACCTTAGTGCTAATAGGTGGGAGTGTATTGGGTATGGAAACTACCAAATTTAAGAAATGGGTGGAATACGTTGGGTTGTGAATGGCAAGTGGTAGGGAAGCAACACTAGTTGGAATCATCCAAATAGTAAGTGGTATATGGTTTACCAAAAAGTTGAGTGGTTCTTACATTATAAGGGTTAGTGGTAGGTTTGGTAGGGATAGAAGGGTCCCAGGTATTGGTTGGTGGAAAGGATTGGGGTTGGGTGGTGGTATTTGAAGGGTTGGTGGTGGAGGAAGAGGTTTGGGTCACCATAGGTTGGGTAGAGATAGTGTAAACTATGGTCTCACCCATAAGTTAAGTTGTCATGCCATAGGGTGGTTGAATGGATGGAACCAAAGTAAAATTATGATTATAAATGGTGGAAAGTTAGTGTTGGAGAGCCATAGGATTATTATCAAGAAGGGTCGTAAAATCTATATCCACTCAAGTAATAGACTGAGGCATTATGGGACTTTGAAAGTGGTCATGAGAACTCTTTAAATATGGAGCATGCTTTATGGATGAAGAAGAAGAAGATGGGTGGTTGGGAGGTGGATCATGGTTTGCTTGGTTTCTAACTTGTCTTCTCAAAACCATTGAAATAAATATGAAATAAGGGTGAAAGTGATCTCACACACTCAAAAAGAAAGCAATAAAAATAAAAGATTTAAGGAAAAAAAGCATAAACTAAGAGTACGTTTAAGTCCTAGAATTATTTTTATCTCTCTTTGGGCTCATGCATTAATATAAGAACTTATGAGACTCAACATGGGCTTGTAGAATGTGAACTAGGAAATGAAGTCTAAATACAGTTTCAATTTGTTTGAGTTTCTCAAAAAAAATTATTAGGATTTGGCACATGGCTTGATATTGTGGCCTACCCCCTCACTTCACACACCATAACAATAAGGGTGTTGGTTGCTTAGCCAAAATATACCAAATTTTTAGAGTTTATACTCAGCTAATGAATTGAGTTTGGTTTCTCCCCCTAGTAGTGAAGTCCAAGTGGAATATCCAAGAGAAAGGTTTGCCACTAAGTGATGAAATCCTAGTCAGGCCTTATGTTAGTGTTTGATGTTTAATTTGAATGAGTAATTTGGTATTGTGTGTGTGATAAGAAGTGAATTGCAATGATAAATTTCACCATTTAAATTAAAATATGTGAAACTAACAAGCAAGCAAGCAATGGATGCAAGTTATTTTTAAACCCAAAGGAAAATTTTGATTTCTTTTCAATGAGTACAGGAAAAACTATGATGCACATAAATATTATATGAAGATGCAAGTCCTAATCCTATGATGAGTGCCTTTTTTATTTTTAGAAATAAAGGAAAAATGAAAAAAAAAATTATTTTTTTTAATAATGCAAAGAAGACAAACTTTCTTTGGAAAAGAAGAATTGGAAACTATAATTTTCAATGAAGAAATGAAAGAAAGAACATTTTTATTTTTAGAAATGAATTTTGCAAATGGATGAACAATTCATTTATGCAATTAAATGTCCTAAAAAACTAATAACCCAAGAAAAGATCTAGGGTCCCACTAGGTGTGCCATAATGTTTCACTATTTTTTCATGTTTATTTTTCTTTTTATTAGAAAATAATAATAAACTTAAAAGAGCGGTGTCATTTAGAAGAACCTAGTTTTCATTGTGCACTTGTGATCCAATTTATTGTAGATACTCCTCTTTGGCTCGGGAGGATGACCTGTAAGCAAAAAAGAAACTAAAAAAAGGTGGATTAGTAAGATAGATAGGTGGATTACCTAGTAAAAGCTATAACTAAGAAGCACTAGACTTCCTTAGAGGTTGTCAATCCACTCTTTAAATAATTAATTTCTAAAAATTATAAATAGATGCTTGCATGAAGTAATAAAAAGTACTAAAATTAATGCAAGATATATTTTTGAATTCTTTGAATGCTTTTACCAAAATAATAATTTGTTAAAAACTAGTGCTAAAATGTTCAAACCTAATTCAAAAAGTAGGCTAAACCTCTATGGTGTGACAAAAACTTAAAAAACAAAATTTGGGTGAAGGTTGATAGGTGGAAATTGCTTGCTATTTTTTATAAAACACACAGTGACTGATGCTGATTATTGTGTAACTGATATCAGTTAAGGGAAATTGATGTCAGTTTGGTGATGACCGATGTCAGTCAAAGGTGATCAATATTAGTCTCTGTGGGTACTAGTTTTATGGAAAGAATGGTTGTTAGGTAAGTTGAAATAATAATTTAAAAGGTTGTTTCTGGATTGGATGTTAGTATTGAGGTTGGAATAAGTTCTTAGAAGTATCAAACTTAAGAGTTGTATAGTTAGGTGATTGGAAATGGTATGTGGGTGATTAATAGGAGATGGAGTGTTTGGAGTTGTAGAACTTCAACACAAGGAGGAATATGAGAGAGATGGGGAAATGGGTACAAATAGTAAAAACCATTGAAACTAAAAACTAAACTTGGTATAAGTGTAGATACTTAGCTCTTGGATTTGGCTGACCTGGAGAAGTGCTAAGGTTGGGTATAAGTTTCTTGGGATGTTGGAGAAATGTAGGTAGAGTAACAGTGATTGATCTCTTTGTGGTGAGTTACTAGGGCACTTTTATGTCTCTGGGCTAGTTTGTTGGTTCACCTGGAAGCTTAGATTCATGTTGGCTAGGGAGAATAAGTCTAAACTTGATAAATTTAGTTGTTTGTACTTAAGTTTGGTTGTTAAGACCAACATGAATGGTATGAGGTTATTTAAGGTTGCATTGGTATGCATGAGGAAGAATTATAGGAGGTTAGGGCATTAAATACCTAGGTGGTAAATAGTCCTAAGGTTAGTTGTTGATCATTTAGCCATGGGTTTGGGTGGGGAGGTGTAAATAGGCATATTAAAATTAATTAACTAATTAAATTAGCCAAAAATGGGGTAAATGGGTGTGTTGAAGGATTTTAATAACTAATCCTTGTTTTTACTCATTTTTGCTTTTTACATTCAGAAGAAATGAGAAACTGAAGTTAAATGGTCAGGGGTTAGATGATACCCAGATGAAGTTGCACACCGTTATCCAGATATTGAAGGAGCTCCTCTTTGGTTGTGGAGGATGACACTTGTAGATAAGAAAGACTTAAATAAAGAAAATGTTAGATAGATATATGGTGGACTGCCAAACAAAGCTCGGTCCTAGAAGTGTAAAGACTTCCTTGAGGGATGACAATCCACTAGTTGATAAAAAGAATGTTAGATAAAGAGAAATAATGAAAGACTAAGAAATATAAAGTAGACAATGCATACGTATATTTTATTGTAAGTCTCCCACAGTCACCGATGTTGGTAGTTTTGCCAGCGTTGATTGGTCAAGGTTGCCGACGTCGATTAGTCTATCGACATCGATAGGGGCAATGGTCGATGTCAGTCAGGGCAATGGCCTTAGATGGGTTTTGGATGGGTTTATGGTCGACAGAGGCGTCTAGAGGGAGTCTGGGTCTATTTAATGGTTTGTGGAGGATTGCAGGATAGTGAATATGGTTTGGGAAAGGGTTAAGGTAGGGGACAGGGGTGGAAAGAGAATAAGAGTGAGAGGAAGGCCCCGAGAAGAAATTTGGGTTGTCTATCAACAGTACTCAAGAATATTCAATGGACTAATCACCAATGCATTCTAAAAATACTGAAATATAAACTAGAATAATACTTAGCTCTTGGTGGAGAACCAAAAGTGTAGAAGACTTGTTTTCATTATGGCTGATGCAGGAGACTTCGTGCAATCTTCTAATCCAATGTGGAGTGAATTTTGTAGAGTTTCTTATCCTAGAGAGTGATGATAGAATGCTGATGCTTGCAAAGAGTTGAGGAGCAAGAGAATTCAGATCCTGGGAGCAAGAGAATTCACCTTTGGGCTGCAGTCGAGGTCAAAATTTAGTTTTAAGCAACTGACGTCGGTGATACCACTGGCATCGGTCGACTTTTAACTGACATCGGCGGCTAGAGAATGGGAAAAAAGGCTATTTTTAGCCTTTTGCCCATTCTTCCATCTACCAAGTTTGGTTGTCATTATTAAATAGTCCAAAGGTGGGTTTAATAGGTGTGAGAATTAGTGGGGGAGTTAAAATTAGGTCTTAGGTAATTATGATTAGTCATAGGGTGATAAATGGCCTAAGAGCTAGGAATCCAAGGTGAGGTGTCTGGGGGGATTATTAATTTAAAATAAGTATTTTAAATTAATAAAGTATAGGTTAGGCATGTTGAAGTTAGAAAGGGACCAAGGGGGGTTGACACTATTTTGGTGTCTACATTTGCCCCTTTTTGTCTTTTTGGTTGTTCTTAACGAATTGCAAGACAAAAATAGGAGTAAGTTGCCCTAGGTATGGGATAAGGTCATTTTTGTCTTGTTGGTTGTTTTGATGAACTGCAAGACAAAAATAGGAGTTGGTTGCCCCAGATGTGGGATGAGGTCACTTTTGTCTTGTTGGTTGTTCTGATGAACTGCAAGACAAAAATAGGAGTTGGTTGCCCCAAATGTGGGATGAGGTATTCTCCCTCAAAGTGAGAGTCGAGGGAAGGTAACCTGATATCGGGTGTCAATTTGATAGGCAATGGATGGGTATGGTGGAGGTTGAGTGTGAACGCTGCAAAAGTTGAGATTGACTGTATACCACTTCACGTGATAGATAGGTCAAATTGTCATAGTCAAAGGTCAAGGAGTGCTAAAATTGAAATAACCGATCCCCAGCATTTAGTCGTAGCTGATTGGGTTAAATGATTAAAGCTGTAGCTCCAATGGTCATCGTGTTCCAAGTATCCCAAGCTCAGGAAGTGCTCCTGAAAAACATGAAAATGTCACACATATCAGGGATCAACTGGAGCGTGGTCCGATAATAAGTGTGAGGGTCATAATATGGGTTGCGCATAATCTTGCTAACTATTCATGAGGTAGCATACATGCAATCAAAACAACCAAGGCAAAGTCATCTCAAAAGTGGTTGTGGTCTAAGGAGATAGTCATGATCTCCAAGGTCATTGGTCAAGTCAGGCTGAGATATAAGTCATCTCAAGTGTAGTTTATTATGGATGGGGAGATGCATGTGATCTTCAATGTGCCCCATGAGAAGTTTAGGTAACTCATTCAGTGTCAGGGCTGATTGTTTGGTCATGATTTTGGGTTGGTATAGATAGTTGGTCCATTAGATGGACGGATGAAGGAATGTGGTCAAGCTAACCTCAGAAGACCCCATGTCAACTGAGTGTTGCCTACATAGCCCCTGTTTGAAGGGCCTCAGGCCAATGTAGTTCTCCCAAAAAGGGAGGAAGAGGGTTGGTTATGGATGTGGGTTGGATGAGGTTAAGTCATGGTTAAAGGTGAAATGGTTTGTCCATCAGGTAGATGAACAAATGAATGGCCGATGTCATTAGGGAGACGAATGGGTAAATGGCCGAGCTAACCCCAAAATACTCTGTGTCAATTGAGTGCTACCTACATAGCCCCTATTTTAAGGGCCTCAAGCCAATGTAGTTCAGAAGAAGTGTCAAAGTGGTTGATGATTGTTTTGGTCATGTGCGGAATGATGAGGGTATGATGATGTTACAGCTTTTTCCATATTGTGTGATGGTGTATGCTGTAACATAGGTTATATGGTTTTTCATCCCAAAAAATTTCCATATTGGTGATGGTGTATACTAAAAATGAAATGAACATATTTATGCTTCAGCAAGTAATGGTTTATGCTTGACATAAATTATGTTTGGTTGTTAGTTTCCATGTGTATTGTTTTCCATAGAAACTAATGTGAATAGGCTATGATAATGTTGGTGGTCTGAAAAAGGTTTGGTAGGTTTGGTTTGGTTTAGAAAATGATTTGGTTGGTTGGTTTTAGTTGTATGCGACAAAGATGTATAAGAAGTGAAAGGCGCATTGCTCTTTCATTGACAAGGACCATAATGATAGCATAGATAGGGTTTATGTAAACAAAATCCCCATTCATGGATTACGTCATTGACCATTGTTTGTGTTAGAGAAGTAGTCAAATCACTTGATGTTAAGTGAACTCAAAATCCCTTGAGTATGTTGGGGTAATAAGTTTGATTATGCGAGATGTGAGGATAGCGTAACCCTTTTTAGCAAGGATAACTTTGCCCTTTTTTATATGTGACCCTGAGAATGACTATAGGCAAGTCCATGATTTAATTTTTTTTTGGTAGACTGATCAATGCGGGAAGTCTACGTGGGGATGTCATTTTGTTTTGTGGTCATATGTGAAGCTGATTGATGCGGGAAGCTTCTGAGAGGGTGTTGTTTGTAGCAAAATTTGTGTATAGCCATCCTTCGAGGGAGTGGTCTATATTCTACTTTGTATGTTGATGTCTTTAAATAGTTGTCCTTCAAGGGAGCAGTCTATTAATTACAGCAATGATACAAATGTCCTTTGAGGGAGCAGTATACATTTATAGTTTATGACCTTTTGAATAGGCATCCCAATTTTATATGTTTTTTTTTGACTAAACTTTTGGTCATGGACTTGACTATAGAGCTTTGGGGGTTTCTCTTTTATTAGGACAAAGCATTCATGCTTTACCAAAGGGTTGACTAATGTATGTAGGGAAAAAGGGTTGAAAGGAATAGGAATGACGATGACGGGGGTTGCTCAAGGGACAAGCTCAAGTTAAACATCAATTGAATGATTACTTGATTAATAGTAGAATGGTCGTAGATGCAAGGCATTAAAGGGCTCAAGTTCTAGTTGGCCTTCAAGAGAAGACAGATGATAAGTCCCTGATCCATACTTGTGTGTTATGATATAAGGTTCGAGCCAATTGGGAGCAAACTTGCCTCGTTTACTTCTTTCCATATTGGTCACATGTTGGTTTTCTTTGAGGACAAGATCTCTGATTTTGAAATCTCATTCTCTCAGACTTTTGTTATAGGCACATTGGATGCGATTTTGGTAGATATGGAGATGGTTGAGGGAAGCAAGGTGACGTTCATCAAGTAACTCAAGTTGAGCCAACCGATCTTGACAAAAGTCATCGTTAAAAAGTATGTCATGCAAAGAGATGTGTAGAGAAGGTATATGTACTTCAAGAGGTAGGACAACCTTTGTTCCATACACTAGAGAGAAAGGTGTAACACCTATAGGGGTTTGAATGCTAGTGCAGTAGGCCCACAAAGTGAAGGGAATTTGAATGTGCCAATCCCTTCTAGTATCGTTGACCACCTTCATTAGAATTTTGGTTAAGATTTTGTTAGAAGCTTCGGCCTACCCATTTGCTTATAGGTAGTAAGGTGAGGAGAAGCTAAGCTTGATGCCAAATGAGTCACAAAGTTTTTGGACAGTTTTGTTTTTGAATGATTTGCCGTTATCAGTGATGATCTTGTGGGGTACACTAAAATGACATATGATATGGGTGTTGATGAAGTCGACAATTTTGTCGACTTTAGTGGAGATGAGAGGAACAACTTCCACCCATTTGGTGAAGTATTCAATTGCGGTGATAATGGACTAATGTCGAAGAGATGAATGAGGGTTAATCTCACCAATTAGATCTAAGCCCCATTGTGAAAAAGGCCAAAAATCCTTAGCGACTTGTAGAGCATGGCTAGGGACGTGAAGTTAGCGTATTGTTGGCATTTGATACAACACCAAACATAGTCACTGTAGTCTTGGTGAAGAGTGGGCCAATAATAGCCCAGGCGAAGGATGCGCTTGGCAACCGAGTTACCACTAAAATGTCTGCCACAAATCCCATCGTGGACTTGTTTGATAACGTGAGACATTTTAGTGGAGGTTAGACATCAAAGAAGGAGGCCATCGAAACCTATTTTATAGAGAAGACCCCCTAGAATAGTATATCAAGTTGTGGTTTTGATAAAATCCCATCGCGCATTGCTAGAGAGACTAGGAGGGATAATAGAATAAGTTAAGTAGTCCACAAGTTGTTTATACCAAACATCCTGTGGGCTAGAGTCGATGGTGCTGACAAAGTTGATGTTAGTGGAGATATATGAAGGTAACACCAAATGGTGTACCATAACATAAATTCTTGAAGAAGATGATGAGGATGGAATGCGTGAGGCGAGAGAAGCCATAGTATCAACAAACTTATTTATAGATCGAGGAACAGTTTAAAAGAGGTAATGGTTGAAAGATTCTAGCAGGGTGTCAACATGGTGTTTGTACCTTTTCAAAACTTCATTTTTACAAAGATATGAACCATTGATTTGATTGATGACTAGTTGTGAGTTGCCAAAGATGTTGATGGTCTTGACGCCTAGGAGAAGGGTGGTTTGAAGTCCCAAAATTAAGGCTTCATATTCAGCCATGTTGTTGGTACATTCAAAGTCAAGTTTGAAAGATAGGGGCATGGGCTCACCCTCATGAGGGATGAGAATGACCCCCACACCCCCACCATGTTGACATTTAGACCTGTCAAAGAACATTGTCATTTGATAGAAAATATCATCAGTGGATAACGTGGCGATGGATTCGTCAAGAAATTCATAGTGAGAGGGCTGGTTGTCAGGTAGAGGGGCATCAGCTAATTGGTCAGTGATTGTTTGCCCCTTTATAGACTTTTATTGGATGAATTTCAAGTCAAACTCAGTAAGAAGCATGAGCCAACGAGCCATACGTTGATTTTGGTATGGCTTGGAATGCATGTATTTTAGAGGGTCGGTATAAGTGATGACGTAAGTTTTGTGATTGAGAAGATAATGACGGAGTTTGGTAGCGGCAAAGACTAATGCCAAGTAGAGTTTTTTGGTATGAGTATACCGAGTTTCATAATCAATGAGCATTCGGCTTATATAATAAACCGCTTGCTCACGATGTTGTTCATCTCAGTGTGCGATCATGGCACCTAAAGAATGATTTGTTGCTAAAATGTAAAGATAGAAAGGTTGGTCGTCTTTAGGTGGAATAAGGACTGGTGGAGAGACAAGATAACGCTTAAGAGCTTCAAAAGCCTCTTGGCAGTCCTTATCCCAATTAAAAGAGATGTCCTTCTTGAGGAGGTGATGAAAGGGTTGACATCGGTCAAAAAGCTGCGAGATGAAGCGATGAATAGATTGAAGCTTCCCTTGTAGGCTGTGAAGTTACTTTAGATTGGTAGGTGGCGGCATCTTGAGTATAGCTCTTATCTTAGTGGGATCAATCTCAATGCCACAAAGGGAAACAATGAAGCCTAAAAGCTTCCCAGAGAGAACCCCAAAGACACATTTCTTGGGGTTTAGTCAAACATTGTATTGGAAGAGGTGAGTGAAAATGATTTTGAGAATAGTTAAATGGTCACGACGGAGTTTAGATTTGCCTAGTAGGTCATCCACATAGTCCTCCATGATTTTATGGAGGAGATCATGAAAGATGTAAGTCATGGCGCATTGATATGTGGCACCTACATTCTTTAGGCCAAAAGGCATGACCCTATAGCAAAAAGTCCCCCATGGGGTGATGAAGGTAGTTTTGTGCTGATCTTCTGATGCAATTAGGATTTGGTTATATCCTAAAAACCCGTCCATGAGTGATAGCATCTCATGACCGGCCATAAGATCAACAAGTTGGTCGATGTTGGGTAGAGGAAAATCATCTTTTGGGCAAGCTAGGTTAAGGTCATGATAGTCAGTACAGATTCAGATCCCCCAATTGCTTTGGTGACAGGGACGATATTTGACACCCATAACGAATAATCAATGGGTCGAATAAAGGAGACGGAGAGAAGATGTTGAAGCTCCTCTTTGACAAGGAGTGCAATGCGAGGATGCACCTTATGAAGCTTTTGTCTGACAGGCTTAGCCTCTAGGTTTGTGATAATGTTATGGATGACGATGTTAGGGTCGATGCCAGGTATATCACTGTATGTCCAAGCAAAGGCTTTGCTATGGTCTGAAAGGAATTTGGTATAGTCAATTTGTTCTTGGGTATCCAAAGATTGACCAATCTTTAAGATGTGAGGAACGTCAGAAGATGGTAGGTTAATGTCAATGGTCAATTCATTTAACATAACCTGCATTTCTGAAGGAAGTGATCGTTGGATGAAAGAGTCATCTGCACCCATGTAGGTGAGAATGGCATCATTGTCTACACATTAGACAGTGTTGATGGTAGCAAATTCATCATCTATCATTTTTGGATAAACGAGAGGGAGAGACCTGGATACCCCACCTAGTTGATAGGTTAGGGGTTCCAAGCAAATGGCATTTATGCAAAAAAAACTATGAGGGATGGAAACCACCAATTTCATAGGTGAAGATGGGGGAATAGGTGAGTTTGGAGGTGATTATTCTATGATAGGTTTGAGGTGAGGGTTTTTAGAAGTTTCAGTAGGTTCTTCAAAACCTAGGCTATGTCCCTTCTTGGCATTCTTTATGGCCTCATCATTTGGTGGTTCGACAGGTTGGTGGGAGCCTTGTTCATAGCGCCCAAAGCCAAAGCCATTCCATGCACACCTATAAAGATAGGTATGAGCAAAGCTTGGGTTGCCAAGAAAAGAGAAGTCAGACGTAAATAGTTGGGGTGATGAAAGAGGATTCCCATCAGTGGGAGCTCGATCTAGCCCTCCATAGATGAGGTTTGTTTGAAGATTGGGAGGACCATAAGGGATGACCATTCCGATACGATGGTCATAGATAGGATTGTGATGAAGTTGTCCATACTCTTGAGGAGTCTGGAATATGTCCAAGGTGATTAAATGATACTCCCCAAGTGAAAGACATTGGAAGGTATCTTCCATAGGGTCTTTTATTGTCACTTGAGGAGGTGGTGTAGGTGTAACTGCCGTTTGCGTACTTGTTGAAGCTTCCATGGGTGGAGGCGGTGTTTGGGTCGATGTCTTGAAAGGAATGAGAACATCATTGGGTCGATAAGTTGTGTTGCATGTCTTGAAAGGGGAGGGGTCTATGGGAATCACATGGACTTGACCGTCGTGTTCAAATTTGACACAACGGTGTAATGTAGAAGGGATACAGGCCATGGCACGGATCCAAGGTCATCTTAATAACATGTTGAATTGGAACTCTCCCTCGATGATGTAAAAGAGCTCTGGGATTGTTCATGGGCCAACATGAATATGTAAGACGATGGTGCCAATGGTAGTGGCGGTGGAGTCATTAAAAGATCAAAGAATTGCATCAGTTTTTGACATGCAATTCTTTGGGAGGGCTAATTGGTTATAGGCATGGGTGGAAATGATATTGATGCTAGCACCCCCATCAATCATAACTCGCTTAATGTGAGTTCGATCAATGTAGGCTGTGATGAAAAGGGTAGCATCCTGATCTTCCAAGTTGGAGGTAGGAATTTCAAAATCACTAAAGGTAATAGAGGTGACAGTGGGTAATGATTGGACTAAGGCAGCTAGTGGTTGGGGGTCCTCAGGTTAGACCTCCACTGCCTGTAAAGATTTGATTAAAGCTTGATGATGTTGTGGAGAGCTTTGAATGAGGTCATATAAAGTCATCTTCATGGGAGTTTGGTGAAGCTGTTTCATCATAGAATCACTGATTGCCTCTAAAGAAGTGGGTTGGGATGTACCCAAGATAGAAATCTTGGGTTTGAGTGGTTGAGTAGGTTTTACAAATGGGTAGGTCCAAGGAATAGCAACTATCTCTTTTGCTTTATCCTTTAAAGTTTGTGACCTAGTGGCCACATTGATGGTGTTAATCTCAAATAAAGGGGGCGAAGGAGGTAAAGGGACCATAGTCTAATGATGGGATTTTGATGAAGGTGAAGAGGATGTTTAAGAGACATTTGACGGTGTTGGAGTTTTTTTAACAGTATCTTCGACAAGAAGGGTGTCTTTATCCAAGTATTGGCGAATAAAAACCTTGAGGGCACAACAATTCTTGGTATCATGTCCTAGTGAGTGATGATATAGGCAAATTTTAGTGTCATCGAACCAAGACGGTTTTGGTTTGAGAGGTTGAAATGGTTTAATAGGTGGAAGAATGATGTTAGAAGTTTGCAAAAATGGCATAGTATCAAAGCATATGAACCCACTAAGAGGTCCATGCTTGTTGATGCACTAAGTGTTGATGACTTTTGTTTGGGAGTTGTTGAGGGAGATTTATGTACCACCTTTTGGGTTGGTGGTGTGGCCACTCGTGTAGATGAAACTTTCTTCGTGAGGGGTGCCGAATTTTTTAGATGAGGTATGTTTTTGGTGGGTAAAGGGAGTAATGGAGGCAACTTGTTTTTGTCAGGTGTTGGAGTAGGGAGCACTCCTATTAAGGTAGAAGGATGTGGGCCCAGAATGGAGGGCAATGATGATGGTGGGGGAAGAGTTCTCTGATGTGGTTTAGTGGCCTTCTGTAGTTTGGTGTGAGGACTACTATTGTGGGGGGCGAGATTCAAATCTACCTTCACTTGTGGGTGAGTGAGGTTAGATATGGGACGAACACCAAGGGATTTAACTGGTTTTGGTATGGTGGATGTTTGTGAGGGTTTAGGTTCAGATGTGGGCAGTTGAGCTTATGAGGATTTGGAAGTAGAAGCCTGGTCCTCGTTGGAGACTTTGGGAGATTTTGTCAAAGGAGGGTCATCAGTACGAGATGAGATGGGATTTTTAAGATAAGGAGCTTTTAGTCGCTCCCATAGTGCCTCATGTTCTAAGTTCCTTAAATGGAGAAAACCTAAGTTTTCAGCCAGTCGAGAGAATGGTTTAGAAGCTATTGTGCTAGGCTTTATAATTGGTATTTTAGAAGATTTGGGTGGTCATGAGAGTGGGAATGTGTTAAATGCAACAATCTTAGGCCAAAGGCATGAGAGAGCCATTACTAGATCATCTTCAGTCAAAGTAGGTGAAGAGACAAGTTCCTCTCTTGGTGGAGAAGGAATTGGAGAATGTGACTCTTTAAGAGGATAGAGGGCAGGGATGATTGTACCTTCTACTTGTGGTTGAAGAGTAGGAAAGGTATGGTCCTCCATTGGTATTAGGAAGGATGAAGGTGGGGCTAGTGGCATTGGTATGGTCAAAGCGTCTTCCAATATAAGAGAGATTGATGGAAAACTAATAGGAGAAGAAGGTTCTTCCACCTGTGGAGGAGAAATAGGAGAAGAAGGCTCTTCTACCTGTGATGGACAAATATGAGAAGAAGGATCTTCTACCTGTGAGGGACAAATAGGAGAAGAAGGCTCTTCTACATGTGATGGACAAATAGGTTGACTAACCTCTTCAGATTGTGGGAGAGGTTGGTTAGGCATAAAAGGAGAGACCATGTTGACCATGGATATATTATGTTCTTGGGAGTCATCGGCCATGGTCTGAATGTTATTTTGACTAGGGGGATGGTTAGGGAAAGGTTGTCTAAAGATGTATATGTTTTGGTTATCCAAGACAAGATCACCTTTATCTAACATGTCTTGAATGATATTCTTGAGGGTTTTATAATTGTCTATGTCATGGCCTTTGACACGGTGATAATTATAGAAGTCATGTTCCTTATACCATGTAGGGATAACTTTTGAGGGGTCAGATTGAGGTGGTGGTCAAATTTGGGGGAGATGGAGGACTCCCTATTTGACTAGTTTATCCAACACAGACGCATATGATTCTCCTATTGGAGTATATTGATGTTGTACGTATCATTGTTGGAATTGTCATGTGATGTACTCTGATGTTGAAGGTTGAGGTTGGTTGGTTGTTGTTGAAGATGATGGTCTAAGTACCACATCATTTGCTGATCCCTTGGACTTGGGATTGGAAGAAGAAGATTTGGATGAAGGGTCATTTGATTTTGCATTAGTATTTTTACTACACAATTTGACTTTATTTTCTTCGACAACTCAGAGTTCAAGCTTCCTAGCCTTGGTGAAGCTTCATCAAATGTGTGGAATGTTTAGACCCACAAAGTAGATGAGATGTGTTTGGCACATGCTTGTGAGAAGAGCTCAATGAGCTCAGGTTGAGGTAAAGAAAAGGAGAGTTGGTTGATTAAGCCTCTCCAATGGGCAATGAAATTAGCTATTGATTCATCATTGAATTATCTGATAGAATATAGGTCCATGATGGAGACCTTTTTAGTTATGTTAATTGAAAAGTGGTCAAGAAATAGTTGAGCTAGTTGAGTGAAGGTAAATAGAGAGTGACTGGTAATAAAACTATACCAATCAAGGGCAACACCAGACAGTGACATGGGAAATGTGCATAGTAATAATGCATCATCATGTGCTATAAGGTAACAAGCATGTTTGAACACTCATAGATGTTGCTATGGGTCCTCCTTACTCTGAAAGTGAGTAAACTTGGGAAGTTCCCATTGACTAGGATATGGTCGGATTGGGACTAAAGGATGAATAGGTTCATTACAGATTTGTTCATATGAGAGAACATTTCTTGAACCCAAAATGGATGTCTCAAGATTAGACATCTTATCCATCAACATCTTGATTAGATCAGTTGATGGATTTGTAGGTGGGGTGCCCCCCAAGTTGTAAGGTGTTAGGTGGAGCATATGACATAGTTGGTTGTGCTTGTATAGGCACAACATATTGGTAACTACTCATAGGGACTGATGTTGAAGTCAAGGGTGGTTGTGTCATAAATCTAGAAGGCACAACTTGGCTTGATGTCACCAAAGGTGGTTGGATGGTGGCAACACTAGCTGAAGGATAAGTAGTCACTCTTGTATTTATGGGTGCAAGAGTAGGTGGGATGGAGACAATTAAGTTCTGGAATGATGTAAGACTTTGTTGAATGGTTTGTGTTTGAGGGGGTACAGAAACCCCAATGGAGGTAGGTCCAAAAATAGAAGGAGAGACCACACTTTGAATATTGGTCATGGTCAGGTTGTTAGTTGAGGCAATGGCCTGGGTGACCATGGGTTGGGTCATGGAGGCTATTGATATGATTGCCATTTTGACTAAGGAAGTTGGCATCCCATAAACTGGGTTGCCTGAAGGATCTTGCATTTGACTTCTCGTGAGATAGTGCTAAAGAGCCTTGACATTGAGGTCAAGGAACCTTTCAAAGTCTTGATCCCCTTCAAGAACAATAGTGGGTTGAGTTGGGGTTGGTTGGATAGGAGTACATTCAGTTTTTGAGTTATACTCCATTTGGGGACTTGATATAGAAGGCGAAGGCGAGAGTGGTTGTTGCCTTGCGTGGTCAACAAGAGTTTTGGTTTGATTACATGTCAAAACCATTCAAGGCAAAGTAGATTCAGGTTCTAAAAACTGTATGTTTCAGCCTCAGAAAACTAGAATGTGTTTTTAACAGCAAAAAGGTTAGGTTTTTAGCTTGCTGATTGAGAAGAAAGATTTTTGACAGTGACCGACGTCGATAGAAAAATCGATGTCAGTGAAATAAATTGCCGATGTCAGTCAGATAACCGATGTTGGTGAAGATAGTTGCCGATGTCGATGGAAAAACTGATGTCAGTTATTGTGTATTTCTAGAAACTTAGAAAACTAAAAGTTTTTGGAAGAAAGAAGAAAGTCTAAGTTGTTTTTAAATCTCAGAATGCGACTTCATTAGCTCAAAAAATCAAATACAAACAGAAAAATAGATGAAGGCAAGCAAACTCTAAACATTAATTTCTAAGAATAAATTTTAGGGTCGTGGTGGCTTATGCCTTAGAAGAATATGTTTGGGAAGTTGGGCTTTTAGAACGGGTCCTAAAAGAGGCAGTCTAAGGTTGGTTTTGGGTTAAGTTTTGGTACTCAAAATCTATATTAGGTTCTGTACATGGCCTGGTGCTAGGAGCTTGCTCCCCTCACTTCATGAGCCCAAAGACAAGCTAGGTCGCTTAGCCAATATATACTTCCCCTAGAGTTTATACTCTGATAGAGAATAGAGTGGGTTCTCCCCTTGGTAGTGAAGTCCAAGTAGGATTACCAGGAAGGGAAATGTATCCACTAGGTGATGAAATCCTAGTCGGGCCTTGTCTCAGGTATGTTTAGATGTTTGATTTTGTGAATGTGGTCAGGTTGTGTAACATATGTGCACTACGATTTATTCATAATGTGCTTTTAATTACTAGATGAGAAGGCTAAATATGCATTCAAGCAGGAATGAAATGCAATAGATTTTACCCCAAATTGAAATGTTTTTGTTCGGATGCAAACAATTATGAAAAGGTTAAGAGCATGAATTTCACTACTCTAAGATGCATAAAAGAAGTGACAAGAAGAAAAAGTTCTTTTTAACTTGTGCTAATGTTGTCTTTTTGAAAGAGAAAGAAAGAAGAAGGATGCAAGAAGAGAAAATTTCATAATGCACCTATATGAAAGTTTGCCTTTAGAAGAAAAAGAAATGAACCCAAGAAAAACTCCAGGGTCCCACCGGGCGTGCCAGAATGTTTCTACTCATTTCCACTTTTTACATTTAGAAGAAATACGAAACTGAAGTTAAATGGTCAGGGGTTAGATGATACCTAGATGAAGTTGCGCACCATTATCCAGACATTGAAGGAGCTCTTCTTTGGCTGTGGAGGATGACACCTATAGATAAGAAAGACTTAAACAAAGAAAATGTTAGATAGATATATGGTGGACTGCCAAGCAAAGCTCGGTCCTAGAAGTGCAAAGACTTCCTTGAGGGATGATAGTCCACTAGTTGATAAAAAGAATGTCGGATAAAGAGAAATAACGAAAGACTAAGAAATAGAAAGTAGACAATGCGTACCTGTATTCTACTGTAAGTCTCCCACAGTCACCGATGTCGGTAGTTCTACCAATGTTGGTTGGTCATGGTTGCCGACGTCGGTTAGTCTACCGACGTCGGTAGGGGAAATGGTCAATGTCAGTCAAGGCAATGGCCTTGGATGGGTTTTAGATGGGTTTATGGTCGACAGAGGGGTTTGGAAGGAGTCTGGGTTTGTTTAATGGTTTGTGGAGGATTGCAGGACAGTGAATATGGTCTGGGAAAGGGTTAAGGTAGGGGACAGGGGTGGAAAGAGAATAAGAGTGAGAGGAAGGCCCCAAGAAGAAAGTCAGGTTGTCTATCAACAGTACTCAAGAATATTCAATGGACTAATCACCAATACATTCTAAAAATATTGAAATATAAACTAGAAGAATACTTAGCTCTTGGTGGAGAACCAGAAGTGTAGAAGACTTGTTTCCATTATGGCTGATGTAGGAGACTTCATGCAATCTTCTAATCCAATGTGGAGTGAATTTTGCAGAGTTTCTTAGCTTGGAGAGTGATGATAGAATGCTGATGCCTATAAAGAGTCGAGGAGCAAGAGAATTCAGATCTTGGGAGCAAGAGAATTCACCTTTGGGCTGTAATCGAGGTCAAAATTTAGTTTTAATCAACCGACGTCGGTGATACCGCTGGCGTTGGTCGACTGTTAACCGACGTTGATGGCTAGAGAATGGGAAAAAAGGCTATTTTAGCCTTTTGTCCATTCTTCCATCTGCCAAGTTTGGTTGTCATTGTTAAATAGTCCAAAGGCGGGTTTAATAGGTGTGAGAATTAGTGGGGTAGTTAAAATTAGGTCTTAGGTAATTATGATTAGTCATAGGGTGATAAATGGCCTAAGAGCTAGGAATCCAAGGTGAGGTGTCTAGGGGGATTATTAATTTAAAATAAGTATTTTAAATTAATAAAGTATAGGTTAGGCATGTTGAAGTTAGAAAGGGACCAAGGGGGGGTTGACACTATTTTGGTGTCTACAATCCTAACCCAAGGGGGCCAAGGGGTGCTTTATGATGACTAGGACCATGTGGTTTTCTAGTGTCTACAATGATCCTTGGCTCCATTCTAACATTATTCTTTTATTCAAAAAATGAAAAAAAATATAAGGCATGTACCATTTAATCAAATCATCTTAATTCATTAGAATCTCTAACTACTTCAAATAATACTTAAAATAGTCTATTTTTTAAAAATGGATCATAAATACCACTATGTTATTCAAATTTATAAATAAATTAAGTCAAATATAACCAATTTTCATATTCATTTACCAAAATTAAGATGTGTGACTAAAAAATTATTTATCATTATGAATATATATAATATGCACTAACACATAAATATTTATATTCATTTTAATAAGGAAAATGTTTATTTCAGATAAAGAGAAAATTTATAACATATGAAATTCTATGAAAAACTTAAACATTTCCATTTTCAAAACCAAACAAACTAGAAATAATCATACTGATCAATCTGAGTTTAATATTTCCAATAAAATCATGACATTTCATCCAAATCATTCACAAACAATACATTATATATTTTACCTTATAAAAACATATTACCATAGCTCTTAGAATAACCATGGAATACAAAAGAGCTAATAATATTTGAAACTATTTTTTCTAACTACTTATATCCATTACAAAAATATCATAAATTAACTTTCATGTGCAAAACTAAATGTAAACTGAGTAAAAATGACTCACAATTATAAAATAAACTTTCCAATTTGTAACACTCATAACTAATCCACATTGTGGATTCATGTATCTTTAAAACATGTAGCTTAAAATTAAAAGTAAATCATTATATTTTAATCAAAAATTGAGAGCATGGAATGAATTAGTATTAATGAGGGATGAGGGAAAAGATTAATGTGGAATATTTTTGTCCTTTAATAAATTGGTTGAAGGAAGGAGAAACATGCCAAAAAAGTGAAAAAAAAGGATGGAACATGGATTGTTCAGCCAAGCAAAAAATTTCAATTTTAGGAATGGGTGAGAAAACCTATGTGAATTGTTTTCAGCTCAAAAAAAATGGGTTAGAGGATAGAAGAGTAAGGTAAATCTTACATTATTGACCTACACTTATGGAGAATATAAAAATGGTGGATTAAGAGTAGATAAAAATGAATTAGATCATATTCATGGTCTTATTTCTTTCAATAATGATAATAATCGGGACTGTAAAAGATAAAGATTGGATCTTCCAAAGCTAGGAAAGCAAACAAATCTCCCTAATCCAAGTTCTTATTTTTGGGTAGACATAATGGTTAGGAAAAAACCAATGAATGTCAATGTATAGATCTAGGTATTGAAGGCCATTGTTGAAGAAGGGGTTGTATGCCTAAAAATCCCAAAAATAATTTTAAATCAAACTTAGCTCAGATGGTCAAATGCTTTGTTTAAAAAAATTTTGGGGAAAAGACCCAATATAGATACCTTCAAAAAATGGGGTAATAAGGAGTGGAAGACCAAAAAATAGGTTGATATCTCATTTCTAATCAAATATTTCTTTCTTATTACCTTCTTTAATTAAAAAAATATAGTATAAAATTTATGTCACAAGGTTCGTGGTTCCTAGGAAAAACATCCATATCCCTCAAAAAATGGAATCCAAGTGACTATCTAAATAAGTAAAACTTTAATAAACATCCATTATGGGTTAAATTACCAAGCCTTCCACTATAATTTGGGAAGAAGAGGTCTTACTATGTATTTTTTTATTATTTTGGCTAGTTTTTTTGTCTTGGATCCAGTCACTAAATCCAAGAGAATATTAGTGTTTTATATATTGTATATTCATGTTTTTTTGAACAAGAATCTTCCATACTATGTCAAGTTAATATATAAATATTGTGAAATGATTTAAAGTATATAATATGAAAGCTTTTCTTTTTTGTTAATTGAACTGGAGGTTAGGATATGTATCAAATTCTTGTCGAATGGAATGAAAATTTGAATTTATGGAAATGCAATAAAATTATAATGGTGGATTTATGTCCCTTGAGTGGCAGGTTGGAGGAAGGAAAGTATAAGATACATGTCCAAAAAAGTAACAAAAATGTGGATGGAACACAAAACATTCAACCAAGTATATAAATTTTAAATTTGGGAATTTGTGACAAAACCTATGTGAAGGTTTTATGATTCCATATAAATGGTTTTGAGGATGGAAGAGTAAAGGAAATACTACATTAGATACATGAACTTATGGGTAGTGACATTTTGGTAGATCATGGGCATACGGGAGTGAATCATACCATGTTCATGGATTTCATGGAAATCCTATAGTAGATACATGAACTTATATGGAGTGAAATTTTGGTAGATCATGGGCATACTGAGTGAATCATACCATGTTCATGGATTTGGCCCCTTTGAGAATGTTGAAACTGGCTAAGTCAACCTTTTTTCTATTTAACATGCTAGAAGTTAATAAATGAATATAATGTCTTTCCTATTAAAAAACAAGAAGAATATGAGGGGAGGATAAAATAGGATCTTCTTTGCCCCAAAGAACCCTAGGATGTAAGGGTAGAGAGACCAACAAAAAAAAGGAACTAGCCAAAGCAGAAGAGGAGGAGCCAAAGAAAGCAATATCAATTGGTAACTAGGAAGACTAAATAGTAGGCATAGCTTGAAGATGAACTCAGTGATTTAATTACTTGAACTTGAGGAAACATTAGGAAAATTAAGTATGTTTTGAGACTATAATGATGGAGGAGTAGGATGTTTCAAAAGGTCTTAGGGAAGGAAAATATGCTAGTTTTGAAGACCAAGATCAGGTTTATCATGATAATAATGAAGGTTCCTTAGATATTATAATGATATAGAAGGTGTAAGAAGCTAAAGATATTTAGGAAGGAAATATTGAACTTGAGGAAGCTCAAAATAATGACCAACATTGATGAGGATTGGATAAGGACACCCTTATGCTAGACAAAAATCAAAACTCAACCTTCGACTATTAAGATATATGTAAATAACCTTAGGGTTCCAGATTTTTGGGAGGGATATATGTATAATGAATATGTTAGAAATGAACTAATGGAATTTGAGACAGAGCCCACCCATGAGGGAGAATGGAATTTGGTGTCTAACAAAAAATCTAAATCAAAGAGGATCGTACATCCAAGGATAGAGTGACCAAGAACACTAAACTGAAGGAAACAAAAGGACCTAGATGGATTTCATGGTTTGATGGTTTTTAAAGCCATCATTCTAAGTTATATTAGGTGTGGATATTAATTTTTTTTGTTTATGGTTATGGGATGTTATGTTTATGTTTAGTTAATGATGTTCTTATTTCTCTTCAATCTATTGTAAATTAGATTCGATTCTTATGAGTCTAGTTTGAACTTTCACACTTATCTTTTTATTGTTTGTTATAGATTTTGGGTTCCTATTAAAAACCTCAGTTTACCTTAATAAAAAACTTAAGATCGAGCACTTAATTTTTTTAATATTTCAACATTTAAACAACTAAAGTCAATCCATCATATTCAATGAAATAACCTAACAAAAATTACTTTTAAGACTGAAATATTAAATTCCCAAAATTATCTAGCAATAAAAATGTGGTATCTTTATCCTTAATGAAATCAAACCCCATTTTTCATTTTCAATGTAGTTGTAAATAAAAACATAAAGTTATAAAATAAGTTTCATTTAGCATATTTAAACTTTCAACTTGAAATACTTCTTCAGTTTCAAACCAAGATGAAATTATTTCTCTTTTCTAAGTTGTATTAAAATATTCTAGAACTTTTTAAAACTAAAACAAAATAACTTTTTACTTTTTTTATACCATAGAACCCATAATTACGATTTAAAAATAAGAATCGTTATTCAAAATTAACCAACACTAGAGATTTGAAACCCAAAACAATTATAATATGTTGTATGCAATTTATTTAATATATATCAAGCCTTTTTATTCAATTATCAACTCAAAATATAAATGTGTTTTTTAAAAATAACAATAATAAAATTTCTTATATTAAAACCCTAAGGATACCCAAAAAAATGAGGTTCTTGACTAATGCATATATCTTGTTCTTTCAAAACATAAAGACAAACTAAACTTAGATTGCTAATAATATATTCAAGGTTTCAAAAAACATTCATCATACTATGACATTAAACCTTATTCTTTCACGCACAGTTCCTAAAAAAAACTCAAAAAATAACTATAAACCACAACATAGATCTAAAAAAAATATTTAATAAAAGATTCAAATAAAACCCAATGATAATTTCATGGCTCGTTGTCTTAATCTATGCCCTATAAACTAGTTTCCAAAATTATTTATTTATTCATTTAGGCCTATGATAAGTTTATAAATGATTGCAATTCAAACACCTTAAAAATAGTAATGAAAAGTCATCAAGATACACCATACAAAATTAATCCTTTGAAATAAAAATGACTTATTTCTATTAAAAAAAAAGGGCTATCATTTAGCAGTATAAAGTTCAAAATGATTTTCATGTTTTATAAATGGGTAATGAAAGAATTATTAAATCAAAACAAAAATAAGGTTTGAGTAAATAAACATAATGAAAACACAAAATGCACTAGTATATATATATATATATATATATATATAGTCATGCATTATTTTTACATTTGAATGTGAGTAAATAGAGTTAAAAGTATTGTATGCTATTTGTATACAATTATTATTTGAAACTAAAACTTAAAACATACAAAATTTCCATTAAAATTTTTAACTTTAAAATAATTTTTTTATATCAGAGTATATAGGATTAATCACTTGTCATCTAAATAATTAAACAAGAAAGTACAAATCAAATTTACACATCACAACATAAAATTTAATGTGAAAAAATATATACAATGTCAAAACCCCACTAAACATTTATCCATTTAATTGTGAAATAATTTACACCCAATAAAATCCTTTTCACCTCACTTCTTCTCTTTACTTAATAATAACTATATAAAAGTAATAAATTATCTTATTTTTATATTCATCACGGTAAAAAGATTATCATCATGATATATTTTTCACATTGAATAATTTCAATATATAAAGAAGGTGATCAGTTATAACTGTGAATGGTTATACCTTTTCACTTTTTCAACTAATTTAAGTAGTTGTTTACACATATATTTTTATATTTATAAGTTTATATTTTAATATAAATTTTTTAAGGTATATTTTTTATGATTCAAGTTCACAAAAGTGTGTCCCCACAAATGCTATATGCTCTAACATTCCCCCTTAATATTTAGAGGCTAATACACCCTTTTTTAATATGATTCCAAGGATTTAAACACCTTCATCATGCTATTATCACCTTTTATACAAAAACATTTATAATCCATAAATCAGATAGAGTAATTTAGGATAGCACGATAGTGCTTTTTATAACATAAGGACCTCCTTTATAAAAAAATATATTTATTGTGAGGTACACTATAAACTCACACAGGGTGAAGTTTACACAAAAATCACATATAGTGACTTTCTACAATACTTTTACAATAGACAATAATTATATAGATGAAAAGGAACACATGGTTGTTAGATGGTGACATTTTCATGCACACTCCCCCTCAATGGCAATTTTGAGAGGCCCAACATTCTTTCAAACTTAAAAAACTTTGTAGTAGATAATAATATTTATAACATAATATGCTAATCATCGAGACTTTTCACATTTTATTATTACATCTCTTTTAATCATAATTTCCTACATGTTGAGGTATTTTATCTAACATTCTTTAAAATGGTAAAAACATAATTTATTATGTATCTTAAGTTATTTTATATCTTAAAGGATAACTATAGAGGTTATTTAAGTTTATCCTATAACTAAATTGAAAGAAATTACAAAAGCATTGTTGTATGTGAGTTTCCTTTTAAAGGATCATTTTCGCATTCTATTTTTGGCATATAACATTTATTTGTAAAACTTTTCCAATTAATTTTTTTAATTTGATGAGGTAAAAGGCAGGTTTTACAAGGCCCTGGAACCACCAAAGTGTAGTACACAAGTATTAATAGGTCATAAACAACTTTGAGGAACCAACAAGCAAAAATATATAGTACTAGAATGAGAGCAAAAAACAAGCAACCAAAAAAATATTTATGAGGAAAGTCCCTCTAATGGGTCTTCAACATCTTCAAAATCCTTCGCTGGAATGATCTATTTTTCCTTAGAAAATTTTACTCGAGTGCGGTTTTCAAGACCTTTAGTAGCTTCACCAGGGAAGATCATACATGGATGTTTTTTCCCTTTAACCTGCATGGGAGACTACTTAGGGGTAAGCCCTGAGGGGGAGATATTAAAACCTTAGGCAATTGAATGGTAGGGGACTGAGTGAGCTGGGCAGATTGAACAAAATCTTGAACTATGGCTTCACCTTATCTATGAAAAAAGTTCTAGTCTTGAATGATTTTGACAAGGCCCATCCCTACTTGTTGAACCTTGGAATTAAAGTTTTTCAGCTATAGTTTGTTCCTTTTCATCTCATTAGTCATAATGGCTTTCCATTTCCATATTGTCTTCATTGGGGTACCCACTTCAAGTGGGACAGGTTAAAAATAATTGTTCTAATTATAAGGGGTTTTTAATCCCCTTTTAAAACTTTAAATATTAAAATTTGATATAAATTATCAGAACATAAGTGACATAAATTATTGTATGTAAATTCATTATTAAACGTCTCTAATGTTGACATGATGGGCACCCCTAACTATCTACAATACACATGCGATAATTTTAATATTTATCTTATATGAAAATTAACAAACATTAGATATCCTCTTATAAATAAAAACTTTTTATTTTCCATTCAAAAATAAATATTCACAACATCTATTATTGAGATTGACTTCTCACAAGGCCCTGGGGTAACCATCTTTAAAAAACTATTTATTACCCCCAAAAACTTTCATGACCATATTTTGTAGTATGAATTGACTCCCATTGTTAAGTTGGTATTAGAAGAGGTGAGTATAATCCTTCCTTCTTGATTAGATGAAGAGAAAATAATGTTTTTATATCCACCCAATATTTTAGAATCTTGAAATGATAATTCCCATGGAATAAATTTTGAAACTTCACCTGAGCCAATTTATGGTACTCAGTTTTTACCTCAAAAAATTTAAGGTTGTAGTGACTGTATCCATTGATAAGTTTTTTGAAATTATTACTAATGACATATCACTTGTGGCTATTTCAAATGAATATGGGTAGCCTCAGTGCTTTGACACATATAAAGTTCTTTCAATCCTTTGAGTTATATTTATATGTAGTTTTGTGTTGTTAACTTTTTATTTCTATGGACACATGCATGTTTCTTGCAAAGTTAAGCAAGAATTATAATGAGACGTTATTTCCACCAATGTTCCATAGTTCTTTTATTTTTTCATTGAAATTCTATTTGGGAAGAAGTATTAGAATAATTCATCATGTGGAAGCGACATTCCCAAATTTTGGAGATTTTATTGGCTATATGCCTAAATAATAAATTCTCTATGGATATAAATCTAGCTATAAAATTATTTAGACAAAACCCTAGCTCTAGTATTATATCAGAGTATATTTGATCAACTAATTTTCATCCACATAATTTAATAAGGAAAGGTAAAGTAATTGTGCATAGCCTGACATGAAATTTTATGTGAGAAAACATATACTAAAATTCTAGGTAGGAAGAAGTATTAGAATAACTCATCATGTGGAAGACACATTACCAAGGTTAGTATATTTTATTGTCTATGTACTTAAACAATATATTCACTATGGATATAAATCCATCTATAAAATTTTTTAGGCAAAATCCTAGCTCTAATATCATGTCACAATATGTAGGGTCAACTAGTTTTCATCCAAAAATTTAATAAGGAAAGGTAAATTAGTTGTGCTTAGCTTGACATGAAATTTAATGTAAAAAAACACATGCAAAGTAAAATATTTAGAAAAATATTTATCCATTTAATTGATAAATAATTTACACTCAATATAATTTTTTTTTACCTCCTACATCTCTTTACATAATAATAAGTACACAAAGGTAATAAATTATTCTATTTTTATATTCATCTTAGAACAAAAATTAACTTCACATGATTATAATCATATCTTTTTCACATTAAATGATTTAAATATATAAATAAGGTGGTCATTTATAACTTTGAATGGTGATGCTTTTTCACCTTTGCAACTAATTTAATTAGTTGTTTACACATATATTTTTATATGTATAAGTTTATATTTTAATATAAATATTTAAATGTATGTTTTTTATGATTCAAATTCACAATGAGTGTGTCCCCACAAACATTATATAATTCAATATTTTTACATTTTCAAAATGGAAAAGAGGATGAATTTCTTGATAAAATAAATTAATGATAAAAAAATGAATTGTTGAACTCTTTTTAATCAAATTGGCATAGGTTTGCTACTCTCCCAAGCCTACTAAAAATGATATGAAATAAAATTATGATCAACAATCCAAAAAACCAAAAATATTTTTGAATATTAAGGTTTATTAAGTGCATATGAAAGGCTTCCCCAAGAAAGATTGTTTCATTAATGCTTTCACATTCTCCATGTTTTATTGCATAATGATTGTTGAACACCAAATCTAAAAATAGCACATTTTGATAAATTTGATAATTTTTTTATAACCTCATCAAATGTTCCTAGAATTACTTATGCCTATAAACCTGTAGAAAGTCCTAAAACTAAAAAAAATATTTAATGTACATTCCTAGCACTTTGAATGTGGTTAATCATGCTATAAATTTTATCACTAATTTTTTTCAAGTTAAACAAACTAAATCATTTCATTTACACTACTTTGGACTTATGTTTTACTAATATAAAATATTTTCAAAATTTTCATCATCCATGAATGAATTCCTTTAAAAATATCCTAACTTTTTTGCCCCACAATTATCCCATGGGATAAAACCTTCACAAATTATCTTCCATGGGAATTGGAACAAGGTACACATAAGTTGTTAGTTTTTTTTCGCAAACTTATTATATGAAAGAGATAAATTAATATTTATTTGTAATAATTTTAAAAATGAAAAATTAATAAAAACTCATCACTATGATATACGTCAATGCTTCTGCTTACATGTTATACTGTGAGCTAAAATATATATAACTTTATTGTAATTTTTCATAAATTTACATTATTGTTAAATCAACATTACACATTTATCATTCTTGAAACTATTAAAATAAAAAATTTGGGTATTAAATGAATGTATAAATTATGACAAAGTTAATCAATATTAGATACTATTGTCAAGCTTTCATTTTTATTTTGGATTTAGGATGATGTTTAAATAACACATCAAATGTTCATAATTTTAATTATAAAAATAATACAATTATTATATCTTTGTATAAATGTATCAAATATTTAATTACAATATAATTATACAAAATATGCAGGTATGATAAATAATCAAAATTTATTAGATCATAACAAGTGAAAGTGAAACATGAAAATTTTCCCTTAAAAAATAATGGTGTTGAAATAAATAAAAAAATATGGGTCTATGATTTTAAAACAATAAGTACCCCTCATGTATGTCATGTATTGGAGGTCCCCTAAGGGGAAATTGACATTGGTAAGGATTTTTGGCCAGACCAATCATTTGTAAGCCTAATTTGGTTAAAAGGGGAGCATTTTCATGTTTATTAAAAACTTAAATACTTAGCTATTTCAAATTCATGGTCTTTGTAAACCCGCACATTACATGATATGTTATGGATTATTTGTCTCCTATTACTTAATGACTAAATTATAATGACATTATGGTGTGCATTCATGAACTCCCAACATAGCCTACACTTTATCTTCTATTTTTTATCGACATGATTTACGTCTACACTTTATCTTCCATTTTGTATCAACACGATTTAGGTGAAAGTGGAAATCACATACTATAAAAATATGGTTTCAAAAAAACATTGCCAATGTAAGTAATATAAACACATGCCTCATCACAACCATTATCAGCTTAAGAAATTAGTTTTAAATCCCAGTGCACACAAAGTAAAAATAAAGGATAAAATTTTACAATTAGCCTAGTTACTGCCAAAGACAACTAGTATATCTATGACATTTCTCAAAAATCCCATGCTACCCATAATTTTTTTAGAGGTCAATTGAAATATATTTTATGTTTCACCAAAATACATACATAAAATATTGATTTATGATATAAGGTATATCCCATATGATGAATAAGTAAAGGAAAAATGGTTATATTAGAAGGCTATACAAACTATACAAGTTCACAAGGTGTTATTGCATATCATATTGGTAGACATTAAACCCATGCTATATTTCATCAAGGTGGAGATGATTATTAAGTAATAATAGAGTAAGATAAAAATGTAATCCATATTTTCAATAGCTAAGTTGTGAGGATTCCATTTTAAAGATAGAAAAGGGAGTGTCGTGTATAATATTTTGAAAACCTAGAGAAGCCATTGGAAATGAAATGGATGAAAAACTTGATTGGGTGATAAATTAATTTGGAAGAGGTTAATGCCAAATCCAACCCATTTCAACTATTAAAAATGACTCTTCACATGCCAAGATAGAAAACCATTTACTAATGTTGGATATTTTAAGTAAATTCTTATATCCTCTATGACAATACTCCAAGCACAATAATTATAGGAATTGACAAGGGATATATACCACAAGAAAAGGGAGTGTAATAAATATCAGATTGTCCCACTAGTTGTGTGGGCAAAATGAGTGTGCTAAAGTAAAAACTATTAACATCAGTGTTTTAATCTCAAAAAATTCCCCACCCCGCATGCCTACATAAACCCCACCCAAAATTAATAGTATCTCACTCCATTACATTCCCTCAATCATTGATCCCATTCCATATCCAACTATGTAATGGATTCCTCTTAGAGCATCATTCATTCCATATGTTATGTTAGCACCAAAAAGTGAAGGGCCAACCACAAGAGCATCTATTGATGACATTTGTATGCATGAACCAACCTCCATCTCAAATGCATCTAGACTAACCTCACTAGGAGACAATTGTTGAATAAAAACCATCAACATAAGTTTTAATAACACACACTAAGGCCGATAAGGAGGCTAAATAAAAAATAATGAAAGAAAAGGAATATTAAACTGAACATCAAGAAGATAAGAAGTGGAAGTAATAAAAGTAGGCATAAAAGTAAGTGGAAAGGGAGGAGGTATTGAATCAAAAGAAGGAAAAACACAAGGCAAAAGATTCAAATAAGTCTGAATTGGAAAATAAATCATGAGAGAAAGTAGAGAAGGATGATGAGTCAAATATAATGGAGGTTTTTTGTAAATATAAAGAATACTACAAAAAGGGTGAATAAGACAAAATTGTATAAGAAATCAGTCAATAAAAAAACTACAAGTGAAGAAGCTATGAGATCTAAGATGGAACAAACTAGGAATATAAATGATAAGAAAGGTATGAATGATAATTAGGTCCATAATGAATAAGAGAGGATGATAACAAGGTGGAGTAACATGAGCACAAACCAAAAAAACATAGGAACTCCAATTGTAGGATGTGCAAAGGGTCACAACACAAAAACATACTACTCTTTACCAAGGTACATGAGAAATTTTGTAATAAGTTTAAGGATTTATGCCAAAGGATCAAGGCTCAAACACAATGAAATATGATCTAACTAACTTTCAAGATCAACTTAAAGGAGTTTTCATGAGATATAGTTATAAAAAGATGATGTCATAGGAAGAATGCTCAAAAGAGGAAGATAACACAATTAGATCATGGTGGATGTAAACTTAGGCCCTAGCCATAATACACACTACCTTTCCCATGATAACATTGTTGATATATAAATAACATGTATCTCCTCCACAAACTAAATGCTTGAAGTAAAAACTACTCCATATCAAGTTTCTTTGGATGTTGTGTATCTCCCCTTGTTGAAAAACATCAAGGTCATGGACAACTTTCATGTTTCAATCACTCAAACTAATATATATATATATATATATATATATATATATATATATATATATATATATATATATATATATATATATATATATATATATATATATATATATTATAAAAATGAAACATGAAAAAATATCATGGAAACTAGATGAAAAATAGTGGAAGACACCTATCCAACATGGATTCAATAAGTCTTAGTCGGGGAAGGTTATGTCAAAGCCATTGAAATTCACTAAATTGGTCATGAAACTTACATAAGTTTAAAGTCTATAATAAACCAACATACTTGTGAAAATATACATTAATGAGGTTGAGGCCATTTTTTTATTATTGGAGGACTATAGGAAGGTTATGATTTAACAAAAATAAAGCTAAAAAAATATCATTGTAAGTTATAGATTGAAAGGCATAATTTTAATAAGTGATGAAGAATAATAATGGAAGTATAACTATTATGGATGAGGCTCAAAATATGATGCCTATAAGTGAAATTTAATCCTAAATGGACATGAATTTGCATAAATATCAGCAATGTAAAGATAATGAGATGTACTGGTTGTGTGTTTGGGAATTGGAAATTATCAAAATCATGTTTGTGGTTGTTCAAGCATAGAGATATGTTGATAAATTTTAATAAATATAGGATATTAATAATAAAATTTTAATTCATTGACCCTTAACCTAAAAATTTAGTAACAATGATGTGTAGGGCATCATGTAAATTTTGGCACAATTGCACATACATTTCACCATAGTGCATGGAAGGTTATGTGAATGGGGTAAATTTAAATATGACATAGTGTAAGTTTTTGGATTAGTCAAGAATGTCCTTAATGAGCCTCAATATATCCTCCCATCCAAGTTAATCAATAACTATGATCATAAAATACAATTCAAACCTAGCAAAATGTAGTCACATAGCACACACCATGAGTTCCTACTACACAACTATTTGTTGAAGGTATAAGATGACTAAGGCGGGGGTGAATCAGTCAACCAATATTTCAATTTTATATCACTTATCATTCATTCATTGAAATTCATGAATCAACACAACAAGCATATGCAACTAGATTACCATCAAATCATGAATAAGAGAAACACATCATAACACAACATCTAATGTGGGAAAACCTCATGGGGAATAACACCCACTCTCATGCCAAAAACACATGGACTACTTATCCTATAAGGTATTACAGAGATGGGAATTTTAGTGGAATACCCATTCCAAAATAAGCACCTACCCCTAGGATGGTCAAGTCCTTCTGAACTGAATTTAGTGAAACACCTATTTCACAAGGAGCACTTACCCCTAAGATGATCAAATCCTTCTAACTTAAATTTAGTGAAACACTTATTTCACAAGGATTACTTGCCCCTAAAATGGTCAAGTCCTTATGACCTAGATTTTCAACAACCTCTTAACACCTATGATATGAACATATCTTGATCATTGATTGCCTACCAATCCGATGGATACACCATGCAAATATAGCCCCCTTCACTTGTTCACACATTCACAAACATCTAAAACCACCTTTTGGATCACTATACAATTATCAACAAAAAATCTATCACATCCTCAAAACTATGAAAAAATTGTCATACACATAAACCATACTCTAATCTACCTCTCAAATCAACCACCAATCTCACATAGATATCATCTATCCTTTGCTCACACTGAAGGCATCCAAAACATCCTTTTGGATCACTCTAGACCTCTTCACTCATCCTCAATCTTCAAACATCTAAGATCACTATTATGACATTAAAAATATGAATTGTTAGTCATACACATATTCATCAACCTACTCTAGTCTACATCCCATCCACTGAGCACACACCCTTTCTTTTTTCCTTCACTCTACAACACACACACACCCCTCTTTTCTCTTAGTCTCACAAGTATTCAAACTTGCAAGAATACTATTTTGACATTATAAATATGACCTATATGTCATACACATAGTCATCAACCTACTCTTTTCTTAAATTCATCCACTAGGCACCCTTACTCTCCTTTGCCTCTCAACTCTATACTCTTCCTCCACTTAGAGCCCCCCAAAATCATCATCTTTGATTTCACTATTTATAGAGCCTTCATGAATATCAACTTCTTAGTTGGATATTAGACATGCATTAACCATTAAGTCTTCTATCACATTAATACATATCTCAATACCATCCTCATAGGTCATCCATATCATCCATGGGTCACCCTCAAGTAGTTACACCTTTCAATTAGGCCTTATGAGCCCTTATAGGTCTCATGGAAACCTATTCAACCATTTATCACTTCAACAAGCAAATTATAAAAATAGAACCACTTATAAATGTATAGGTCCACTCCACATGACCTCATAAATATCCTTAACTTATTAAAATCATCATTACACACCTATACATATGTTCAATCTACTCAAACATTAGCCTTGTACACAAAAACACCATGAATGAACAAACAATCAACTTCTAAGAATTTGTTCATACTAAATATGGATTGATAAAATATAAAAAAATACATATATATTATCCTCATGGAGACTATAACACTATCCAATATATCAATCCCCATGAAATATCCAAATACCATCAAAATAACTCAAATATCCTTCTCAGGTCACTTACAGAACATGGTCAAACACATAGTCAACTTTAGAGCTTAGTAACTTTGACTATACAAACATTCAAACCTTATAACTAGATTCAATAGATTTTCCTTGAACTCCTCTATACCTTTTATTTTTACTACATTAATAAATTTTTCTTGGATCAAAATTTATATCTCAAAAACTAAGCACTAGTTTTCCTTCGTTAATTTGAATATTCAAAATCCAACGGTCACTTTTAAACATTAAACACTTTGTCAACATCTCATGCACTCTCATAGCTTGAATGGATATGCATCATCAATATCCATTGAAATTATCCTAATATTTAACTATGTTAAACATCTATCAATTTTACCTCATCTCGTACTCCCTGGCAACTTTGACCAAATACACACCATCAATCTCCTTGGATTAGCCTGGTCTTGACCTTTTCTCACTATTAAACATTGAGCACTTGTTATCATCTCATTACTTCCTAAGAATTTGGAAAAAACTTAATCCTTTGATCTCTTCAAGAGTATCCTATATTTTAACTTTGTTAACCATTTGTCACTTTGACCTATTTGACTTAATACACATCATGGATCTACATGTACGAACACTTGCTCACCATTGATCTCTATCTGATAGGTTCCACACTCATCATTAGATCTATGACAAGTATAAAACTCATCATTAGATCTTTATCTATTCAAATTATTTTTTTTTTGTAGATCTATGATGTGATTAAACATGCACCATTAGACCTCCCTTTGCAAAATTGCCTAAGTATGGGAACTTAGTGAGTTTCTATCTGAGAAGCCAATTTTACACCTTAATAACTTTTGCTACGATCAATCTCACGACCTAAAATTTGAACCATATGATATTATTTCATATGGGAATCCATCCATATATCAAGATACTCTTGTTACCTTCACATGTGTGAAATATGATTCCATCAAACTTCTTACTTGGCTCTATGTGAACTTAGACATTTAAGCTCAAATTAATTTCACATCGTTATATCTCACTTTGAAAATTTGTCTAAGTATGGGAAAACATCATAATCTACCTAGGAAACCAAATTTGCATAGTTATATCTCTTTGTATACAAATCCACATGACCTAAAACTTGGAGCATAACAACTTGGGACTAATGTGATCACATCCATATGACCAACTCCCCCTGACTCATCCATACATGGTAATGATGACATCAACAAAATACCTACACATATTTTTTTCCATAGAACCAACTATGCCTAAATGAACATAATGAAGAACCATATGAATACCATGCATTCACATGATCATTTTAAGCACTCTTGACACCCCATAGGACCTCTAAAACAATATCTCATCATCTATAACATACATCAACTTCCTATCCAAGCATATACTAAAGATCCATGCTTACATACTAGGATACCAAGCCTATGCCAACACCCTATTCACATGATTATCTTATCTCCTTTAAATTAAACCACATTAACATGATATATACAATATGATAAGCCTCAAACAATACTTACCTTAACTCATATGCATCCAAATCCTACCTTGCATATCTTCAGACTCAAATTCATCATCATCATGACATCACCACTTTGTCATTACCTTTGACATAACTGCACACATGACATCAATATTTGACATCAATGACAATAATTTCCAACAATATCCCGCTTTGTCATTGACAACAACCTCTTATTTTCCTTCTCCCCCTTTTCCATTAATGACAAAGTGGACTAAACAACCACCAAGCTCCTCTTAACATCATGACTATATTCAAATATACTTCTAAGTGCTCTAGATACTTACATACCTCATATGAAATGATTTATCCCCCTTTCACATTCATCAACCTAATATTGTACATATTTGATCCTTGGACTTGACAAACTATAGAAATCATAGGATCCCTTTGCTTATGCATGAAGATTCAACATATTTTCATAATTATGACTAGGTTTGATCAAGTCATCATATCAATCTTATTTAATTATCATCTATAAAATATATCACCACATATTTAATATGAATGAAACATATTACATATGCTTCTCCTCACATCATGCATAGATCCTCAAGTCACTCAAGCTATTTAATTTATCTCCCCCTAACTCTGTGCATACCACCTTGTACTTCTCAACCATGCACCATGACTATATTCTTATTTGATCATACTCTAATTTATGAAGATAAAGACACAAAAAAACACTAAAATTTGATGAAAATCAATAAAAAAACATCTAAGAGTATATCCCCCTAATATCTTTGATCCATTACACCTCTTGATTATCTTCATATCTCCACCCAACATGAAGAACCACCACCACAGGCTTACTAGCCTTCTTTCTCAAGCCATGTCAAGGACCACTAGTAAAACTTCATGCCACTTACCAAATAAAAAAAATTCTATAAACCAACTTGATAACTCACCTTAAAACACTCATGCCTTTATCTTTTGGAGAAACTAATAAAAAAATACTCTTCTTCACACTAGGCATGTCTAGATTCCTTGTAGCCCTACTTGGAACTTACAGAGCCCATAAATTTTAGTAGACACAGATTCAAAACCTAAAAATCCATATCTAGAAATTATCATATACCCTCTAAATCACACCAATTTTCATCACCTATCTCATCTTCTACAACATACTTATTTCATAAACCTACTAGCTAATTAAGCATTCATTTTGATAAAAACCCAAAATAATTTGAAAACCACAAACCTTAAAGTTTATGTGAAGATTGATTTGACAACCCATTTGGACAATTAAACATATTAAGAATCCTTATACCTCAACCCATAATGTAAACCACTTTTATAACATATCCCAAAACTCTAAAATCTTAAAACAAATAGGGTCAAAAAACCTCCTTTTGGTCAACACCCACATCTAAAACTTATTACACACCTGGAGACAACCATCACACACTTTTGGACCAATTTTTTATCTTTCAAAACTTTGGGAACACCTACATCCTATAACCCATTTTAGGCCCACTTGCCCTTAAGCTAAAAATTGAGAAACCTGAGAGCACTCAAAAATCTCTAATTTGACTTCAACATACCTTCAAACCCAAAAACCACCTTGAAAAATGATAGAATAAGGTCAATATACATTTTAATGTAAAAATATCATCTTGAAAACTCACAAATCCTCCTTTACCACCTAGAAACCTTTAATCTGACCCTACAGACTGCTCTAACTAAAAACACCCTTACAAGACCACATTCTTCTTGAAACTAAGAAATGTCTTCATGAAGCACAACAAATAAATCTCTAATTCACAAGGACCTAAAATAGAGTAACATACTAGTCCTCATCACAGGACTAAAGAAACTTCTTCTTCTTCCTTGATTGAAGCAACTTGTTTGGAATCCATCTCTTCTTTGGCTTCCTTGACAATGTATGATGAAAACATAGGTTATTAGAATATATATTCAACTAAAACCTTCTCCTCTTTGAAATTAGACAACAAGAACTCTTGGAAATCATGAAACTCCTTCTTACCTCAAAATTCTTCAACTACAAAAAATAAATCATCAAATTGAGATCCTTATTTCAAATTCTCCTTGGCCTTGAAAGGTATAACTAATTTGATTCTTGGAACATACACCTTATTCTCCGTTTGGATTGATATAAAACCTCCTTAGAACTCTTGAGACATCTCCAAAATTTATTCCTTTCCTACAATATCATAATCTTGATCCTTGAACTCAATAGGACTAGCCTTCACTACCTTAGGTCTCCACATCATGTTTTGACTTTTGATATGCTTTCTATGAGTCTCTCCCTTCTTCATATGACTTGAGAGATTATCAAATTTACTAGGAAAAAGTCTATAAATATGACCTTTCTTATCACAAATGAAACAAATAACATCATTCATACCTTTTGATAGATTTGAATTGTGATCAATCTTTAGCCAAAAACTCCTTCTATCATAGCTCCATGAATGTCCATATTTGACTAACTTCCTTCTATAGTCCTTAGATATATGATCATACTTATTACATGTATAACAATTACCATGGAATAAACTAGAATACCTTGAATCATTTGGTTGTCTATCAGACCTTCTTATATTGATTTCAAATCTTGCATTCTCCTTAACATATTTAGGCTTCTCATGCTTCTTTCTTATCACAAATGAAACAAATAACATCATTCATACCTTTTGATAGATTTGAATTGTGATCAATCTTTAGCCAAAAACTCCTTCTATCATAGCTCCATGAATGTCCATATTTGACTAACTTCCTTCTATAGTCCTTAGATATATGATCATACTTATTACATGTATAACAATTACCATGGAATAAACTAGAATACCTTGAATCATTTGGTTGTCTATCAGACCTTCTTATATTGATTTCAAATCTTGCATTCTCCTTGACATATTTAGGCTTCTCATGCTTCTTTTCAAGATTATCCAACTTGACTAAAACAAGATCATTCTCACTCTTTAATGAATACATTTCAAACTTCAAATGTGTAGACTCATCACCTTTAGTTATAAAACTAAAACTCATAGCCTCTAACTAAAATCTGAGATCTTTGATGGTTTCTTTATCCTCCTTGGCTTGTTTAGCCAAACCATTCTTCAATCTACAAACTTCCTCTTCAAGAGACTTAAATAGCTCTTGATTCTTCTTCTCATCTCTCTTGGTCTTTCATAACAAACTTCCATCAATAAAACTAACTTGTGCTTTAATACCTTTGATCACATACCTCATCTTTTGATTCCTCCTTATGAGCTCAGTTTTTAGATCTGCTTCTTCTTCCTCGTTGTCATAGAACACTTCTTCTTCTCCACTGTCATGGAAAATTTATTCATTATACATGATGTCCTTTTATTTTGAATAAATTACTCTTTTGAAATCAAACTTGCCTTAGCATCTTCTAGTTATACCTTGAGATCAGTATTAACTTTCTCATCTTCTTTGGCATATTTATTCAAAGTACATATCTACTCTTTAAGTGCATTGATCACACCTTCCACTATTGATTCTCTTTCTTCAACTACTTAGCCGTATTGTGCTACTTAAGATCTCCTTCAAGATATTAAGCTTCCTTTAAATGACCTGCTATGATACCAATTGTTGAAGGTACAAGATGACTAGGGGGTGAATAAGTCAACAAATCTTTCACTTTCAGATCACTTATCATTTATTCATTGACATTCATGAATCAACACAAAAAGCACATGTAACTAGATTAACATCAAATTATGAATAATAAAATCACATCATAACACAACATCTAATGTGGGAAACCCTCATGGGGAATAAAACCCACTCTCAAGTCTAAAAATAGATGGACTACTTATCATATAAGGTATTACAAACACAAGATTTTTAGTATAATACCCATTCCACAAGGATCATTTACCCCTAGGATGGTCAAGTCCTTCTAACCTAAATTTAGTGAAACACTTGTTTAACAAGGAGCACCTACCCCTATGATGGTCAAGTCCTTTTGACCTATATTTAGTAAAACACATGTTTCACAAGGATTACCTGCCCCTAGGATGGTCAATTCCTTCTGGCCTAGATGTTGATCACCCTCACAATACCTATAATATGAACATCACATGATCATTGATTGCCTACCAATCTGATGGAGACACCCTACAAACATAGCCCCTTCACTTTTTCATAGACTCACAAACATTCAAAATTACCTTTTGGATCACTCTACACTTCTCAACAATAACTCTATCACATCCTCAACAATATGACCAAATAGTCATACACATAGACCATACTTTGATTTGCCTCTTAAATGAACCATCAATCTCACACAAACATCATCTATCTTTTGCTCACACTCAAGACATCCAAAAAATACTTTTATATCACTCTAGAACTCTTTGATCTTCCTCAATCTTAAAACTTACAGGAGCACTATTATAAAATTAAAAATAGGACCTATAAGTTATACACATAGCCATCAACCTTCTCTTCTTTACAACCCATCCACTAGTCACACACCCTTTCTTCTTTCCTTCGCTCTAAAATGCACACACACATCCCTCTTTTTTCTTAGTCTCACAAGTATTCAAACCTACAAGAGCACTATTATGACATCAAAAATATGACCTATAGTTCATACACATAGTCATCAAACTTCTTTGTTCTTCAATCCATCCACTAGGCACCCTTACATTAGCCTTGTATAGAAGAACACCATGAACAAACAAATAGTCAACTTATAAGCATTTTTTCATACTAAATATGGATTGGTCAAAACTCTAAAATCCATATATATGATCTTCATGTAGTCTAAAACACTCTCCAATAACTCAATCCCATTGAAACATCAAAATAATATTAGAACAACTCAAATATCCTTCTTGAGTGACTTACAAAACATGGTCAAACACATAGTCAAATTTAAATATTAATAACTTTGATTGTACAAAAATTCAAACCTTTTAACTAAATTCAGTGGATGAACCTTGAAGTTATCTACAACTTTTCTTTTTACTGTATCAATAAATTAATTCTAGATCAAAATTTATAGCTCAAAAACTAAGTATTGGTTTTCCTTCATTAATTTGAATATTCAAATTCTAATGGTCACTATTAAACATCAAACACTTTCTCAACATCTCATGCCCTCTCATAGCTTGAATGAATATGTATCATCAATCTCCCTCAAAATTAGCCTCATCTCTAACTATGCTAAACATCTATCCATTTAACCTCATCTCATGCTCCTTGGCAACTTTGACCAAATATGCATTGTCGATCTTCTCAAATTATCCTAGTCTTTACCTTTGCTCACTATTAAAAATTTATCACTTATTATCATCTCACTACTTCCTAAAAATTTGTAATAAATGCACTCCATCAATCTCTTTGAGATTAGCCTATACTTTAACTTCATTAAACATCTATCACTTTGAACTATTTGACTTAATATGCATCGTAGATCTATATGTATGAACACTTTCTCACCATTGATCTCTATCTACAGGTTTCACACTTACCATTAGATCTCTGACAAGTATAATGCTCACTGTTAGATCCTTATCTAGCTAGATTAATTTTTTGATGTAGATATGTGATGTGATTAAACACACACCATTAGATCCGACTTTGAAAAATTAGCTAAGTATGGGAACTTAGTTAACTTCTATCTAAGAAGTCAACTTTTCACCTTAATAAATTTTTCTACCCTTAATCTCATGACCTAAAATTTGAACCATATGATCTTATTTCATAGTGGAATCCATCCATATATCAAGTTGCTCCCAGCACCTTCATGCATGTGAAATATGATGCCATCAAATTTATTACTCATATATACTTAAACTTAAACATTTAAGCTCAAATTAATTTCACATTGTAGATCGGTGATGTGATTAAATATGCACCATTAGATCTCCCTTTGCAAATTTGGTTAGGTATAGGAAAATATCACAATTTACCTTGGAAGCTAACTTTGCATAGTGATATATTTTGTTATACAAAACCACACTAATTGAAACTTGGAACATATCAACTTGGGACTAATGTGATCACACTCATATGACCAAATCCCCCTTACTCATCCATACATGGTAATGGTGATGTTAGAAAATTCCCTACATAGATTTTCCTACCACAAAACCAACTATGCCTAGATGAACATAATGAAGAACAAGATGAACACCATGTATTCCCATAATATTTTTAAGCACTCTTGATACCCCATAGGACCTTTGAAACAATATATAATCATCTATAACATACATCAACTTCCATTCTAGGCATATACTAAAGATCCATGCTTACATACTAGGCTACCAAGCTTATGCCAACACATTGTTCACATGCTTGTCTTCTCTCCTTAAAATGAATCCATATCAACATGCTAGATACATTATGATAATCCTAAAATAATACTTACCTTAGCTCATATGAATCTAAATCTTACCTTGCACAACTTTAGGCTTAAACTCATCATCATCATGACATCACCACTTTGTCATTACCCATCAATGCACACATAACATCAATATTTGACATCAATGAAAATACTTATCAACACTTTTACATCACAAATTTTGATCCTAGAGATTTCAATTAGACCTTCTCAAATTTGGGGTAACATGGAACTATCTCTTCAAATAGACAAGCTACTACAAGAGTTAGATCTCTTGATTTGAAAGGGCTAGTTCCCTTGATATATCTTTAAGGCTCACACACTACACTAGGATAATCACTATTAGGGGTGAAAAGGGAAGAATGAAACATAAATAATTAAGGTGATACACTAAAGGTAATTCCACATAACACACTTGCACTTGCACTAAGAAAGAAGACTATTAAAACTAATTTCAACTCAATGTTCTTCTAGCATAACTGTTTATACATGGGGGTAAATTGCTATGCATATCCCAAGGTGAGTTAAAATGAGGTTTGATATTAGACACTACTAGTCTCTCTCATACTTCAAAACACACTTAAAAACACATACACCTTATGATACCTATTAGAATAGATGATACTACTCACACAATGCATACAAGAGCAGAATGGAAGTAAGGAGAAGACATTTATCACTTTTCATCCAAATACACTACTTGACATAATTAGGAAAGAGTTGTAAAGATAAAATCAACTAAGGGACTTTATTCAAATACAAATCAAAATTTCAAACCATCAGGGCTTTGCCATATTAATTGTGGATTTTTTTACCATGCCAAAATGGATTGCATATATAGAGCATATGAGAGGTGAGAGAATAAGGGAAGTTGGACAGTCACAAGTCCAAGTGTCAAGGATTTAAATCTAGTTAAAACATGAGAGGAGTTATAAAATAGGATATTAAGGTATTATTAGACAAGTGTCCATTTTAATTTCATCATTCTCCTAAAGTTGGCATAGAGACACTTAACTATCCTTCTTGAAACTATTTGATTGATGATGAGTTCACTTGACTATATAAAACTACCATAGAAGTCATTTCCACATGTACTCTAACCTGATAAGATGAAATAATATTGTGGTAGTCCTTATACCTTCCATAATTGATAACCTCCTCTTTGTCAATTATCATTCACTCTCTAGTAGTCATTCATTAGCCTTTTAGGCTTATCTTCACACTTATCATTGCAGTGAACTATATATGTCCAAGGAGATTAGTTTCAAAGGTGTTAGACACCTGTTCAAGACCTCTTTGTATTCTATTCTATCAAATAGACCTAAAAATAACTCAGCATCACACTTCTCACTTCTAATTTAGGTATTCATGTCACTTCTCTCTATCTTGTTCAAGATTACCTGTAGTGATCAACATAGCAAAGGGGTTTCTAGGCATGACCAAGGTGATAAATGAGTTTGAGGATTTATAAAAAGTCCCCATACACCTTACACAATGACCATCATTCATACGTTTCCTTCTATTTTTTTAAAACACCTCAAATCTTTAAGAAACATAGAATTAGGCTCATATGTATAAGTGGTGGTACAAAAAAACTAGATGGTAAGGATATTAGGAAGCGTCAAATAGTTTAAATTCACTTCCAAGGTAAATTGACCAATTTTAGATGCATCTCCCTTCATTTTTTTTCTATCAAGTTATTAAGAGGGTTTTACGTCACTTAGATTATTAAAAATGATTCATAAAATTTTGAGGTCCAAATATTGAACCAATTCCAAAACATTTGAGTTCATGACCCCCCTCAACTTTACCTAACTACTTGAGGAACCTTGCACACCATCCATATAGATATGAGTGAAGGAAGTTGGCTCTCAAGCTCTTGCACTGTATTTTGGATAAGACTGAGAGAATATTATGATAAAATTAACCAAATTGTGTTGATATTTGAAAATTTATGGTTATTTTAAACCTTATACTCTCCCCTAAATGTTATCAAACTATTAAGATAGATCATATAGTCATATAAGTGAAGTTAAGCACCTTAAGGGTTTAGGCCTAATTTTAAGCCTAGTGTACAAGACTGTGATTCTATGTGTGTGGATAATTCTAAGTGGTCCCAATGGATTTAGGTGTTTATCCACACTTTTTAAATTCAAATCAACTCTAAACAACATACTGCAATCATTATAAACTCTTCCATTCTCTGTTTCATCATCCATGCATTAGGTCTACAAGTTAACTTGTTTGTGAAGTGTCCTCTATATGAGACAAAAAATAGGGTACTTACACTATTCATTTGACCTAAATGAGATTTTTTAGGGATTTATTAGGTAATTATGACCCTCTATGTTAAATTTCAAGGTTTTATCATATCTATAAACCCCTTAAACCTTCAAATCCCTCAAGACTAGCTTCTAAGATTGTATGTAGGATTTTTACTAATTGTAAGTTGAGGTTCATACCCAATTTGGTTCAACCTTATCTATTTCCTTTATCTGATAATAATATTAAGGTGTGATATCATCACTTTGTAATTGATTTATACATTTTAATTCTAACTTACATCTCTATCTATTATCCAAGCTTGTACGTTTCCCGAGCTTAGACTAGTTTGTAGACTGTGTCAAAGTCTAGGTGTAAATTTAGGAGAAACCACTAGGTTCCTGTAGTTGTTGATTCATGTGAAAGCACTGTGTTTCAATTAATTTTATTTTTATTGAGGTCATTATTCCATTCCATACTTTAATTCATCCATATCTACCTTGAGATCTATAGTTACCTTACCATCAATGCACTAAGAGTTTGTAAGTTCCAAGTTCACTTTTGGTTTGATGGCACTATAGCTCACTAAGTGATTTTAGTATAAAAATGAATAAATTAAAACCTATCTAACCATCCTATTCTCTTGACTTATGAACTTCCTTTTTGTGTCAATATACTATCTCTAGGCCAAGTCTGCTAGCATGAAACCATTAGGCTTACCTATACCTCCTCAACTTCCACCAACAAAGGACATTGTATGAGGAAATATTCTTTTTTGAAAAGATTAAGATAAGTCACATCATTTTTAACTTCCTCCTAATATATTAACATAGATGACTATGTATGGTCTTGGATTGTATTTCTAGCCATTCCCCAATCTCTTTGAATGACACAATATTATTATTTTTACCTTGAGAACCTCATCAAAACTTGAAGCTCCAATATTCATCAATATGACTGTTGAAGGCTTATTTACAACTGGGTGTACATGATAGTCATAATAATTTCTAATTGTATAGGTAATCTGACTAAATTCTAGTTGTAGACATGTAAATTTGGCCACCAATGGCTTCATATCTGACTTTATACCAATTCTTACCAATCATTGAATACCTAGCCCAAGAATTTCTATTAGTCTTGAACTTGGCTTTATAACCTTGCATTAAATAAATTTAGCCTATTAAATCAATTAAACAAGGCAAATACACACATTTAATTAATAAAAATCAAACAAATGACCAAATGCCTAAGAAGAATTAATTAACTTGCACACCCTAATCAAAATTAATTAGCAAGTTAAATCAATTTCAAATCTTAATTGAGTTCATCCATGAGCTAATAAATCAATTACTAAAAAAGAAATTCAAGAGAATCTTAGAACATTCTAGAACACACTCATTACCTTTGTGATTTGTCACTTTTGGAAAATATCTAAAAGAATATCTTAGGAATATGCCAAACTCAACTAAAGTTAATAAACTCAACTATGGTTGTGAGTTGTCACTTTTGGAAAATATCTAAGAGAATATCTTAGAAATATGTCAAACTTAACCAAAGTTAATAAAATCAACCATGGTCAGTTTTAATCCATTCCAAAGATTTGAAAGCCTTTAAAATCAAGCCTAGATCTCTTCATTTAGATAACTCAATCAAAGTAGAGTTATAAATCAAGAATAGATTCATGAAGTTAAAAGCCTAGTATTATAATATTGAAATTGAGCCAAGCCATCAATCAAGATAATAATTTAACAATGGTGCATAGAAAATATGATGTTAGCCATATATCATTGACGAATAATTCTTATGCATAATCCGAGAAAGTCAAATGAAGAAATCATTTGGAGCTCTCAAGGAAGGTAAAGATTGTTGTTCTTTACATTTTAGTTGTGTTTTCAATTATTGTTTATTCATTAATCTCACCCTAAGATCTAGGCTTAGATATGTTAGTATGTTAGTGTATTGATTTCATGGTTTTATGAACTAACACTTGATCTAACCTCTTTTCTTTGTCAAATTCCTTGATCACAAATGGCATGCCCGATGAGACATGATTGCGCACCCCACATCTTTGAACAAAAATGGATGTTAAAATAACTCTATTTTTTAATTTTTTAATTGTTTTTTACTAAATTAAGATTTTCTTATTGGTTTCATCTTAATACTCTCAAAATTTCATTAAAATATGATTTTTAATTTAAAATTTATGACTCTTTTAGTGACTGTCACTTTTTATTTATTAATTTTGTGGTAAAAATGGTTAGTACAAAGATAATAACTTTTTTATTCACTAGTTTGACCTGATTGTTATTAGAGAGGTAAACCCTAGATCTATAAATAACCTCCAAAAGTTATGGCTAAATTAATGACTGTAGGTTTTTATAATTTTTGTGTTCAGTTTTCTTGTTTTTAACCTTCTAACTTGTTATTTGCATGTTTCCTAGGTTTATTTTATTTTTTATTTTATATTTATTGAGTTTTTTATTAATATTTTTGCTAACCTTTGCCTAACCTAACATGTTTTATTTTTTGGATTTTTGCCTTTGGATCGACATATTTTACCTTTCAAAGTTGCTTATCTCATTTGATAAGTAAGATTTAAGGCTAAACAAAGTTCTAACCTTTTTTTTGTAGGACCTATTTGGAGAAAACCATTTCAATCTAAATTAGTCTTTTCACACTTCATTTGGATGTCTAAAACTAACCAGGAATCCTTCGTTTTGGTGTTTAAAAAAACCTTTTAGGATGTTTTATTGGTTAATTTTTAGTGGTTTCTTTCAAAATTCACAACTTAAAGTTAAGGGGCTAAAAGAACACCACCACACATTTCGTTTAGTGTTATAAAATTAAATACACTTCAAAGTTTTTGTAAGTTATTTTCATTATTTATTTAGTCTAACCTTTTTTGATTAAATAAAGAGTTGTTCGTGTATGCTCTACCATCCATCCCCTTTAGGAAACTTTTGGGATCAAAAGCACCAACTTATTTTTGGGTGGTTTAAAATTATTTCCATTTTCACTTGTTAAATCCAAGAGCCTGGTAATGAATCTAATCAAACACTTTCAATTTGGTGCAATGAAAATAACTTCACTTCAATTATTTGTAAACTTTCTTTTTGATTATGTGTTTTAGTGAAAAGAGACATGCATGTATGCTCTCCCATCCATCCCCTTTAGATAAATTTTGGGATCAAAAGCACCATCTCATCACACTTTAGCCTAGTCCAAGGTATGGAAAGAATGTCATTTAAATCCCTTCCCAAAAACTCACAATAATATTAGGTGATCTTGAGGTAACCATAAAGTCTTTCTATTATGTTAGTTATTTCATGCATCTTGGCTTATAAGGGGGACTTCATTACCTCCCATGAGTTCTTTAGGGAAGATTTGACATAGGGTTTCATCTCCCAGCATTGACTTCATCACCCCCCACTAGGATCAGAGGTTTGAGAAGTTAAACCACCTTTTAGTGTTGGGGTTAAACACTGGGATGTATTTGCACATTGGACATCACATTATATTGAACAAGTGATCGATGTAGTGGTTGCAAAAAGGGTAAGACATTTTTAAAACAAGCTAAGTGCCACAGACACCCAATTAAAGTGAACTTCTTTTGCATCGTTGAGCATGAAAGTCATCATGTAATTCATCCATCTAGAATTTTTTAAAAATAATTAGTTTTATTCAACCCCACTTTGTCACACCCTTGATAGGAATTTGGATGATTTACTTGTAATTTTTTATTTTTTTCTTGGTATTTTGAGACTAAAATTAATGTGTTTGTTTATAGACCATGTCAAAAACTAATTTGTTTATACGTCACTCTTTGATCAAAGAGGTGTTATGCTAACCATTTTACACCACACTTGTGCCTTACAATTTTTGCTAAACATATTTGTGTGTGTGTTACTTATTTGAGATATGTACCGTTATGTTTCCCATATCATTATCAAGTTTGAGCCTTTTAGTCTTTAAAAGATAACATTGATCACATCATTAGAGCATGCTTATGCTATTAGGCTGCTCATTTTGTTTCAAGGCCTGCTTGACCTTGTATCAAAAACCATTGTTTCAAACCAACTAAACCATGTCACATATGTTATTTAGACCTTGTTTATGCATCGTCATGTTGTTCAATATTGTCTAGATTTTTTAGTCCAATCTTAGATTTCAACCATCGAGTTTTCAATTAACCTTTTCAAGTTCAAATTCAAACATTGATTGATTTTCATTTAGACCTCGCTTTGTAGTGACTGATACACAAATATTTCTCTTTTGGGTTGTATAACTTAGGTTAATCGATTACCCAAATTTGTAAATGATCACTTTTTTGTTCATTCAACATATCCTCATCATTATTTATACCTTTATTTGGGAAAACATAATCTTTTCTATAAGTGTCTTTTGCCTTATGGCTTATACCAATTGATCATATTTATGTTTGATTTCATGTGTCAGTTCTATGTCAAAGTTGTTCCAACCCTTTTAGATTAAATCAAATCACATTAAATTTTGCTCCAAAGTCTAGCTTTTGACATTGTTTGACCAAAATTTCTAGTAGATCATGTTTGTTTGAGCCTAGATTTTGACTCCGTGTTTGGATGAAAGCCCTAGCAACTCAAATTTTCCCTTTCTTAGTTTAGACCTTGTTTATAACACTTTGGCCTAGACTTTGACATACCAGTTTTATTTAGATGCTCGACCTTTTATATATTATATTTGAATTTATACTATTTTATGCCAAGTTCTAGCAACAACCATTTTGGAGATACAACTCCATGATCAAATCATTGTTTGGAGATATAGCTCCACCCCTTTTAACCTAGTTAGACCAAATTTGAACCATTTGTACTTTAGACATAGTTTTTTAGATTTTGTATAAATCTAAGCCTTTTTATTTTAAAGCTTTATTTATTGATGTGGATATGTCTAGATACACTTATGGTGGAGTCACGTACAATCCAAATTATGATAGAATGGCTACACAAAATGGCTTTGATTTTTATGGATTTATTCAAGACCCCTTTGATGATAACATGGTCTATGAGATGGAATTTTATCCACCTTGAAAAATAAAATCAAGGATGAAAGTCAAGACCTCAACTAGAATGATATGGTTGGTGAGGAGAAATTATGTGTAAAAGTTTATGATGAGGATGATTGCATGAAAAATTTGTACCCTCATTATAATAATCAATTTAGGGACCAAAGACAAGAGCCTATTTAAAATCTAACTCAAGACCCTAACTGGGATGATATGGTTTATGAGAAAGACTTAGATGCTTTGACTTATGTGAGAAATTAAGATCCACGATGCCCTACCATTTCTATTCCAAGACCTTGTCCTTTAGCTTATACAAGCAATCAAGCTCCACAATGCCCACCCATTATCCAATTGTCAACCATTACTCATATAATGACTATCATTCCCCACTTTAGAAAACCCCAGATAATCCCACCTAAATATCAACCAATCCAATAATGATCACAACATATCATTCAGCTAATCATTCATCCCAAACCTTAGCCTATCATTCAGCCTAGACCCCAACCAATCCAATCAGTACCCACCCAACTGAGCCAATCATTTGAGGACCAAAGTGTGTAAAATTGGTATTCTCTAACTCATTGGAAACCAAGTCCAAGAAAACCAACAAATCCAATATGCTTTTATTGAACCAATCACTTGTAATAAGTCAACTTATGATGAATCACCTATTGATTCTATACTAGTTGTCGAGGAGTATTACTATGATGAGCCAGTCTTTATTGAGTCACCTTTTAATGATTATAATCACCTTTGAGAAAATAATTACCTTGACCATATGCCTATTTTTCAATATCATCCCTTTAACAAGTCAGTCTCTAAGGAGTTGTCTCTTTACCTTTTTCCCATCCTTGAAGAGTCTCACTTTGACAAACTACTCTTTATGGATCTTGTTATGCCATCATAGGTCATTACTTATCCAATACCAAACATTCAATAAGACATCATTGTAATAGAGTACCCATCAGATGAAGAATTAGAATTAGAGTTAGGTTTTACTATTGAATAGACATCAGATTTAGCATCAAAAGTAGAATCAACATCAATCTCGACCTTGGATTCAGAGATCTTTGAGTTTAAATCAGATTCAGATAAAAAATATGTTCATGACTATTACAAAATTGGTTATGCATGCCTATCAGATTAGTATGAATACATTTTTGATCCTTCTATGATTTTTAAGGACAATTACTTTAGCATCAACAAAATTTCTCTTAGTATCTTCTATGAGGCTTGTGTTTCCAACCTCCATTCTAATACTCTTCCACATACCATTACCACTAACCAACATAGCCATATTATTGACATTCTATCTCCCACGAGTGTTGATTGGGATAGACAAAATCACACCTTGTTGAAATGCATCCATGGTGACATATTAGATGACAAAAAGCAAGGAGGCCAAGACCACAATCATACAACAAAAGAACACTCTCTTAGTGAAAATGTTTTGAAGGTGCTAGGGGGAAATCAAAGTTAGAACTCAACATCTTATAGTGAAACCTTTGTAGAGGCACTAGGGGATAATCAAAGTCAAAATTCAATGATCCTTAGTGAAACTTTCTCAAAGGTGATATAGGATAATCAAGACAACTTTATTGGTAGAAACTTAATCAAGGCACCAATAGCTAAGCACAAAAGTTATTTACTACTTAATGAAGAAATTATCAAAGATCAAATCTACATAGTTTTCAATCTATAGCCTAATCAGATGGTAGTTAATCTCATGTCCAAACAATAGAATAATCTATTTGTCCTATTGAGAGAAGAAGTCCCTTACCCTGCCACATCCAAAGATATGTTGAATCCAAAATCAACAACATTGTGTGTGCCTAAAAATCTTGATCCTCATTTGTTTGACATCCACCATCCATTCCATTTCCATCAATCATTAGACCATTTTAAAAACAAACCTACCATCTAACATTTATCCATATTTACCATCCATGGTCACACTTTCCTTTATAAAAGTGACAAAGATACCTTGTCTCAATGCTTGAAGGAAACAAAATCAATGACCAACGAAGATCACAACAACATTCTTAGCATCCAAATCTATAGCCAATTATTGATATATCAACAATTTAGATGAGGTGTGGGCTAGAAATTTACATGATTGATTATTCTAGTTATATCATTTACTGATTAGGATATGCATCTCCACTTTAGTAGGAACAACATAATCATTTATCATACCCAAGCCAAAACTAAAAATGTACCATACCATTTCAATATGCCATATCCTTTTGTCATTGTCACATATCCAAAATTCATTATCACATAATAATTTCCTTCACCTTACCACTTAGGGGCAAACCTCCTAATATTATATCGAATCAATCAAACAATCAATATTCTAAGCAAGGCCATCTTATCATACCATTTTACCATTCCTTTCCTACTTGACCAAACATGTTTTGAATCCTATCAACCTAGCCCGTTTGACTTTGGTTCATCCATTGGTTTCACATTTTCAACATACAAAATCAAATCAGTTTCAGTAATTATTTCAAGCATTTTAGATACAGGTAGTATTTTGGAGTAGTATGATAGAAGTTTTGGTAGTTGCATCCTTCATTTATTACTTCCCTCTTATCAAGTTTTTTAATGTGAGCTTGATTATATTACCTACTGGGGAAAATCAATGTTCACCGATCTTGATACTAATAATATCTCTTGCTCAGGAAAATTGGTATCATTGATATATCAGTTTTATCTTAGTTATAACTTCTTATGGAAAAACTAAGGACAACATTTGTTTATTGTGCCTTAACATACCACTTAGCCATTTCTATGTCGTATTATGCCACCATACCAACTATGTCTATTTTGTTTGAATTGACTACTACACTAGTCATATTCCTCCACTATGAGATGAACTACTATGAACTAAAACCACTTTGAGACTATGTGGGTAACATCTTATTCATGTTGAGGTTAGATTAGTCCCCCTTTAGCCATGCTCTCACCATTTTGTGAGCATCATTTCAAGTTTTAATGTTCTCACCATTTTGCAAGCAACTTTAGCCATGCTCTCGCTATTTTGTGAGCATCATTTCAAGTTATAATTCTCTTACCATTTCGTGAGCAAATTTAACCATGATCTCATCATTCTTTTAGCATCATTTCAAGTTATATTGCTCTCAGCATTTTGTGAGCGACTTCAACCATGCTCTCACCACTTTGCAAGCATCATTTTGAGTTATAACACTATCACCATTTTACGAGCTTAGACTATTTTAGTATCTCATCATTCTTGATTGAGTTGAGATGCTTTGAAAATTATAGAAACATTTGAAAATAATTTAGAAAAACCAAAAATATTGACCACTTCTTTGCCTTAAGGATTCTAGGAACCCTCACTAAGTCACAAATAAATCACTTGTTCCTTAGTTTCCTTATTTTTTTTGGATTTTTATCTTACACTATTACCATTTTATGAGTTCATCCCTATTATTCTATCACATCCATCATATTTTATATCAATCATCATTTTCTTCCCATTTCTTGGGAGTACTACTTTTATCCTGAAGTTTCATTGGATTATCATATCCATGGAACTATGTAGGCAACGTCCTCTTGCCTAGCACATATGAAGATAGCTTGACCACCCCCTTCCTTTTCTTCTATTCCTCCATCTTGTTTGTTTTTTCAGTTGTCACCTAGTTTCTAGGGGCAATGTTTGTCATGTTGTTTATAATAGCATAGGGACTAAAACTTGTTTGCTTCTTTGTTTGTCTTGCTTGTTTCTTTATTTTTATATTTTGTTTATTTATTTGTGTGCTTTTTTGTTTGATTTCAGCACTATGGCCTTGATTCAGTCTATGTGTGTTCATTGGGTAATTCCTTGCACATTATTATTGAATCTATCTATATTCAAGCATCTACATTGTCATCTATTTTTTTATCATTGGTGCAATTATTTTCCATTGAGTATTGGATATCAAGAGTCATTACTTATTCATATTTTGGCCAAGCCCCCATGGTGTTCTATCACAAGGACCACCATCAAATACTACAAAAAAATCAGCTTTGAGAGGTCTACAACATCAATGCAGCATCACCATCTCTTCATCACTGATATTAGCAACAATCCTAATCCAATACCCAATCATATCTTAAATAGAGTAATTAAGTAATGAAATAATTTCAGCATTTGTTAGTTTAGATGAGCATCTCCCTACTAGTAGGTCATCCTAATTCATCTTTATCTTCTATATCAACTTATCAATCATCAACCATTAATCATGTTTTTCATAATCGAGGTATACTACATCAACACTGTACACCATCCCACATGCATTCTCAATGATTATATCTCTTACTAAGACAAATTATTGTGTTATCACAAATTTTCCTTTCTTGATTTTCTATTCTAACTGGGGTAGCTCCATCTTCTCAATGATTATATCACCTGTCGGGGCAAAATATTGTGTTATCATACCATGTTTCAACTATCAAGATACAATGATTATAATCACCTTTGGGAAAACCATTGTACACCATCCCACTTGCATTTCTTAATGATTTTGCTCAACTTATGGTAAATCATTGTGTTGTCACCCCATCATCTTCATTCTTTTGGTCCCCTCTTTTCACTTCTTTCTTTCAAGGGACTATTTGTTGACCCACTTACTAATCACTCCATCAAGGGGGAAGCTATAGTTCAATCATTACCATTGTATTCATAAGCATAAAGAATAATTTTATTCTTTCAAAATATGCTACTATGCTTACAACTTGCAACATCTTCCTAAATAGGGGCAAACTATAGAGATGTAAATTTGGCCACCAATGACTTTATATCCAAATTTAGATCAATTTTTTTCAATCATTGAATACCTAGTCAAAAAAATTATATTAGTCTTGAATTTGGCTTTATAAACTTGCATTAAATCAATTTGGCCTATTAAATCAATTAAACAAGGCAAATACACACATTGAATTAATCAAAATCAAAATTCAAAAGCATCTTAGAACATTCTAGAACACACTCATTAACTTTGTGAGTTATCACTTTTGGAAAATATCTAAAATAATATCCTAAGAATATGACAAACTCAATCAAATTTAATAAACTCAACCATTGTTAGTTCTAACCCATTCCAAGGGATTTAAAAGCCTATAAAATCAAGCCTAGAACTCTTCATTTAGGGGTTTCAATCAAAGTAGAGTTATAATACAAGAAAATATTCATGAAGCTAAAATCCTAGTGTTATAATGTTGAAATTGAGCCAAGCCATCAATTAAGCTAAGAATTCAACAATGGTGCATAGAGGAGATGATGTTAGCCATATGTCATTGATGAAGACTTCTTATGCATAATCTGAGAAAGACAAATGAAGAAATCATTTGGATCTCTCAAGGAAGGTAAAGATTGTTGTTCTTTACATTTTAGTTAGGTTTTCAATTATTGTTTGTTCATTAAGCTCCCCATAAGATCTAAGATTAGAGATGTTAGTATGTTAGTGTGCTAATTTCATGGTTTTATGTACTAACACTTGATCTAACCTCCTCTCTTTGTCAAATTCGTTGATCACACTAGTATTTCTCATATTAACATTGAGTTTATCATTGATTCTATGATGTTTTTGATGATGTCTTGAGACCCTATGAGTATTTTGAAGTTTCAAACTCATTAATATCCCTATCTAAGCACTCCTACATAGTCTTGTAGGTCTCTATCAGCTAGGTATGTGATCTTATCTACACTTATTTATCTTTGAGGGCCTTGAAGACCTCTTAAATACATATTCAATGGAGGATTAGATCAACCATTATCTAAAGAATGGAAAAAATGTTTTACTCTAACCTGAATCCACTTGCATAAGGACAAAATTTGCAATTATGAAAATAATGTTTTGCAGACCAATAGTTTTTACCCTTAGCATAATGAGAGTGATTATACCTATCCAACCATGTCCACAAATGCAAACTAGTTTGAGAAGAACATGATAATAATGGACATGCACTAGTAACCTACATAAATCACTTCGTAACATCAGACCAATGCAAATAAATGAGAAAATTAAGGTGTTAGTAATGTGCAAGTAGTTTCAAGGCATCAACAATCTTAAAGATTGTTCATTGAGTAAAGACCACCAAACTTTAAACTATGTCCATGGAATGGAAGGAAATAAAAACTACTAACTTTCTCCAAATTCATTCACTTCAAATCATACTCTTCAGTCCATACTAATAGAAAATTGTTTGACCTTATTGACCTACCCAAGAGAGTGATGAGAGAGAAGAACATTTTTTTACTATTTTTTGATCTATCAAATCCATATAGACCTAGAAAATACTTCTGGGTATTTAAATAAACCTTCCTAAAACCTTCCCACATGCCAAATGTGTCATTCAAGCCATATAACTACCTAAAACTGACATTTTACATATGATCTCCTTATTTCTTATGTTGAAACTACAACTTTTAGTTTCCAAACTACCATCTAACATATACCTAACATGTGTTATAGTATATTTCATCTTGACACCTTTGTCCTTTTGTGGAAAACAATACAATTTCCCTTAGAGTGACCAAGAGGAGGGAAAAAGGTATATTAAGATAAAATGATAAATATAACAATGTTAAAACATGTAATATGACCTCATTAACAACTATGGTGAATATTTAAAACATAAGAGACTTTATGATAAATTTAAATATGCAAAGGATTGACCAAATTTGACCTAGGGTCAAATTTAGTCAACATTTTGGTGATTTCCTAAAGGTAGCATGCATGCTTTGCTAAAGACCATTTTACTTCTCATATCCTTTGGAAATGGCATCACCCATAAAATTTAATTGACGTTTATAAGCCTCTAAAAAGACACCAAACCACACCAAACACAACAGAAAACAAACACATAATACAAAAAACAAAACACACACTTGTGCTTTATAAGCATTTAGGGAAAACACACCACAATTCAAAGTAAACACACACCTATCATAATTTATACAATACCTCAAGACACTTGAGGTGAATAAAAACTCCTCATTACATCAACTAGGGTCAAAGATAAAGCTCCTTGCATCACTGCATACTTGTCAATGAACACTTGCTTATGGAGATAGTCAAATGACTTACCATAGTTAGATCCTTTGTTGATTTCAAGTGTGTCATTTGGAGCTCTCATGAACACTCCATATAGATTTACAAAATGCATTTTTGAGATTGTAGCTTGTTTTAATTACTCATGTTCAATTGGCACCCCTCAAACTTATCATTGGGGATCAAAAAAGCCTTCTCAACTTTAAATGTGTTTGAAACAAGATATATCTATTGTTGAAAATATTTCAGGCCATCTTATTTGTGCTCATCAAAAACTTAATGGTATAATAATGTTGTTTCTTGATTGGTAGAGACCTCAAGCTCCTTCTTGTGCTCATTCAGTGCATGATTGACCTTGTCATTAGGTCTATATTCTTTTTGAAATTTTTTTGGCCTACTTATCTCCTCAAATTCTTAAACTATGGCATTGGATTGTTGCCACATGTCATTTTATTATTTTTTAGGTTCATGTTCATGAGTGTTCTCTTCCTTGGCAATAAAAAATGATTGTTCATTAAGACTATCATGTTGTGTCATAGTTGGGATACTCACATCATCATCCATGTGTACAAGGTAATTGCCCCATGCAACTTGTTCTAAGGTATCATCTAAATCTACATCAAGAGTTCCATCACAATCTTCCTGGAGTATGTAAGTTCTAAGACCAATTGTTTCAAATCCATATTTCTCAAATCCCCATTCATCAAGGTACAAGTTAAATATGTCATCAAGGAGTGGTAGAGGTTCCTAGTCACTAGGATGATCTTATTAATTGACAATAAATTTCACGATAGAGGTATAAGAAACATATGGTTATACATAAAAACTAGAGAGAGGTTTAGATTTGGTTGTCTCTTTTGTACCATATCTAGTCTTAAATCCCATATAAGACCAGTCTAAAGTTAGATAACCTCCATTCTTAGCAGTTAACTCTCTTGATAAACATAGTGAAAAATGAGGTGGCATATCATAACCGCAAAATCTTGAGAAATGGTGAAAGTAGGACAAGCATGGAGAATAAGTTACAAACCTTTTATTATGCCAATGGTATTGATAGTTGACCTATCCAATTATATCACTCCTTTTTCATGAGGCTCATACTTCAAGTTTAATTTATTATTTATTTGCTTGGGCATGACATAAGTCCTAACTCTACTATCAATAAGACAATTATGAAACAAGCATATCCAATGATGATATATAGATATAAAAGAGTAGGTTTTTCTACCTTTTCAACTTTGATTTACTGTCTTTCATTAGGCCTCAATGTATTTTTCAAGGTTATCTCTTCACTAGGTTTCTTGGTTACCAAACTAAGTTTGGATAGTTCTTATTGAAGTAGGTCTACTTGTCCAGTTACTGCTAATATATCCCATATAAAGACTTTCACATGAGACCTCTTCATTTTCTCTATAATGTTAGTGAAAGAGCCACTAACCTTATCTTTTCCATTGGTAGGAATGGTGGTGCCCACACCTTGAGAGTTTTGAGATATGAAAGAACTCTTAAAATTATGATCTCTTTGAGATACTTGTGTTAAACATGAATTATATTGAGAGGGGGGGGTGAATCAGTATATTATATATCTTTTACTTAATCTGATTTCTTTTCTTTAATCACTTTATCGCACATTAAAGATATGCAATAAAACTGAAATAATAACATGTACCACACAAGAGAGAGACCAAATTTTTATGTGAAAACTCAAAGTGGGAAAAACCATGGAGAAAAATCTCAAGTATATGAATGAGAACCAACTCAAATTACAAATTTTGCATGCACCAACTTACAAGAGCACCAACCCCTTTGCCGAGCACCAACACAGCTACTATCTATGAGCACCAACCCATAGAAGCACCAACCCCTTACAAAGATTTATGAGTACCAACCCACAGGAGCACTAACACCTCTTTTGTATAAAACACAACTATCTTTCAATGTTGCTTACTCAACAAATGATAGAAATTTACAATATCTCCTACTTTTTTCTCTTATTTTATTATTTAATATAATTAAAAAACCATGCACTCTCTTGTGCATTACAAATGGCTTCTCAAGCCTTTATTTACAGCTTTCCAAATGACCTTTGGCATTCACCTTTTGTGACCTTTCATTCCTCATGGAAAATGGTACCAAACTTACATGACCCTTTGTATCCTTTCATTTGAAAAGTTACATGGTGACCCTTCATAATCAAATGCATCCTTTCCTATTTTATCTTTATTTTGGTGACTTTTCGTATTCCTTAAAGTGCCCCTTCATGGAAAAATGCACCATACCCTCTCTTGTCTTCACGTGGTGATTATTGGAATTCCTTAAGATGACTCTTCATGAGAAAATGTGTCCCATTCCTCTTTTGTCTTTATCCCATGACTCTTTGACTTCTCCATGGGCCCTCTTTTGACTTATATTCAACCAAAATATATTCATTAATATTAAATAAATATTAACACACATTAGCCAAGATATGAATATTGAAAACACCATTAAATGCAATGGGGTCTTTATCACCAATGTTAGACCTTTGACATCAATGACAATATTTCCAATAATATCCCCCTTTATCATTGATGGCAACCTCAAACTAAAACTACCACATTCTTAAACTTGTACATAATACCATATTAAAAACATATAGTAACTCCCCTTATTATAGCAACATGTACCTATTCCCTTTACCTGTTCTATCCCTAGTTTTGTTTTTCTCCCCCTTTGACATCAATGGCAAAGGGATTATCTTGGAGATAACACTTATCTCCCCCTCAACTAATGCTAATCTTCAATGTAAGGAAGTAAAATAAATTACTCCCAACTTCTCCCATGGATACTCAAATGTATCTTTTGGTAGTGCCTTTGTGAAAATATTTTCAATCTACTTTGTAGTATTGATATAATCTATCTTAACCTATTGATCTGCAACCTTCTCTCTCAAGAAGTGATATCTAATAGGCATATGTTTTATTCTTGAATGCATCACTATATTATTATAAATATTAATAGCACTTGTGTTGTCACAAAAAATAGAAATAAGTTCATCATATTTTACCTCGATATCTTCTAAAGTTTGTTTCATCCAAAGCACTTGAGTACAACACAATACCGCTACAATATATTTTTATTCAACTATAGAAAGTGATATTGAATTCTATATTTTGGTTATCTATGACACTAAACTAGCATCAAGAAATAAAGCTCCTCTAATTGTACTCTTTCTATCATCCAAGCAACCTTCTCAATCTGAATCTATATAAGCAACCTAAGTGAAATCTCTGCCTGTGGGCTACCACAATCCATAATCCAATGTCCTCATGATATATCTGAATATTTTATTCACCAACTAAACATGCCTATCTTTTAGAGCTGACTAATATCTTTCAACTATACCTACTACATACATGATGTCTAGCCTCGATGCTATCAAATATAAAAGACTAACAATCATAGATCTATGCAAAGATTGATTTACAATAAGTGAATTTTCATCCTTGCTCACCTTATTTCCTGTACTCATTGGCGTGCCAATTGGTGAAAAATCCTTAAATCCAAATTTCTTCAACATTTACTTGGCATATTTACTTTGAGATATGAAAATTCTTTTATCTAACTGAAATATTTGTAACCTTAAGAAAAATGACAATTCTCTAAGCATAAACATCTCAAATTCTTTTTGCATATTATCAAAAAATTATTTTGTCATCTTTTCAATGTTTCCTCCAAAAATGATGTCATCAACATATACCACAACAATCAATTTATGCTCACCTTCTATTTTGATTTAGATATTACTAGCAACAAATCCTCTCTTGAAACCTTGATCCTTTAGGTACTTATCAAGCCTTGCATACCAAGCTTTGAGAGCTTGTTTCAATCCATACAGTGCTTTCTTCAATCTAAAAACATGGCTACTAACATTTGAGAGAATAAATCCCTTGGTATTCTTAATGTAGACCTCTTCTTCTAGATTCCCATTTAGGAAGGCAGATTTGACATCCATTTGAAACATTTTAAAAATTTTAAACACTACATATGCAAGAAACATTCTAATAAACTCTAGCCTTACCACTAGTGCAAAAGTTTTTTCAAAATCTATTCCCTCAATCTGAGCATGTCCTTTACATACTAATCTTGTTTTATTCCTGGTCACTTCTCCATTTTCATTCAACTTATTTCTGTAAACTTATTTTGTTTCTATCACATTGTGATATTTTGGTCTAGGTACTAATTCCCAAGTATCATTCTTTTCTATCTAATTTAATTCTTCATCCATTGCCTTAACACAATGCTTATCATGTCTAGCTTCTAAAAAGGTTCTAAGCTAAATTTTGGATAACAAAGAGAAATTAATTTGGTCAGATACACTTACCATCATTGTTCTAGTGTAAATTTCTTCATTTATGTCCTTGATGATGTCACTTTCATTATGATTTATATGGACATATTTGGATGGGGTTTTGGTGTCCTTTTTCTCCTTCTTCTCATCTTCATTTGATTTTTCAAAATCTTTCTCTTCAATTATTTCAAGAATGTCTATTGGATCACTGATTCTTTGTGTTATATCTTCTTCTATCCTAACACTTGTATAATCAACAATTTTCCTGGTTCTTTTGTTATAACATTTATAAGCTTTAGTTTTCCAAGAATAACCAAGAAATATACCTTCATCTGCTCTATATTCAAATTTACCTAGTTTTTCATTGATTCTTTTTATGAAGCATCTATTGTTAAAAACTCTAAAATAATCAACTATAACTAGTTTGTCTTTCCATAGATCATAAAGAGTCTTGTCCCTATTGACTCTCAGTAATGTTCTATTCTAGATATGCATTGATACCAACTTCCTCTCTCAAATATTTATCTGGTATCTTGGATTCATTTAGCATTTTCCTCACCATCTCCTGAATTATTTTATTTCTTCATTTAACTACTCCATTTTGCTATAGAGTTCTAGCTGTTGAATAATGTTTATTTATTCTATGGTCTTCACAAAACTTAATAAACTTATTTGACATGAATTCTCTTCCACTCTCTAATCTTAGGCACTTAATCTTCAAACCATTTTCATTCTCAACTAATGCTTTGAAATGTCTGAAAGCTTCTAATTTTTTTAAAAAACATTACCCAAGTCATACGTGAAAATTTATCAATAAGCAACATGAAATATTTCTCACCTTGAGTACTTTTATTTCTAATAGGTCCACATAAATTAGTGTGAACAAGCTCTAACATCTGAGTGGTTGAGTATTCTTTTATCTTGAACCACCTTCTAACTTGCTTCCCATGCTGACAAGGTTCACAAAGCATGTTGGATGGATTTGTAATATTTCAAATATTTATAACTGCTTACTTCTTGCTGATGTTGATAAGATTGTCAAAATTTATGTGTCACATTCTTTTGTGCCATAGCCAACTTTCTTCAATCTGACTCAAGTAACATCTTTGACCTTTGATGTTTGATAACATATATAAATTATTTCCAGTTCTTTGAGTATCTGCAACCAACACATCTAAATATTTTCTCCTAATTTTAAAACTTTCTACATAAAAATTTAGTGTGTGCCCCTAATCACATATTTGACTTACACTCAAAATATTATGCTTAATACCTTCTACATACAAAATATTTTCAATTTTAGTTCTACCATTATCCAAACTTAGTGTACCTTTTCTAGCAATTCTAATAGTAGTATTATCTCTAAATTTCACTATACCACCATTGATATTATTCAAGGTTATGAACTTGCTCTTGTCTCTTGTCATGTGCCTTGAGCATCCACTATCAATGAACCATGGATTTAATACATTTCTTGCATGTAAAGTTGTCTGTACCAACATAGATTTTTCATGTTGTTTCTTTTGCTATGAACTTGTCTAAACTTTCTTCTTGATGAATGGAGCCTTGAAACTTTGGTCTTTCTTGACTGACTCAAACATGATTCTACATTACTGAGCTATTTTTCAAAGTTGTTGCACTTGTAACATATTATGGCCTTTTCATTAAATCCTGATAGAGGAGCAAAAGAGTTGTGGCTTTTGCTTAACTCTACATGAGTTTCCTTCTCCTTATTTCTAAAATTTTTAGACCTTTTTCGACATTCTATTTTCTTATGACCATATCCATTACAATAAAAATAATAACCATAAAAATAGGACATATTTGTGTATCTCTAACATGATTTCCTTTTGTAGCTCTGTTCCTTCTAGCCTTCTTTGTTTGAGATGTCCTTTGTTTTCTTAATTTCTTCTATTTTTATTTTATCTTTTGTAAGAGCTTCAACATATCACTTTCTTTTTTTATGTTAACCTTGTATGTGAAAGTAGTGGCCTCCCCTTTCTCTTTTTCTAAGGCATAAACAAGTTCTTCTAGATTCACTTCAGCTTCATCTTATTCTTCTTCTTGATCATCTATACTTTTTCTTGTGAAGGCATCTTCATGTATGGCCATGAATAGAATCTCTTCTTCTTCTAAGTCACTAACTCCACTATCTTTGACTGAGCTAGGATATTTAGAATAAAAACTCTTCTTCTTGAATCCCTTCTTGAATTTTCCTTTAAAATTATTTTTGTAGGTAGACTTTCCTTCTTCATTGTCACCATTACCTTTATCTAGGCACTTAGCTTCAAAATTTCTAATATTTCCATAATTAAAACATTTAAAAGGTAAATTTTTTAATATTTAATTGTGCTTTTTTTTGGCTTGCAAATAAATAGAGCTTCATTTTCATCTGTATCATCAATAAAACTATCACTTGATTCTTTAATCTTAGCCTTCTCTTTCTTAGATGTCTTGAAAGCAACGTCTCTCTTTGAGGGTTTCTCTTGTTTGGTCTACATCTCATATTCTATAAGAATACCATGTAGCTCATCCATCTTTAGCCTAGATAAATTCTTCATCTCTTCAAGTGCTAAAACTTTTGCATCATATCTCAATGGTAGAGATCTTAAAAAAATTTGTACCATGATTGATTCTTCTAAATTTTCTCCTAGACCTTGAATCTGATTAACTATTTGATGAACCTGTAAAAGGTAACTTGTTATATTTTCTTCTTCTTCCATCTTCAAACTCTCAAACTATCTTCTAAAATTCTGAAGCTTAACTTGCTGAACCTTTCCATCACCTTTGTAAATATTCTCAGCTTTACTCAAGCCTCATGAATAGATTTACATTACATAATTTTAACAAATTATGATTCACATAAACCACATAAAATATAATTTAAATCTTTAGCATTATTTTCACTTTCCTTTTTTTCCATTAGAGTAGTTACACGTATTTGTGGCTCTTCATATTCCTCCACAACTGCTTGCCAAATGTCAAATCTAAGGGCCATCAAATAAGTCCTCATCTTTATGCTCCAAAAAGTATAATTTTTCCCATAAAAAAGGGTGCCTTATTTGTAGAAAAACTTTTATGTGATCCAACCATCATGCTTTCCTTGATCTATCTTCAAGCTGTAAAACTTTTTAAAAAAGGAACCTAATCTAATACCAATTATTAAGCACAAAATATACTGAGACAGGGGGGGTGAATCAGAATATTATATAAATTTTACTTAATTTCATTTTTTTTAATAACTTAATCACACATTTAAGGTATGAAATAAAAATAAAACAATAACATACACCACACAAGAGAGAGAAAGAGACACTAGATTTTTATTTGAAAACTTAAAGTGGAAAAACCATGGAGAACAATCTCAAGTATATGAATGAGCACCAACTCAAATTACAAAGACCACAAGCAACAACTTTTAGGAGCACCAAACCATTTGTAAATCACCAACATAACAAATATTTGTGAGCACCAACTCATAGGAGCACCAACCCCTTACAATTATTTGGGAGCATCAAGTCTTGCATATCAAGCTCTAGAAACTTGTTTCAATCCATACAGTGCTTTCTTCAATATGAAAACATGGCTACTAACATTTGAGAGAATAAATCCCTTAAGATACTCAATTTAGACCTCTTATTATAGATTTATATTTAGGAAGGTAGATTTGACATCCATTTGAAACACTTTGAAATTTTTAAACACTACATATGTAAGAAACATTCTAATAGCCTCTAGCCTTACCACTAGTTCAAAAGTTTCTTTAAAATTTATTCTTTCAATCTAAGCATATCTTTTACATACTAATATTTCTTTATTCCTTGTCACTTCTCCATTTTAATTCAACTTATTTTTGTAAACTGATTTTGTTCCTATCACATTGTGATCTTTTGGTCTAGGTACTAATTCTCTAGTATCATTCTTTTTTATCTGATTCAATTCTTCATCTATTTCCTTAACCTAATGCTTATCATGTCTAGCTTTTGAAAAAAAATTAGGCTAAGTTTTGGACAAAAAATAAAATTTAACTTGCTCAGATTCACTTACCATCATTCTTCTAGTGTGAATTCCTTCATGTATGTCCCTGATGATGTCACTTTCATTATAATTTCTTTGGACATATTTGGATGGGGTTTTGGTATCTTTTTTCTCCTTCTCATCATCATCTGATTCTTCAAAATCTTTCTCTTTAATGATTTCAAGAATATCTATTGGATCATTGATTCTTTGTGCTCTATCTTCTTCTATCCTGACACTTGCACTTTTAACTATTTTCTTATTCTTTTGTTATAACATTTACTTTTTCAAGAATAACCAAGAAATATACCTTCATCTGCTCTAGATTCAAACTTACCTAGTTTTTCATTAGTTCTCTTTATGAAGTATCTACTATTGAAAACTTTGAAATAATCAATTGTAGTTGGTTTATCTTTTTATAGCTCATAAGGAGTCTTATCACTATTGACTCTCAATAATGCTTTATTCTAGATATGCACTATTATACCAACTACCTCTTTCTAATATTTATCTGGTATCTAGAATTCATTTATCATTCTCCTCTCCATCTTTTGAACTGTTATGTTTCTCCATTCAACTACTCCATTTTGTTGTAGAGTTCTAGCTACTGAATAATGTTTCTTTATTCCATGGTATTTATAAAACTCACTAAACTGATCTGACATGAATTTTCACCTTCTATCTGATCTTAGGCACTTAATCTTTAAAACATTTTCATTCTCAACTAATTTTTTGAATTCTTTGAAATGTTTGAAAGCTTTTAATTTTTTCTTTAAAACATTACCCAAGTCATACGTCAAAAATCATCAATAAGCAACATAGAATATTTTTCATCTTCAGTACTTTGAGTTCTCATAAGTCCACACAAATCAGTGTGAACAAGTTCTAGCATATGAGTGGTCAAGTATTCTTTTGTTTTGAACCATCTTCTAGCCTACTTCCCATGTTGACAAGGTTCACAAAGCATGTTGGATGGCTTTGTAATCTTTAGAATATTTTTGACTGCTTATTTCTTGATGATATTGACAAGATTATCAAAATTTATGTGTTCCATTCTCCTATTCCATAGCTAACTTTCTTCAATTTGACTCAAACAACATCTTTGACCTTTGATATCTAATAACATATATAAATTATTGCCTATTCTCTGAGCATCTACATCCAACACATGTGAATCTTTTCTCCTAATTTCATAACCTTCTACATAAAACTTTAGTTTTTGCTCATGATCACACATCTGACTTACACTCAAAATATTATGCTTAAAACCTTCTACATACAAAAAATTTTCAATTTTAGTTCTACCATTATCCAAACTCAGTGTACCTTTTCTAGTAACTTTGACAATAGTATTATCTTTGAATTTTAGTGTTCTACCATTGATCTTATTCAAGGTTATGAACTTGATCTTGTCTCCTGTCATGTGCCTCAAACATCCACTATCAATGAACCATGGCTTCTCTTCATTTATTGCATGTAAATCTATTTGTACAAACATAGATTTTTCATGTTGTTTCATCTACTATGAACGTATCTAAACTTTTTTCTTAATGAATGGAGCCTTGAAACTCTGGTTCTTTTTGACTGACTCAAACATGCTTATATAGTACCAAGCTATGTGTCTAAATTTATTGCATTTGTAACATATTATGGCCTCTTCATTAAAGCTTGATAGAGGAGAAAAAGAGTTGTGGCTTCTACTTGACTCTGCATGAGTTTCTTTCTCCTTGTTTCTAAAATTGTTAGCCCTTTTTTGTCATTCTATTTTCTTATGACCACATCCATTATAATAAAAATAATAACCATAAAAATAGGACCTATTTATGTATCTCTGACCTGATTGCCTTTTGTAGCTCTATTCCTTCTAGCCTTATTTATTTGAGATGTCCTCTATATTCTTAACTTCTTCCCTTTTTATTTCCTCTTCTATTAGAACTTCAATATAGCTCTTTCCTTTTTTTTGATAACTTTGTCTATGAAAGTAGTGGCCTCTCATTTCTCTTTTTCAAATTTGATACCTATTTTATCTGAAATTGACCTTTGACTTTCTAATATCTTATTCAATATATTAGTGCTATTTTAAAAATTTGAATCATTGGCTACTCTATCATTGATTGATTTATTTGTTTTCTCAAGATCTACTTTTAAATAAGCAATTTCAATAACATAACTTTCACATTCTTTGCTTACTTTTTACAACTATGCCATTAGATATTTATCATTATTCTTGACTTCTTTAAAGTGTGCTTGCATATCTTCAATTATTTCCTTTGAATCCTTTTCATTTTTCTCGATTTAGAGCTTCAATATTCAATTATTCTTTTCAAGAGATTTTAACTCTTCTAAAGCACAAATGATTTCTCTTTCCAGATTCATTTCAGCTTCATCTTGTTCTTCTTCTTGATCATTTTTATTTTTACTTACGGAGGCATCTTCATGTATGGCCATGAATAGAATCTCTTCATCTTCTGAATCACTGACTCCATTGTCTTTGATTGAGTTATGATCTTTAGAATATAAACTCTTCTTCTCAAATCTCTTCTTGAATTTTCCTTTGAAATTCTTCTTATATGTAGACTTTCCTTCTTCATTATCACCATTACCCTTATCTAGGCACTTAGCTAAAAAATGTCAAATATTTCCACAATTAAAACATTTAAAAGGTAATTTTCCTTGATATTTATCTATGTCCTTTTTTGGCTTGTGAATGAGTAGAGATCCATTCTCATCTTCATCATCACTAGAACTATCACTTGATTCTTGAATCTTAGCCTTCTCTTTATATCAAGTCTTGATAGTAGCTTCTCTTTTTGAGGGTTTCTCTTGTTTGGTCCATATCTCATATGCCATAAGAATACCATGTAGCTCATCCATCTTTGACTTGGCTAAATTCTTTATCTCTTCAATTGTTGAAACTTTTGCATCATATCTCAATGGTAGAGATCTCAAAAAATTTTATATCACAATTGATTCTTCTAACTTTTCTCTAAGACCTTAAATCTAATTAACTATTTGATCAACTCGTAAAAGGTAACTTTCTATATTTTCTTCCTATTCCATCTTCAAATTTTCAAACTATCTTCTAAAAGTCTGAAGCTTAGCTTTATAAACCTTTCCATCACCTTTGAAAATATTCTCAAGCTTTACCCAAGTTTCATGAACATATTTACATTACATAACTTTAATAAATTATGATTCACATAAACCACATAAAATATCATTTAAAGTTTTATCATTATTTTCACTTTCTTTCTTTTCCACTAGAGTAGTTACGAGTGTCTATGGCTCTTCATATTCCTCTACCACTACTTGTATAATGTCAAATCCAAGGGCCATAAAATAAGTCATCATCTTTATGCTGAAAAAAACATATTTTGTCCCAATAAATAAAGGTACCTTATTTGTAAAAAATCTTTTATGTGATCTAGCCATCGTGCTTTCCCCGATGTACCTTCAAACTATAAATTTTTTTCAAAAAGAAACCTGCTCTAATACCAATTATTAAACATGAAATATACTAAGAGGGGGGTGAATTATTATATTATATATCTTTTACTTAATTTTATTTATTTTTTTAATCACTTAATGAAACATTCAAGATATAAAATAAAATTGAAACAATAACATGTACCACACAAGAGAAAAAGAGAGACACCATATTTTTACGTAGAAATCCAAAGTGGAAAAAGCCATAGAGAACAATCTCAAGTATATGAATGAGCACCAACTCAAATTATAAAGTTTGAAAGCACCAACTTATAGGAGCACCAACCCCTTTATTGAGCACCAACACAGTAAATATTTGTGAGCACCAACCCACAAGATCACCAACCCCTTACAAAGATTTGTGAGCACCAACCCACAGGAGTACCAACCCCTCTTGTGTATAAAACACAACTATCTCTCAATGTTGATTACTCAACAAATGACATAACTCTACAATATCTCTTGATTATTTCTCCTCTTTTCTTATTTAAAACAATTACAAAACCATGCACTCTCTTACATATTACAAATGGCTTCTCAATCTTTTATTTATAGCTTTCCAAATGACCTTCGGCATTCACCATTTGTGATCTTTAATTTCTCATGGAAAATAGTGCCAAACTTTCATGACCCTTTGTATTCATTCATTTAAAAAATCACATGGTGACCCTTCATAAGCAAATGCATCATTTCCTCTTTTGTCTTTATCTTGGTGACTTTTCGTATTGCTTAAAGTGTCCTTTTATAGAAAAATGTGCCATACACTCTTTTGTCTTCACATGGTGACTCTTGGAATTCCTCAAGATGACTCTTCATAAAAAATGTGTTCCATTCATCTTTTGTCTTTACCCCATGACTCTTTGACTTATCCATGGGCCCTCTTTTGACTTATATGCAACCAAAAATATATTTATTAATATCAAATAAATATTAACATACATTATCCAAGATATGAATATTAAAAACACCATTAAATGCAATGGGGCCTTTATCACCAATGCTAGACCTTTAACATCAATGATAATATTTATAGAAATCTCCCCCTTTGTCATTGATGACAACCTCAAACTAAAACTACCACATTCTAAAACGTGCACATACTGCCATCTAAAAAACATACAATAACTCCCCCTTATTGTAGAAACTTATACCTATTTCTGCACATGTACCTATTCTTGTACCTATTTCTATTCTTTTTCCCCTTTGACATCAATGGTAAAGGGCTTATCCTAGAGCTAATAGCTATCTCCCCCTCAATTGATGATAATCTTCAATGGCAAAAAATAAAATAAATTACTCCCAGCTTCTCCCATAGGTACTCAAATATGTTTTTTGGTGGTTCCTTTGTAAAAACATTTGTAATATGCTCTGTAGTACTGATATATTCCATCTTAACCTATTGATTTGTAACGTACTCTCTTAAGAAGTGATATCTGATAGGAATATGTTTTGTTCTTAAATGCATCACTAGATTCTTAGAAATATTAATAACACTTGTGTTGTCACAAATAGTAGAAATATGTTCATCATATTTTACCTTGATATCTTTGAAATTTTGCTTCATCTAAAGCACTTGAGTACAACATAATACTGCTGCAATATATTCTTATTTGACTATAAAAAAGCTATACTAAATTTTATTTTTTGCTTAGGCATGATACTAAGATATCACCAAAGAAAAGAAATTCTCCACCTGTACTCTTTCTATCATCCAATTAGCATACCTAATCTGAATCTATATAAGCAACTAAAGTGAAATCTCTATTTGTGGGATACCACAGACCATAATCCAATATCCCCTTGATATATCTAAATATTCTCTTCACCAACTAAACATAACTATTTTTAGAGTTGACTGATATTTTGCAATCATACCTACTGCATGCATGATGTCTGGCCTTGATGTTGTCAAATATAAAATACTACCAATCATAGATCTATACAAAGATTGATCTACAATAGGTGAATCTTCATCCTTGCTCACCTTATTTCTTATACTCATTGGTGTGCCAACTGGTGCACACTCCTCAAAACCAAATTTCTTCAACATTTTTTTGGGATATTTACTTTGAGATATAAAAATTCTTTTATCTAACTAAAATATTTGTAACCCTAAGAAAAATGATAATTTTCCAAGTATAGACATCTCAAATTATTTTAGCATATTATCAAAAAATTCTTTTATCATCTTTTCAATGTTTCCTCTAAAAATAATGTCATCAACATATACCACAATAATCAATTAATGCTCACCTTATGTTTTGATATAGAGATTATTGTCAGTAAATCCTCTCTTGAAACCTTGATCCTGTAGGTACTTATCAATTATTGCATGCCAAGCTCTGGGAGCTTGTTTCAATCCATATAGTGCTTTTTTCAATCTTTAAACATGGCTATTGACATTTGAGAGAAAAAATCCCTTAATCTGCTCAATGTGGACCTCTTCTTCTAGATTCCCATTTAGGAAGGTACATTTGACATCCATCTGAAACACTTTGAAAATTTTAAACACTATATATGCAACAAACATTCTAATAGCCTCTAGCCTTGCCACTAGTGAAAAAGTTTCTTCAAAATCTATTCCCTCAATCTAAACATATCTTTTACATACTAATCTTGCTTTATTCCTGGTTACTTCTCCATTTTCATTAAAATTATTTTTGTAAACCCACTTTATTCCTATCACATTTTAATCTTTTGATCTAGGTACTAATTCTCAAGTATCATTATTTTCTATCTGATTTAATTGTTCATCCATTTCTTTAATCTAATGCTTATCGTGTCTAGCTTCTAAAAAAGTTCTAGGCCAAATTTTGGATAACAAAGAGAATTTAACTTGCTTATAATCACTTACCATCATTCTTCTAGTGCAAATTCCTTTATTTATGTCCTTGATGATGTCACTTTCATTATGATTTCTCTAGACATATTTAGATGGGGTTTTGGTATCCTTTTTCTCCTTCTTCTCATCTTCATCTAATTTTTTAAAATCTTTTTCTTCAATGATTTTAGGAATATTATTGGATCACTAATTCTTTGTGCTCCATCTTCTTCTATCCTAACACTTGCACTTTCAACTATTTTCTTGGTTATTTTGTTATAACATATATAAGCTTTACTTTTGCAATAATAACTAAAAAATATATTTTCATCTACTCTAGATTCAAACTTACCCAATTTTTCATTGATTCTCTTTATGAAGTGTTTGCTACCAAAAACTTTGAAATAATCAATTGTAGCTAGTTTTTCTTTCTATAAATCACAAAGATTCTTTTCACTATTGACTCTCAGTAATTCTATATTCTAAATATACATTATTGTACCAACTGCCTCTCTCCAATATTTATCTAGTAACTTGGATTCATTTAGCATTGTCCTTGACATCTCATGAACTATTCTATTTTTTTGTTCAACTACTCTATTTTGCTGTGAAGTTTTGGCAACTGAATAATGTTTCTTTATTCTATGGTCTTCATAAAACTCAATAAACTAATCTAACATGAATTATCCTCCTTTATTTGTTCTTAGGCTATTAATCTCCAAACCAGTTTCATTCTCAACTAATGCTTTGAATGCTTTGAAATGTTTAAAATCTTTTGATTTTTTTAAAAACATTACCCAAGTCATACGTAAAAAATTATTAATAATAAACATGAAATATTTCTCACCTTGAGTACTTTGAGTTCTCATAGGTGCACACAAATTAGTATGAACAAGCTCTAAAATCTAAGTGGTCGAGTATTCTTTTGTTTTGAACTGCCTTTTGGCCTGCCTCCCATGCTGAAAAGGTTCATAAAGTGTGTTGGATGGCTTTGTAATCTTTAGAAGATTTCTAACTACTTGCTTCTTATTGATATTTACAAGATTTTTCAAAATTTATGTATCCCATTATCCTGTGCCATAGCTAACTTTTTTCAATTTGACTCAAACATCTTTGACCTTTGATGTCTGATAACATATACAAATTATCGCCTATTCTCAGAGCATCTACAACCAACACATCTGAATATTTTATCCTAATTTCACAACCTTTTGCATAAAAATTTAGTGTGTACCCTTGATCACACATTTAACTTACACTCAAAATATTATGCTTAAGACCTTTTACATACAAAATATTTTCATTTTTATTTCTACCATTATCTAAACTTAGTGTAACTTTTTTGGTAATTTTGGTAGTAGTATTATCTTTGAATTTTATTGTGCCACCATTGATCTTCTTCAAGGTTATGAACTTTCTCTTGTCTCTTGTCATGTGCTTCAAACATATACTATCAATGAACCATGGATTTTCTTCATTTTTTGCATGGAAAGTTGTCTTTACCAACATAGATTTTTTAGGTTATTTGTTCTGCCATGAACCAGTCTAAAATTTCTTCTTGATGAATGAATCCTTGAAAATATTGTCCTTCTTAACTAACTCAAACATGCTTATACATTACCAAGATATGTGTCCAAAGTTTTTTAACTTGTAAAATATTGTAGCCTCTTCATTAAATCTTGATAGAGGAGCAAAAGAGTTGTGACTTTTACTTGACTTTGCATGAGTTTCTTTCTCCTTATTTCTAAAATTGTTAACTCTTTTTTGACATTCTATTTTCTTATGACCATATCCATTACAATAAAAAAAAAACCATAAAAATAGAACTTGTTTATGATCTTTGACATGATTTCCTTTTGTAGCTCTGTTCCTTCCAACCTTCTTTGTTTGATATGTCCTCTATATTCTTAACTTCTTCCCTTTTTATTTCTTTTTTTATAGGAGCATCAGCATAGCTCTTTTCTTTTTCTATGTTAACCTTATCTGTGAAAGTAATGGCCTCCCCTTTCTCTTTTTCAAATTTGATACCTATCTTATCCGACATTGATCTTTAACTTTCTAATATCTTATTCAACATATTAGTGCTATTTTCAAATTTTGAATCATTAGTTGCTCTATCATTGATTGCTTTATTTATTTTTTCAAGATCTGCTTTTAAAGAAGAAATTTCAATAACATACCTTTCACATTTTTCACTTAGTTTTTACAACTATGCAATTAGATATGTTTCATTTTTCTTGGCTTCTTCAAAGTGTGCTTATAGATCTTCAATTATTTCCTTTGACTCCTTTTCATTTTTCATGATCTGGAGCTTCAATTTTTGATTCTTATTCTCAAGAGTTTTTAAATCTTCTAAGGCAAAAATGAGTTCCCTTCTAGATTCACTTCATCTTCATCATATTCTTCTTCTTAATCATCTATACATTTGATTTTAGAGGCATCTTCATGTATGGCCATGAATAGAATCTCTTCTTCTTCTCAATCACTAACTCCACTATCTTCGACTGAGCTAGGATCTTTAGAATACAAAATATTCTTCTCGAATCTCTTCTTGAATTTTATTTTGAAATTCTTCTTATATATATACACACACACACACACACACACACACACACACACACACACACACACACACTTTCCTTCTTCATTATCACCATTATCCTTATCTAGAAACTTAGCTACAAAATGTCCAATCTTTTTATAATTAAAACTTTAAAAGGTAATATTCTTTGATATTTACATGTGCCTTTTGTTGTCTTATGAATAAATAGAGCTTCATTGTCATCTTCATCATCACTAGAACTGTCACTTGATTCTTATATCTTAGTCTTCTCTTTCTTTGATGTCTTGAAAATGTCTTCTCTCTTTGAGTATTTTTCTTATTCATTTTGCATCTCATATGCCGTAAGAATAACATGTAGCTCATCCATCTTTATCTTAACTAAATTCTTCATCTCTTCAATTGCCAAAACTTTTACATCATATCTTAATGGTAAAGATCTCAAAAAATTTTGTACCATGATTGATTCTTCTAACTTTTCTCCAAGACCTTAAATCCGATTAACTATTTGATCAACCCACAAACAGTAACTTGCTATATTTTCTTCCTCTTCCATTTTAAAACTCTCAAACTATCTTCTTAACATCTAAAGCTTAGCTTGTTGAACCTTTCCATCACCTTTGTAAATATTCTCAAGCTTTACCCAAGTTTCATGAACAAATTTACATTTCATAACTTTAATAAATTATGATTCACATAAACCACATAAAATACCATTTAAATCTTTAGCATTATTTTCACTTTCCTTCTTTTCCATCAGAGTAGTTACAAGTATCTATGGCTCTTCATATTCCTCCACCACTACTTGCCAAATGTTGAATCTAAGGGATATCAAATAATCCTCATCCTTATACTCCAAAAAACATAATTTGTCCCATCAAACAAAGGTGTCTTATTTGTATAAAAACCTTCATGTGATCCATCTATTATGCTTTCCCGATCTACTTTCAAGCTGTAAATTTTTTCCAAAAAGGAACCTGCTTTGATACCAATTATTAAGCATAAAATATACTAAGAGGTGGGGGTGAATCAGTATATTATATATATTTTTCTTAATCTGATTTCTTTTCTTTAATCACCACCACACAAGAGAAGAGAGAGAGAGATACCATATTTTCTCATGAAAACTCAAAGTGGGAAAAGCCACATAGAACAATATCAAGTATATGAATGAGCACAAACTCAAATTACAAAGATCCCTAGCACCAACTTGCAAGAGCACCAACCCCTTTGCTAAGCACCAACATAACAACTATTTGTGAGCATCAACCCACAAGAGCACCAACCCCTGCAAATATTTGTGAGCACCAACCTTTCTTGTGTATAAAACACTAATATCTTTCAATGTTTCTTACTCAACAAATGATAGAACTATATAATATCTCTTATTTTTCTCTCCTCTTTTCATTTTTAAAATAATTACAAAACCATGTACTCTCTTGCATATTACAAATGGCTTCTCAAGCCTTTACTTATAGGTTTCCAAATGACCTTTGTCATTCACCATGTTTGACCTTTCATTCCTCATGGAAAATGGTGCCAAAATTACATGACCCTTCGTATCCTTTCATTTTAAAAGTCACATGGTGACCATTCATAATCAAATGCATCATTTCCTCTTTTGTCTTTATTTTGATGACTTTTCATATTCCTTAAAGTTTCTTTTCATGGAAAAATGCACCATACCCTCTTTTGTCTTCACATGGTGACTCTTGGAATTCCTCAAGATGACTCTTCATGAGAAAATGCATACCATTCCTCATTTGTCTTTACCCCATGACTCTTTGACTTCTTCATGGGCCCTCTTTTGACTTATATGAAATTAAAAATATATTCGTTAATATTAATTAAATATTAACACACATTAGCCAAGATATGATTATTAAAAACACCATTAAATGTAATGGGGCCTTTATCACCAATGTTAGACCTTTGACATCAATGAAAATATTTCCAAAAACTTGTGTATTTGGAATTATTTTATATATACTTTCCCTTTGGGATGTTTTAACATTCGATTATTGACCATTAACAGTCCCTTGAACCTCTTCAATTGCCTTTTTCTTTGGCCTTGTGTTTGTATATATAGGACTTACATTTTTGCTTGAATGCCCTTGATAATTGATAAAATATGAGTCATTTTTATGCCTATTAAGAAATGTATACCCCAATTTAGTACTCTTCCCATTGGTCTCTCCTCCATTTGGTACCTCATCTTGAGTCATAGATGGCATAGTTCCCAAACTTACCATGAAGGCTTGATTGAAGGACTCATTGACATAGGAATATGGATCATGAGGTTAATCCCATGAAGGATAACTATCATGCTCTTGAGAAAGGTTATTTTGAGTAGGCACTAATTCCCTTAAGGTGGAAGGAGAATTGGGACTATGTCCATTGTAGGCTTTTGATTGAACTAGTTGTCCTTGACCTTGGAAATGGCCTTGAAAAAGTGATCTATTGCCTTGATAGTTAGGAGAGGACTGATTAGGTTGATATTGTATTTGTAAAGGCCTTACTTACTAGTATTGAATAATACTCTTTAAACCTAATATATTTTTCTCTAAAGCTCTCATCTTGTCTACCTCATTAGACTTGGTTGACTAGGTGCATGAGGTTTTTGTTTAGGTGCAGGAATGGGAACAATAATAGGTGTAGGGTTTTGAAAATTAGGTAATAGAGGAATGGAATGTCTTGGGGAAATATTTCCAACCTAAATCAAGTAATAATATTCACTTCATATGCATTAGGCAAACTGTTACCTCCTATAGATTATATCATGATTGAAATGTCACAATTAAAAGCTTTAAATTAGTAAAGGAAAGCATGGTAAGTTATGGTTCTTACCAAGATTGGGATCCTATCCCATGTCTTCTAAAATATCAAGTGTTGAATAATTTTTCATCTTATCTCTTTATGCTAGTTAGTTTCTCAGTCAATGATAAGTTATCAGTCTTGTCTTTAAATCTTCTTCTCAATGCATCACTTAACTCATCCCATGTTGTGATTGATTTAGGTGCCAAATTTCCATACTAGTCAATAGCTTTTCCCTTGAAAGAGATATCCAAAAATTTAATTTTTATATTATCCTCAATAATGTGATGTATTTTACATAAGTTAGTGATGTTTCTTATATGCTTAGTAGGGGTAATGGAAAACTCACCATTGTATGATGAAACACTTTTGAGGGAAAATGTGGGGATGTCATCATAATGGGAAATTATTAAAGGAGTATATGAATTAAAGGTAAAAAATGTAAGTTTATTTCCATTGTGTCTTTAGGAATTTATAATAATGGGCCAATCAAGAACTTTCTTATAGGCTTGTGAGTAAGGTATGACTTCTTTTGATAAGGATGGGTGTTATCAAATCTATTTGCTTTGTATGAATAATAAGGAAGATATTGGAATTAAAAATGAATGAATTTGGTAAGAGACCTTGTGTTTAACTTATGCATGAAATAGTGCACTATTATATAACCAATATTGAAATGGAGTTACCAGATATTGTAGGAAGTGGACTGTTATAGCCTCCTTATTGTCAAAGTCAACATCCACCTTGAACAACCTTCTTGGACTTCATGTCCCACCAGGCATGCTAAAATTTTTATATACAAAATTTTCACCCTAGATAAGTAAAGTATACCTTCTCAAATTTTGGGTAACATGTAACTATCTCTACAAATAAACAAGCTACTACAAGAGATGGATCTCTTGATTTGAGAGGGCTAGCTCCCTTGATCTATCTTTAAGGATCACACACTACACTAGGATAATCACTATTGGGGGTGAAAATGGAAGAAGTAAATATAAATAAACCTAAAATAATTAAGGTAATACACAAAATATAAGTCCACACAACACACTTGCACTTGTACTAAAAAACAAGATTGCTAAAATTGACTTCAACTCAATGTTCTTCTAGCATAAGTGTTTCTACATCAAGGTAGATTGTTAAACATATATAGAGGTGGATGAAAATGATTTATGATATTAGACATAAAAATTCTCTCTCACACTTAAAAACACACTTAAAAAACACATACACTTCATGATACCTATTAGAAGAGATGTTACTACTCACACAATGCATACAAGAGCAGAATGGAAGCAAGGAGAAGACATTTATCACTTGTCCTCCAAATACACTACTTAAAATTTAGGAAAGAGTTAAAGATATAAAATAAATTTTAATAATTTATTAAAATTAAAATTAATATGTCAAACCAAAATGTCTTCACCATATTAATTATGGATTTTGTTTTACTTTGCCAAAATGGCTTGCATACATAGAGCATAGGAGAGGAGAGTGAAGAAGGTAAGTTGGATAGTCACAAGGAAAAGTGTCAAGGATTAAATATAATTACAACATGAGATAATTATTTATAAAATAATATATAAATGTATTATTAGACAAGTTTCCATCTGAAGTTCATCATTCTCCTGAAGTTAGCGTAAAGACACTTAACTATCCTTCTTGAAATTGTTTGCTTGATGATGAGTTCACTTGATTTTCCAAAACTGCCACAAAATTAATTGACACATGTAATATTACTTAAAAATATGAAATAATATTATGATATTCCTTATGCCTCCCATAACGGATATTCTCCCCTTTATCAGTTATCATTCACTCTTGAGCAATCACTCATTAACTCTTTAGGCTTGTCTTCACATTTGTCACTAGGGTGACTTGCAGAGTCCAAGGAAATTAATTTCATAGGTTTTATACACATATTAAATACCTATTTTTATTTTTTATATCAAATATACCTAAGAATAACTTGGCATCACACTTCTAACTTCTAATTTTGGTAGTCATGTTGATTCTCACTGTCTTGTTCAAGACTCCCTATAGTGATCAACTTATCAGAGGAGTTTAAAGGCATGACCAAGGTGAAATTTAGTTTTATTATTTATAAAAAGTCTCAATAAACCTTCCATAATGGCATTAATTCATCATTTTACTTATGCACTTGTAAAACACCTCAAGTCTTGCAAAAAACACAAAATTAGGTCTATCCAAACAAGCGGTGGTACAAAAAAACTAGATGGTAAGGATCCTGGGAGAGTGAAAAATAGGTAAAAGTAACTTATAATTTAAATTTAACACTTTTTTATTCATCTCCCTTCATGTTTTCTCCATCGAGTTCTTAAGAAGGTTTTAGGAGGGTTTTAGGTCACTTGGATTGTTAATAATGATTCATAAAAATTAGACATCTAAATCCTGGAACAATTGAAAAAAAATTGATTTAATGACCCCCCTCAACTCTACCTAATTTATTAAGGCACCATGCACAGCATCCATATAGATGAGTGAAGGAAGTTGGATCTCGAGATCTTGCACTACATTCTAGATAGGCCTAAGAGAAGATTATGCTAAAATTGACAAATTTATGTTCCTATCTAAAAAATGAAGTTTATTTTAAACCTTATACTCTCCCCTAAAGGTTATAAAACTATTTATATAGATCATATAGTCATATAAGTGAAGTTCAGTACCTTGAGGGTTTAGGCCTAATTTTAAGCCTAGTCTACAAGACTATGCTTCTTTGTGTGTGGCCATTTCTGAGTGGTCCCAATGGATTTAAGTGTTTATTCACACCTTTTTACATTTAAATAAAATATAAACAACATCATAAATTAATTACAAACTTTGATAATCACTCTTTCACCATCCATGCATTAGGTCTATAGGTTACCTTATTTGTGAAGTGACTTCTATCTAAGACAAAATAGAGGGTACTTCCCTTGTTAATTTGACCCAAATGATAATATTAATGTCTTGATTATTTCATGAGGACATTATATTTTGAATTTAAATGTTTTATAATATATCTAGACCCCTCAAACCTTCAAATTCCTCAAGACTGGCTTCTAGGATTGTATGCAGGATTTTGACTAGTTATGAGTTGAGGTTCATGCACAATTTAGTTCAACCTTATCTATTTACTCTGTATAATAATAATATTAAGGTGTGATATAATCATTATATAATTAATTTTTACATGTTCATTCCAACTTAAATTTCTATCTATTACCCAAGATTTTACCTTTCCCTAGCTTAGATTAGTCTACAGATAATGCCAAACTATAGGTGGTAATTTAGGAGAAACCACTAGGTTCTTATAGGTGTTTATTCATGTTGAATCACTATGTTTCAAGTAATTTTATTTATATTTAGGTCATTAGGACATTACATACTTGAGTGAATCCATTCCTTCCTTGAGACCTATAGTTACCTTACCATCAATTCACTAGGAGTTTGTAAGTTTCATGTTCACTTTTGGTCTGATGGCATTATAGCTCACTGAGTGCTTTCAATAGAAACATGACTGATTTGAAACCTATCTCACCATCCCATTATCTTGAATTATTAACCTCCTTTTTTCATCAATATGTTATCTTTAGGCCTAGGATTCTATCATGAAATGATTAGTCTTACTTAGACCTCCTCAACTTCCACCAAAAAAGGACATTGTATGTGGCAAGATTCTTTTTTGAAAAGATTAAGGTAAGTCATCTCATTTGTAACTTTATCCTAATATATGAACATAGATGATTGTGTATGGTCTTGGATTATCTTTCTAGCCATTCTCCAATGTATTTGAATGGCTCAGTATTACTATTGTTACCTTGAAAACCTCATCGAAACCTAGAAGCTCCAATATTCATCAATATGACTATTAAAGGATTATTTCCAACTAGTTTTAGATGAAAGTCATAATAATTTTTTACTGTATAGGTAATCTAAATGCATTCTAGGATTTCTTATACTAACATTGAGTCTCTCAATTATTATATGATGGTGTTGATGATGTATTAAGACCCTATGAGTATTTTAAAGTTTCAAACTCATCAATATACATGTCTAAGCACTCCTACGCAGTCCTATAGGTATATGTATTCTAGGTATGTGAGCTTATCTACACTTTTTGTCTTTTAGGGCCTTGAATATATAGTCAATATAAATTTTAATGGAGGATCAGACCAACCATGCTCTGAAGAATGGAAAATAAATGTGCTACTCTAACTTTAAACAACTTGTACAAGGACAAACTCTATAATTATGAAAATAATGTTTTACAGACCAATGGTGTTTAACCTTCACATAATGAGAATGGTTATGACTATCCTACCATGTCCACACATGTCAAGCAAGTTGAGACCAACATGAAAAAAATTGGCATGCTCTACCAACCTACATACATCACTTGGTAACATCAAAACAATGCAAACAACTTAGAAAATTGAGGTATTGGGAATGTGTAAGTAGTTTTAAATCATCAACAATCTTAAAGATTTTTCATATAGTATAGACCACCAAACTAGAAACTATGGCCATGAAATGGAAGGCCATAAATACTATTAACTTCCCCCAAATTCATTCACTCCAAATCCTCCTCTCTAGTCTATACTAATAGAAAAATATTTGACTTTACTAACCTACCCAAGAGAGTGATGAAAGAGAATAACTATTTTTTCCATTTTTTTCTATCAAATCCATCTACACCTAGAAATGACTTGTGGGGATATGAAGAACCTTACTGAAGGCTTCTCATGTTCCAAATGTGTTGTTAAGGCTATGCAAACTACCTGAAACTAATTTTTTGTATATGATATCCTTTGTTCTTACATTAAACCTATAAATTTTAGTTTCCAAACTACCATCTAGCTATTGGAGGTATGTTCTCATTGATTTCAAAAAATGATGTCATGTGTGCATTGATGTCAAGAGTAATGAAAAAGTGGTGATGTCATGATGGTCATGAGTTTGATCCTGAAGTTGTGCAAGGTAGGTTTGGATGAGCTAAGGTAAGAATTTTTTGGGACTTGTCATGTTGTATCTATCATATTTATGTTGTTTGAGGTCAAGGGAGAGAAGACAAGTATGTGATTAGTGTGTTGGCTTAAGGCTTGGTAGCTTTATATAGTGGCATAGGCCTAGTAGCCTATTATGTTGAGCTTATTGAGTCTAGGGAGAGCATGAAAGATATATTTATATCATATAATTAGTAAATATGACATGTTTATGATGAGTTTATATCATTAAAATAATAATCCTAGTGCTTTTTATACCCAATTTTGACTTGAAGTCCTAGACCTAGTGAGGTCCAAATGGAGGGTCAAGGTGAGTTTCCAAGATGATAGAGCTCTTTTAATCATGGAATAAGGTATGAAAAGTTTTTTCAACAGTTTTGACCAATTTTTAAGTCTTGATTATGAAGATAAATCAAGATAGTTCATTGGAAAGACACTTGTACATGCAGTTTGAAGTTTTCCTAGCTTGAGAAGAAAGTTCTAATGCTCATTGGCATGTGTAAATTTTGCATGGTGACGTGATCCTTTTGGATTATTTAATGAATGGTCATAAGAAGCTTCCAAATTCATTTTGTATAGAAACCAATCCCTCTTATTTGTGAATGAATGTTAAGAAGATAAGTAGGTTTTTGTGCTTGTAAACCCTTATAAAGACCTGATTAGAAATAAATTGATATAAATGACCTATAATGGATTGTTTGACCAAGTTTAACTATTTGATAATATAGAGGACTCCCCCAGGCACATCTAGGTGGTTTTGGTTTGTTAATACATTAAGCAGAAGGTTCAAAAAGAAGCTTACTTCTAGAGAAATTGATGTTGTAGGTAGGGTTGGCTGAGTCAATGCATAAGATTCATTAGAGATTGAATTTCAAGAATTTATCTTGAGGTATATATATTTGGTTTTTCAATATATTCTCTTTGTTTCAATCATTTTTATGTTCCAGTATGGTTAGTTGCTAAATCTACAAACATTGAAAATAGTAAACAATATCCAAGTAGAGTGAATATGTGTTTAGGGAAGTGTTCTAGTTGAGTAGGGATGAATAAAATGACTTGGGTTATTTTTTTAATATCTATTACATATTTTAAATTGGTTATTTTTCTCAAACATAGGTGTAGTGATTTCAAAATGACTTATCTGAGTAGTGAATACTGTGAGATAGTGACCTAAGGAATTGGTCTATTAAACCAATGAAAGATGTTTAAATAATAGAAATATATGATTGAGAGTAATTTAGAGATAAAATATAATCTATTAATGTATATTATAGGTTGTTAAATTATTATTTCAAGCGCTATAAAATAAAATATACATGACTATATTGTTGGAAGCTACAGTTAGTCTGAGTGGTCATTTTGAAGGAGTAAGCTTGTTATTGTTTAAGCAGTGTTAGAGCATCCAATGAATTTTATGTAGTTATATAAGTCAAAAATAATTATTATAAGGTATTATATTTCATGATATATCCTTGATCAAATATATAGAGTTAAAATGGTTTGACTTTTTTTTGACTATATGTGACCAGTCTTAGTGGTCTTCTTGGGAGAGATAGTTTGAGGTCTGTAGACCTATTTGATGAAGATAGATATACTTGATATTGTTTTTTAGGTCATGTATGATATATTAAATCAATTTTTTTAGTGTTTTATATAATAAAATCAATATTTTGCTTTAGTTGTAGAAGACTGTGTTTTTTGTGTTTTTAGGCCTATTGGCAAGAAGGCTAGAATTGCTTGGTTCAAGCTATGAGTTTTATTTTTAGGTAATTTGGACACATATTAATGATATAAGGGACATATTTTAACTTTTTTTTTCACCCTTTGAGTAGTTAAAAATATCTCCTCATCTAAATGGCACAATGGAATCACCTTAGGTTTGTGGGTAGCTTAAAGAATGAGGTGAGTCTCTAGATAGGGATAACTCCCTTGATGTAACTATTGTCACTTGAAATTTCACCCATTTGAGGAGATGAAAAGCCCCTCCTCGTTTAATTGTCATAATGGAACCACCTTAGGGCTGTGGGTGACACAAATTTGAAGTGGATCTCTAGATTTGGGGTTAGTTCCCCTTGATGTACCACTTTGATCAAACTACTACTAATTCTTGGGGGATGAAAAGGGAGAAGGATATATGAAAGAAAATATAATATAGGGGAGGTTATAAAACAAATAATTTTTATACTCACACCATCTAACATGCACTTGGAACCAAGAATAAATTTGTACATACACTTCATCTAATGACAATCTTCCCTTTCACATCAATGTTTCAAGCATGGGGTCTTAAAGAGAGGCTAGGTTAGGAGGATTTATACAATAGTAATTTTAAGAAACACTATTAAATATAATACTCACTATACCTGCAATCCAATTATAAACTTCTTGCTGATTTGCAAAAGATAGATTCCAAACACACAGGGCACTAGGAAGAGTAACATGTGAAGGTAAGCCAAAATACACTTGCACAAGAACAAAAACCATTTTATGCACTTATTTAAATATTTAATGAGGTAAAAAAAAATTATTATCTCAAGGAAAAAAATTTGGTAGGGATTTTCCATACCCAGGTGGAGAGATTCATACTATAGCAAATAAGGCTAGAATTTATATAAATTGTGAGTGGAGAGAGAGAAAAAGAAGCTCGAGTCATATATAAACTTTGAAATAAATGAGGAGTTAAAATATTCATATAATCATGTTTTATATAGGTTATTAAAGTAATAAAGGGCACATGTCCGTCAAACTTGTTCAACTCCTCCACATGTGGCGTAAATTCCCTTATGTTTGCATAAGAAACTACCTTCATTATTTGCCTTGACAAAACTACCTCATCACTACATAATATTAGGTATTATGATGGATTTTAGTGGGAGGGTTTATTAAAAATCCATAAAATTCATTGGATTAGTTTATAATCATCCATTCTCTTCTGGCCATGCACAATCGTCCTTGGCAGTTCTAAATAACTCATTTCCATGTAGCTCTCACACTTGGCACCCATAACCTTTCTAATTATAAAATATTATCCATGAAAAAGGAGGGATGACATGTTTCAAGGTTTTCAAATTCATAAAGTTCATCAAACAAGCCTTAAAAGGCTTCCTAATTGGAGTTTCACCATTTTTCCTAAGTGATCACTATCTGCCCACTGGACTAGCTGAAATGAGAGAGGTAGAAAACACACTTAGGAGTTTATATAACTCATAAAATTTATATGAGGACTTATAAAAAGTATCAATCTACCTCCTAAATTTTATTTTATATTTTGAAACATCCTCACACTTGAAAAACACACAAAAATGGCAAAAAAATCCCTGTTATAACCTCATCTTATAGGTGTGGTACACCTCAGTCACATGGGGAGGATAATTGGAGAGTATTATTTGAATTAAAATTTGTTTCATCACATTTCCACCTCATATAGTTACTCCATCTATATATTCTTCTCCATCATGTCCTTAAGGAGGGTTTGGAAGGGTTTTGTGGTGGTTTTAGGTCTTAATGTTTATTCATGAAGTTGGCACATTGAAAAATTGAATAAATGCCACTAAAGATAACATCCCCAAATAATTCAACCCCCCATGCATATCCTTGGATGAGTTATAAGCATTCTAAGATGCCTACTCATGCTCTTCTCAGGTATTCTGTAAGGTTTGAAAGCTCTCAAGCCAAAAGATGACTTATTGGTGATCCTTTATACAAAATAAAGTTTCATAGACCTCTGTATATATCTCATAAACATGTATTCATCATCATAATAGTTACCTAATAGCTAAAAATGAGAATTACCATCCTTTAGAAACTAGGCCTAGACCTTGTTGCAAAGGGCCTACCTGCAAATCTTGGCCTAGAATGAGGTTTAATGGTTTTTATATCATACCAGGATGTTAAAAATATCTAAAATAGTCCCATAAACATTATTAAATAATTTTAGAGGCTTATACAAGGTCAAAAGTGAATAATACCTCCTTACCTAGTTATATGCCTTACCCTTCCTTACCATGATGACTGTAAACCCTGCAGCATAGACTACCTTGTTTGGTCTCAGGTCTTATAGGATAGTTTTCCATGCTTCACCAGGAATATTTTAGATTTTATAATCATCTTGGGGGCTCTTTTATGGTTATAGTTCACCATTTCATTCCTTTTCCTCAAAACTACCTCTTTATGCAAGGTAAAACTACCCTATCTTTAAGATAGAATAGAGGCATGCTCCCTTATTTGTACTTCAAAAAAAACCATTAGAAAATGTCCTAAAAGTATCAAGGATGATCTATACTAATTTTTAGGATTTGGTTACGTATTTTGTCCCTCCAAAATCCTCAAAATCCAAGATTGAGTTTGCATAGGTAGACTATGTGTGTAGGCAGGGTATGAACACTATGTTTAGCACTTAAAAAGATGCATGTAGGTGCTCATACTAGTTTAATGTTAATACATGGTATCTTTAAATCCTCATATAGATTTATATTCTTTTTTTGTTTGTTATAACCCTTGGAACTATCTTCATACCATGCCTTGACCTTCTAGATTACACCCTACTGACTGAGAAAACTTTGTACCCTACCTGTAGGGTAATGTGGTCTTATGAGACCCTAGTCATGACGTTTGTGAGCTTATTTTACCACCCCTTATAGGAAAATATAGTTGGTATCACCTTGGAATTATTTTCATACTCCTTAGACCCCCAAATTAATCTTCTTGACAAAGATTCTAAAACCCTACCTTATTGATCTATAGGTTACCTTGCTTGTAGGTGATCTAGCATTGTAAAACCTTGTGTTAGGTGCATTTGGGTTTTCATGAGCTCCTTGAGGTTAAAAAATGTATGTTTATAAATTTATTCATATTTTAATGCCTCTAAAACCTCACTCAATCATCCAAATTATCTCATTGTCTATCTTGGTCAATGTTTGGCTATAGGTGCCACCTCCCAAGCATATGTATGAATAGGGAGTGAGTAAAATGAACCAAATTTGATGTAATATCCACCTCAAGTGGTATTTAGGTTATCCATACTATCTTACATCACATTAGACTATTCAACCATGTGAGGTGATTTGAAATGTATATTGGGAAGGGAAACATCATTTGGTACTCAAAGCTTGTAGATGTCACTGATCAAATTTAATTCTTTTAGGAGTACTTTTGGACCTTTCAAACATCACTTTTCATTTGGATTTTACTCTCAAAACTTTGTATAACTATTTTTCATGATAGATACTTCAAACCAACTAATTAGGATCATGGATATGTATTGAAACTATGAAATATGCTAATTTCAAAATGCTTATAGACCTTTGTCTAGTGTTTTTTGGGTGGACAGGCTTGAAATCACAGTTAATATTTTTTGATGATGACACTTAACTTTCCTTAGAAATCTATCATCTCATGAGGTCTGTAATTCCTAACATAATCATATAGAGTATATAAGTAAGGTATTATCTTAATTCCATATCCAAATGACCATCTCAAACCCTCGTTTAGGTCACCTAAAGGCACATATCTGACTTTGTGTAGATAGGGAGATTGGAATTTAGCAAGAGGAGCTTGTTAAATATTCATAGTACCCTAATTGGATTTGTCTATACTAAAATTTATGAACCTAATCAATACAACTTTCAAATCACTTAAAACACCCTCCTCCACATGGAAATCACCTGCCTATATGTGAAAATAACAAACAATGCAAGAAAATGTGGAGGATGTGTAAAAATTAGGCCTCATGGGCAGACCTATTTATTTCATTAGTCCTTCAAGGGTTGATTACCATCATGATAATCTTGAAAAAAATCTCTAAAACTATTATCTCAATGTGAAAATCTCTTGTATTGATGCTTGCAATGTATTCTCATGGCTGCCTAGCTAAAACAGGCCTAGAAGGGACCCTTGAGCATTTGAGAGATCCAAATCCAAAATAATAATGAATAACCTATGGAAATGTCTTATAAAACATTAAAAAACACCTAAAAATAACCAAATTATAAAAACCAAGTAGAATAATTAGAAACTAGCTCAAAAAATAGACCCCTCATGGATTGAAGTGCATAAAAAGCTGCTTGGGGTCTAAGTGATGGTTCATAAAGGATAAGCCATTAAACTCAAAAATATTTCCATTGAAATGAAGTAGACTCAAATTAATTTCAACCCCAAAAATCATTGCTCTCAAATTCAATTTTACGACCCATACCAAGCATTTGAAATTACCTTTCTTGGCTTGCAAGGACAAGAAATAAAAAATTGAAGAAAAAATTGAACTTTTATGATGAAAATTATGAACACAAAACATATAAATGATATTAGAGAGTTGACAGGACACCATCCCATGTTTTTTGTTGAAGGAGGACTTACCAAGTCTGTGCAAGTGCCATTAATGGCCTAAAATCAAGGAAAAACTACTTCTTTCTACATATAACTACTTCTTGGACTGACATATAACAGATCACTAATATTTATTGACCTCTTCCACATTAGCATCAATCTTTGTGACAAATTTTCTCTTATGAAAGTCCGTACATGTCATTTAATGAGCTAGAAATATGCCAAAATGACACTTTTTGCACACAAGACATGGTAAATGACAATTTTATGAGCTGTGAACACCTTAAAACATCTCAAAGACCATATTAGGAGATTTATAACATAATTTCATCTTTTTACCATGTTTGACTAGGGCTAACCAACTTTGACTTTGGTTGACTAGGCATTTACAAGGGAAATGAGCTTAAACCAAGGCTAAAGTAAGGATAAGTAAGATGATAGAACAATATGAGACCCTATAAGACATATGGAAACCTCTAAATTTTTTATAAATATAGGTTTTGACCTAATTTTACTAAAATTCAAATTTGTCCAACAGTACCACTTGACTACTACTACTAACAACTTTGGGGGGTGAAAAGGGAGAAGGATAACTAAAATCAAACTACTCTAATGGAAGTGATACACTAAATATATTTATGACATCCAACCATATGCATTTCACACTTGAAATAAAAGGAAAATTAAAACATACACTCTCCAATTAACATCTTCTTGCATTAATGTTACATTGTGGGGTTATAGATGAATGTACAAAGCTAGGAGGACTAGACAAGAGGCCTATGAGTACACTAATTAAAATAATAACTCACTTAAACCTTGACATATCTTGGAACACATCACATGCCCTACAAGAAGAAGATGTAAATAGGTGAAAAGAATGAGCAACATGCTAAGGAATCCTTAGTCTTCACTTATACAAGATCACACATTTGAGTAAACACAATAAGTACAGTCATGGAAGAGGTAAAACTTAGTCATTTTATTGATCAAAATGTGTGAAATTGATTAGGTCTTCACCATACTTAGGTGGATAGTCCAATATAATGCCAAAATGGCGAACTCTTATAGAGTTTGAGAGAGAGAGAGAAAGAGAAGTCTAAGGGTCACAAGGAAACTTTTCAAGCTAATAAAATAAGTTATACATGCATGATAAGAGGATATGGATCAAACCATGTAAGGATAAGAGATACACATGTCAATTCAAGTCATCAAAGTTATGCAAAGTGGCCTAAAACTCCTTTTCTTGCACAAAATACTACCTTCATGATTAAGCCTATTTGAGTGACTTGTAACTGATCTAGGGTAGGTTCAATGATTGGAATGGAAGGAGAGGCTCTCATACATTCCTCTCCATTCATTGGTTACATGCCTAGTCTTCTGGAATCACCTAAAAGAGATCCATCATCATCTGTTGTCTTAAAAACTACCTTTTAATGCACCTTGCACATTTGGCTTCCAAATTGGCTTTAGTTTTACATGAAAATCCATGGGAGAGAGTTAATGACACATTTCAAAAACCCCTATGGCCTTGGAGCATTATTCAAGCTTTAAAATAACTTTACTTGAAGATTTATTCGCTTTTCTCTAGCTTGCCCAACATGCTAGATTTGACTGGCTAAAATTAAGGGCCTAGTTGAAGCACTTAGGAGTTTTTACAAGACATGAAATTAATATTTAGAGTTATTAAAAGTCTCAATATTTCCATAAAACTTTGTTTCATATCCTAGCTCCTCTTGTATCCTACAAAACACACAAAATAGTGAGAAATTCCTATTTTTGCATTCATCCATACAAGTCTATTCATCTACCTAGCATGTGAGGGATCCTGAGGGATTCCTTTATAGGTTATAATATGTTTCCTAATAAAAATATTTCCTTATATTAGCTTTACAACTCAATTTTCATGAACTGGTCATAATCATAATTTAGCAAGGGTTTTAGGTCTATTTTTGGTCTTAAGGATGATTCATAAAACCTTGATGTCCAATTTGTTAACCACTTCCAAAAATTGGTTGTTCAATTCCTTTAATAACTTCTCCGAACTTCTCTAGTCACCATGCAAATCCTCCATAAAGATATAAGCATTGAAACTTGACCTATCATGCTTGTTCTTGCCCTTTTTTCATACTTGAGATGATTCATAAAATTGACTTTCTTTATTATTTCCTTAACTTCCAAAGGCTTTAACACATCTATGGCTATCCCATAAACATGTCTCCATATGTTAGAATGTCTAACTTATGTGCAAATGTAATAGCCCCCCCAACTTGGGCATTATGCCAAGTGTTGCTCAATAGGCCTATTTACAGCTTGAAGCATAAAATGAATTTTTTGAGGGTCTCCCTAAATTATATTAGCTTAGACACATCAAATTTCATCCTAAAAACACTTTACAGTGAGTTATAATGCATATCTCATGCCAAAATGGAGAATGGCCTCTCATTAGGCCTTAGGTCCCCTCAAAGCTTATAACTATGTCTGTAACATTTGATGATTATATTTCCCTATTAAGATCCATACTCTTGTGAGTTTTTTTCCACATTTTAGGTATGTTATAACTTTGTATACCAACCTTCTCCATCTAGATAGGTCTTGGTCATATTTCTCCATCATATTCCTCAAATTTTGCCAGTTTTGCTCAATGGGAATTACCCCCTATCTAAGACAAAATAGGGGTTACTTCCCATATTTTAATATAAAAAATTACACTTTATTATGATTCTTCAAGTGATAAATTTTCCTTGTATGAATTTCCAACCATTACTGACAAGAATAGACCTCCAAACTTCCCAAATCTCTCAAGTAGACTTTGTAAAAGCAGACTGTCTGCATGGTTAGTGTAGGGGACTGTGTTTACATATTTTGAGACCCTTATTTTGATTTTTCCTCCATTTGGTTATGTCAAAAATTTATTCCAAATTTAATGAAGATGTTCCTAGCCCTGGTCATACTTCAATCTTCTTGTAAGTCCTTCAAACTATTTGTTTCTATGCAATTTTGCTTTCACATTCAAAGAGAGAAAATGAGAAACTAAAAGGAATGGTCAAGGCTTGTATGTACCTAGATATAGTCTGTGCACCATAATCTAGATGTTGTGAGAAATCCTCTTTTGCTGTGGAGGAATGACACCTGAAAGAGATAGACACTAAAAACATGAAGAACGTTAGTTGATAAGAAGGTGGATTGCCAAGCAAAAGCTTGGTCCTAGAAGTGCTAAGGCCTCTTGGAGGATGACAATCCACTGTTTAAGACAGAATATGATAGAGACAAAAAAGAGAAATAATGAAAGATGTGAAAAGAAAAGACTAAAAACAAATGCGTACTTGATAAGCTGTAATCTGCTAAACACAGTCACCGACGTCGGTGATATTGCCGACGTCAGTCAGGGTGGTCGCCGACGACGATTAGACTACCGACGTCGGTAGGGGAAGTGGATGAGGTCGGTTAGGGCAATTGGCTAGGGATGGGTTATAGGTCTAGTTTCTGGTCTGTAGAATGGATTTGGTCTCGTCTGAGGGTCTGAGGGTCTATGAGGGATTCAGAGGGACTGTTTGGGATCTAAGGGACTGAAAATCTTGTCAGGAAAAGGAGTGAGAAATAGGAAAAAGGCTTTTCAGCCTTTCCATAGAGCAATTTAGTCAGGTTGATTAGATGGGTCTTAAGATGGTCTGTAGGTCTCTAATAACTTATGCTGGGTTGATTGGACAGAGAGTGTTGCCTAAAGAGAGACTAAGGGAGTGTCAGAGGCAAATAAAAAGGAATAAGGGGTGAGAGAAGGCTTTTCAGCCTCTCCAGGAAGAACAAGGAAGGTTGGGTCAAGGATGCTTGGAATAGATAGTAGACAAAATACTAATATATTTGAAATGATATTAGAATGAAAAAAGTACAAATACTTAGCTGTGATATGAATTGGCAAAGGTGCAGAAGCTGTGTTTCGGTTGTTGTTGGTGATGGAGATATCGTGTAGTCCCTGTGCAAAATGTCTGATGCAAGACCTCAATGCCTAGAAAGTGTTGCCAAGAATGTTGATCCCTGTAAGAACACCAAGAAGCCCAGAATACTGAAAAGCAAAAGCATGAGAACTTTGTTTCGCTGAAAGAAGATTTGAGACTCGTGACTAGCTTCAGAGATTAGTCGATTTGTGATTGTGATCCTCAAAGGGTCAGAAAATTTGGTTAAGTATAACCAACGTCGGTGGGTGCAGAATGGGCAAAAAGAGCCACCAAGCCCGTTTTCATCCACCAAGTGCACTATCCATTGGAGGATGTCAAAGGTTGGGCTAAATACGCACGAGAGTTGGTTAGGCGGTTAGAGAGAAGTAAGAATAGTTCTTGGGTGAGTCATAGGATGGGAATTAGTCCAAGGCGAGGTGTCCTAGGCGAGGGGTTAATTCAAAATAAGTTTATTATTTTAAATTAGTAATTGCATGTTTTAGGAATGGGTCAGGAATGGACCAAGGGGGAAGGTGACCAAGGGTTAGACACTATTTAGGTGTCTTCATGTGCCCCTTTTTGTCTTGTTGGTTGCTCTAAATGAACTGCAAGACAAAAATAAGAGTCGGTTGCCCCAGGTATGGGATAAGGTTGGTTTCATCTTGTTGGTTGTTCAAGTGAACTGCAAGACAAAAATAGGTGAGGGTTGGTTGCCCCGATTATGGATGAGGTATCCCCCCTCAAAGCAGTAGATGAGAGAAGGGAACCTAGAATCGGGTGTTGATTTGATAGAGAGTGGATGAAAAGGGTGAAGATAGAGTGAGAATGCTGCAAAAGTTGTGATTGCATGTACACCACTTCACGAGGATGGTCAGGTCAAATTGTCACAGGTCGAGGGTCAAGGAGTGCCAAAATTGAAATAACCGGGCCCCAGCATTTAGTCATCTACTGATTGGGTTATTCAATCTAAGCTGAAGCTCCAATGGTCGTCGTGTTCCAGATATCCCAGGCTTAGGAAGTGCTCCCAAAAACATGAAAATGTCACAAGTAGTGTGGATCAACTAGCTTGCGATCCTATACTTGTGAAGGTCAAAAGTTTGTGCACAATTTTTCTAACCAATCATGAGGTAGCATATATGCAAAAACAACCAAGGCAAAATCGCTTTGGAAGTAGTCATGGTTAGAGGAGATGGTCATGATCTCCAATGTCTGGTGGTCGATGGATGGAGGCAAAAGGGATCTCAAGTGTGCCCTAGAGGGCCAAAATGACATGGTCTGGAGGACTGATTAATTGGGGGCATGATTTTGGGGCAACGGAGAGAAAAGGAGGTTGGAAGGATGCTGACATCGGTGACAAAAACTGACGTCGGTAGCTAAAAATGGCCGACGTCGGCATATGTCGACCGATGTCGGTAGATTAGGGCACGCAGATGCCGATGTTGGTGGCCTACCAAATCTGACAAAACTAGATTGGCAGCCCACCAAAAGTCATTTGTGATTATTTGACTAAGAGAGAAAAAATTGCTCTAGATTTTAAGGAGTGAAAGTGACTGATAATGAGCGAATTAGCGGTGTGAGGTGGCAGAGTGAGATTGGTGGAGAGAGGGAGTAGATTGGAGTTAGATTGGAGGTTAAAGAGTCAGCTGTGGGCTAGTAGGAGTTCAAGGTAGAAGTGATGGCAGAGGGTAGTAGAGGACCCGCAGGAGGTCCACCACCAGCGGCACCCATCGTGCCACCACGTCGGCGATGCCGAGATGAGGTAGGAGGGTTTCTAAGCCCCATTGAGTTAAATTTTGGTTTTTATTTGTGGTTTGCATTTTTTGTTGATATGGGTAGAAAATGAGGGGGGAGGGTAGCTAGGAGGGTGGGAAATAGATCTAGGAGAGGTTAGGAGTCTTAGAGAGGGTTTTGGGGGGTGTAGGGGGAATAAAAGGGGAAGCCCTAATTTTTAAGGCTTGCCTCGTTCGGCCCTAGGGCCGAACCAGTCACCGATGTCGACAATTCTACCGGCATCAGCCAACCAGTGACCGGTGTTGATCACTAACATGCTGACGTCGGTCACAAAGTGACCGATGTTGGTTAGGTGAGTGCCATCATCGGCACGTTAACCGATGTCAATTAGCTGGCTGATCGAAAGAGGGATGAAAAATGTTTAAGTGGAGGGGTCGAAGCTATGCCAAGAGCTTTTCAGGTGTTGGGTTAGGCATAGATAATAAAATAGGGAAAACTTTTAACATGAAATTGACTTGGGTGGATGCAGACGCGACTGACTTTGATGTTGCGAGATCGCCTTCTGACATTATTGATGCGGATGCGTGGAGGGGTGACAGTCGAGGAGTGGGTGCAGATGAGCGTAGTTGGACTCGGTGGGATACGATGCTACTGCAGAGTGGCACGGGATGTGAGTTTGATGGTGGCACTGATTGAGCGGTGGGTTCATTCCACCAACACCTTTCACCTGCCCATGGGAGAGATGACGATCACAGTCAAGGATGTGTACCAGATTTTGCAGCTGCCAGTACACAGAGCAGACCTTTATGCTTGCTTGAGAGAGGTACATGATATTCACATGGTTACACTATTTGGAGAGCACGTCACGGAGATGAGCTACCACTCAGTGAGCTTTGCGTATGAGCCTTTGTACGTTGCAAATGAGGATGCACATCGGCTAGCGGTGCTGATGATGATAGGCATCATGGTGTACGCATTACCGGATGCAGAGGGTGGAAAATTTTTGGTCGCTATGATCGGAGTTTTGCTTGAGATGATAGAGCAGTGGACAGTGTTCACCTGGGCACCAGTGTTTTTGGGCCAAGTGTATAGAGAGCTGTGGGGTATCAGTCGATGGTGGTGATACAACTTGTGCGTGGGCCACCTGCTATATTGTTGGGCCTATGAGCATATAGTGGTTACCCGTCCTCTTGGCCTCCCAGTGGTGATTTTGGCCGGCTTCAGGGTCAAATTTAGGAAGTGGCATGAGGTGATGGCGCAGACACGGGTAGACAAAGTGGTCATAGACATTGACCACTATAGAGGGGTACTGGAGGCCTTGATTCCTGCAGACATTATCTGAAGACCATACTTGATTTATCCAACGTTCAGAGACCAGGGAGAGCAGCTGGTTGGAGTTCAGAGCCTGAGATGGGTCAGGGACTGGCGAGCTGGTGAGCTCGAGAGAGTGCCAGTAGAGAGAGTGTGGTGTCAGTACGGGCTACTATAGGATGTACCTCTCGTGTTCCCACTGTACAGATGGGATGCCATTGAGGCACTGCTCCCACTACCAAAGGAGACAGAGGGCCTAGATTTTGAGGAGTTACTGGCAGGACCTGGGGTGGCTGACCCAAGTTGTACAGAGGCCTACATGGCATGGTGGGTAGAGCAGTACACAGGTTTACAGGTAGGGCCGTAGCCAGATCCACAGGCCATTACCAAGGAGCAGGATACAGCCCGTGAGGAGAGGGACACTGCGCAGTAGGAGAGGGACACAACACAAGCCCAGGTCACAGTTTTGTAGGGACAGCTGGTAGGGGTTACAGGGCAGTTGACAGAGATGACAAGTCAAGTGATAGTGTTGATAGATCAGGTCACACTACTACAGGGACAGCTCGTTGTAGCCCAGGCACAGGCAGCGGCAGGACAGGTCTATAGAGGACAGGGTTCGATGCAGTAGCCATCAAAGTAGCTAGCATTTTCACAGGGGCCAGGACAGTCGGCATCGGTATAGCTAGGTCAGCCATAGCCACAGGGGTCAGTATAGGGCACAGTAGTAGGGCAGATGGGTCCACCACAAACTGTATCTCTAGTTAGATACAGTGATGCACTAGATGAGATCACATATTATGAGAGGGCCATCAGGGGGTTCCTCAGATACAATGATACTTCGAGATGAGGGTAGAGCAGAGCCGATAGAGGTCTATGTCTTGAGCGATGGCTTCTAGGTCTTGCAGATGGCACAGATCAAAGGGGGGAGAGGATACAACATCTTCTCGGCCACCGCCACCACCACCACAGCCACAGCCTTGAGGGCAGACCTTGAGATTTATTTTTGATGTATATACCGGCCTGCGAGCTGTTGATGCGAGATGTATGAGAGAGAGACAGAGGCACATATTTGTGCAATTATAAAAACTATTGATATATATATGATGAGATATTGAGCATTGACATGAGTTATGGATGTTGTTTTGAATATGTTATGTTATGTATGTGTTTGTATGTTATTTTGATCTGATATATGTTTAGGATTATGATGCTTAGATTATGGTGTTTATATGATGATGGATGTATGATTAAGATTAATGATTAATGATATGGATGAAAAATGATTAATGTTAATGATTATGAAAATATGTGATTGTTTGTGATGTGATTAGCAGGTGACAAAAGAATGTGATGGAAGAAATGCGATGAAGGAATGGGATGAAGGAATGCAATGAAGGAATGGGATGAAGGAATGGCCGAGCTAACCCCAGAAGACCCCATGTCAACTGAGTGCTGCCTACATAGCCCCTGTCGTTAGGGCCTCAGGCCAATGTAGTTCTCCCAAGAAGGGAGGAAAAAACATTGAAGTGGTTGATTTTGGTCATGATAAGGATATAGCATTTCCCATATGTTCGAGGGTATATGCTTGAAATGACAAGGAGGAGATGATGCTACAGCCTTTTCCAAATGGTGTAAGCTGTAACATTGGTCAGGGTTTTTCATCCCTAGCAACTATCCATATTCGTGACGGATGTTTGCTAAAAATGAATTGTAGGTCGATTTATGTTTCAGCAAGTAATGGTTTATGCTTGACATAAATTGTGTGGTTGATAGTTTCCATGTGTGTGATGTCTATGAAAACTAGAATAAGTAGGTTATTTGAGTGGTTTGAAAAGAGTCAGATTGAGTCATTTTGACAAATGATGTGGTTGAATGTGACCAAAGTGTAGGGAGAAAGTAAAAGGCATAAGCACCCTTTCATTGACAAGGACCAAAATGGCAGCATAGATAGGGGTTGTTAGAACGAAGAGCCCCATTCATGCGTTGCATCGTTGACCACGAGTTATGTTAGAGTGGTAATCGAATCACTTTTGACATTAAAGTGAGCTCGAAGTCCCTTGAGTAGGTGATATGATAGGAGGAAAAGGGTAACCCATTTTTACAGTATGGATAACTTTGCCCCTTTTTATAGGAGACCCTGAGACAACTACAAGTCAAGTCAATGACCCGGCTTTTTTTTTTAGAGCAGACTGATCAATGCGGGAAGTCCACATAGAGATGTCACTTGTTTGGTGGTCATTTGTGAAGCTGATCGATGCGGGAAGATTCTAAGAAAGTGCTATTTGTAGCAATATTTAGTCATAGCCATCCTTCGAGGGAGTGGTCTATACTTTGCTTTATATATTTTGAATAGCTGTCCTTCGAGGGAGCAGTCTATTAGTTACAGGAATGATAGTGTAGCTGTCCTTCGAGGGAGCAGTCTGCTTTTTGATTTGGTTTTGTGACCTTGGATATTTTGACATCTTGATTTAGTTTTGACAGAATATTGAGTCATGGACAAGACTTATAGAAGGTCAAGGGCTCCCTTTTATTAGGACAAAGCATCCATACGTCATAAAAAGGTTGTAGAGGATTTTGTTAAGGGAAAAAAGGGTGGAATGGATTGAGGATTAAAAGGACAAGGATTGCTCAAGGGATGAGCTCAAGTTAAATGTCAAGTGGATGAGTACTCGACTAACAGTAAAATGGTCGTAGATGCAAAGCATTAAGGGGCTTAGGTTCTGGTCAGCCTTCAAGAGAAGATAGACGATAAGTCCCTGATCCATACTTGTGCGTGATGATATAAGGTCCGAGCCAATTAGGATAAAATTTGCCTCATTTACTCCGTTTCATATTGGTCACATGTTGGTTCTCTTTGAGGATGAGGTCTCTGATATTGAAATCTCATTCTCTCAGAGTTTTATTATAGGCTCATTTGATGCGATTTTGATAGACATGGAGATGATTGAGGGCAGCGAGATGACGCTCGTCGAGTAACTCAAGTTGAGCTAATCGATCTTGATGAAAGTCAACATTAGAAAGAATGTCATGGAGTGAAATGTGAAGAGATGAGATCTGTACTTGTAGAGGTAAGACAGCCTCTGTTCTATACACTAGAGAGAAAGGGGTAGCACCCGTAGAGGTTCGGATGCTAGTGCGGTAAGCCCACAAAGCGAAGGGTATTTGAACGTGCCAATCCCTTCCAGTGTCATTGACCACCTTCATGATAATTTTAGTTAGGATTTTGTTAGAAGCCTCGGCCTGCCCATTTGCTTGTGGGTAGTAAGGCGAAGAAAAGCTGAGTTTGATGCCAAATGAGTCACAGAGTTTTTGGACGGTCTTGTTTTTAAATGACTTGCCATTGTCGGTGATGATTTTGTGAGGTACACCAAAATGATAGATGATGTGGGTGTTGATGAAGTCGACAATCTTGTTGGCTTTTTGGAGACAAGAGGAATAGCTTCCACCTATTTAGTGAAACACTTGGTGGCAGTGATGATGGACTGATGACGAAGAGACGAATGAGGGTTAATCTCGCCGATGAGATCTAAGCCCCATTGTGAAAAAGGCTAGAAATCTTGAGCGACTTGTAAGGCATGACTAGGGAGATGAAGCAAGTTAACATGCTGCTGACACTTGATGCAACGCCGAACATAATCACTACAGTCTTGATGAAGAGTGGGCCAATAATAACCCAGGCGAAGGATGCGCTTGGCAACCGAGTTACCACTGAAGTGTCCACCATAAATCTCGTCATGGGCTTGTTTAATAGCATGAGAAGCTTCAGTGGAGTTTAAACAATGAAGAAGAAGGCCGTCAAAATCTCTTTTATAGAGAAGGCCCCCTAGCAAGGTATAGCGAGTGGTACGCTTAGTGAAAGCCTACCGCGCATTGCTAGAGAGGTTGGGAGGAATGATAGAATGAGCCAAGTAGTCCTCAAGTTGTTTATACCATACATCTTGTGAACTAGAGTCTATGGTGTGGATGAGATTGATGTCAGTGGACATGTATGAAGGCAATGGCAAACGATGTACCATGACATAAATTTTTGACGAGGATGATGATGAAGATGGAATATGCGAGGTGAGGGAAGCCATGGTGTCAGCAAACTTATTCGTAGATCAAGGGACAGTCTGCAATAAGTGATGGTTGAAAGATGCTAGAAGAGTGTCAACACGGTGCTTGTACCTTTGTAAAATTTCATTTTTAAAAAGATATGAACCATTGATTTGATTGACGACAAGTTATGAGTCACCGAAGATGTTGATGGACTTGATGTTTAAAGAAAGGGCAGTTTGAAGTCCCAAAATTAAGGCTTCATATTCGGCCATATTATTGGTACATTCAAAGTCGAGTTTGAAAGACAGGGGCATGGGTTCACCTTCATATGGAATGAGGATGACCCCTGCACCCCCATCGAGTTGACATTTAGATCTATCGAAAAACATTGTCATTTGGTAGAATGTGTCATCAGTCGAGAGAGTGGCGATAGATTCATCAGGAAACTTGCACTGAGAAGGTTGATTGTCGGGAAGAGGGGCATCCGCTAGTTGGTCAGTGATTGTTTGCCCTTTTATAGATTTTTGCTAGACAAATTCTAAGTCAAATTCAGCAAGAAGCATGAGCCAACGAGCCATACGCTGGTTTTGATATGGTTTGGAATGCATGTATTTAAGGGGATCAGTGTGGGTGACGACAAAGGTTTTGTGATTGAGAAGATAGTGACGAAGCTTGGTAGTGGCAAAGACTAATGCCAAATAGAGTTTCTCGATATGAGTATATCGAGTTTCATAGTCGACAAGTATTTGGCTTATGTAATAAACTGCTTGCTCACGGTGTTGCTCGTCTCGATGCGCGATCATGGCACCTAATGAATGATTGGTTGCTGAGATGTAGATGTAGAAGTGTTGGTCATATTTTGGTGGAATAAGGACTGGTGGAGAAACCAAATAGCGTTTGAGGGATTTAAAAGCCTCTTGGCAATCTTTATCCCATTTAAAGGAGACGTCCTTCTTGAGGAGGTGATGAAAGGGTTGGCAATAGTCAGAAAGCTGTGAAATGAAACAACAGATGGATTGGAGCTTTCTTTGTAGACTGTAAAGTTGCTTGAGATTAGTTAGAGGTGGCATTTTGAGGATAGCGCAAATTTTGGCAGGATCTATCTCGATGCCACGAAGAGAAACAATGAATCCCAGGAGCTTTCTTGAGAGGACCCCAAAGACACATTTCTTGGGGTTAAGACGGACTTGGTACTAAAGAAGGCAAGAGAAGATGATTTTAAGGATAGTCAAATGGTCGCGACGAAGCTTAGACTTGCCAAGCAGGTCATCTACATAGTCCTCCATGATTTTATGGAGAAGATCATGAAAGATGTAAGTCATGGCATGCTGATATGTGGCGCCTACATTTTTCAAACCAAAAGGCATGACTCAATAGCAGAAAGTTCCCCATGGTGTAATGAAGGTGGTTTTATGCTGATCTTCTGGTGTAATCAGGATTTGGTTATATCCTGAAAATCTGTCCATGAGTGATAACATCTCATGGCCAGCCATAAGATCAACAAGTTGGTCAATGTTTGGAAGAGGAAAGTCGTCCGTGGGACAAGCTAGGTTAAGGTCACGATAGTCTGTGTAGATCTGGATCCCCCCAATCACCTTGGTGATAGGAACGATGTTAGAGACCCACTACGGATAATCGATGGGTTGGATGAAGGAGACAAAAAGAAGGTGCTGAAGCTCTTCTTTGACAAGAAGTGCAACACGAGGATGCATTTTGCAAAGCTTTTGCCTAATAGGCTTAGCCTCTGGGTTTGTGACAATGTTATGAGTGGCAATGTTATGGTCGATGCCAGGCATGTCAGTGTAGGTCTAGGCAAAGGCTTTGCAATTGTTTGAGAGAAATGTGGTATAGTTGATCTGCTCCTAGGTGTCTAAAGACTGACCAATCTTTAAGACATGAGGAACATCAGAAGATGAAAGGTTAATGTCAATGGTTGATTCATTTAACATAATTTGTGTTTAAGAAGGGAGGGAGCACTGAATGAAAGAATCATCGGCACCCATATAGGTAAGAATGGCATCATCGTCTATGCAGTGGACTGTGTTGATGGTTGCTGATTCATTGTCTATCATGCTAGGATAAACGAGAGGGAGAGACTTGGGAACCCCGTTGAGCTAATAGGTTAGGGGTTCCAAGCGGATGGTGTTTATGCAAAAAAAACTAGGAGGGATGGAAACCACCAACTCCGTAGGTGAGGATTGAAGAATAGGCGAGTCTGTAAGAGATTGGTTGATGGTTGGTTCGGGGCAAAGGTTTGTGGAAGCCTCAATGGGTTCTTAGAAACCCAGTCCATACCGTTTCTTTGCATTATCGTCATTGGGTGGTTCGATAGGCCGATGGGAGCCTTGTTCGTAGCATCTAAAGCCAAAACCCTTCCATGCACACCTATAAAGGTAGGTATGTGCAAAGGTGGGGTTGCCAAGAAAGGAGAAATCAGATGTGAATATTTGAGGTGAGGAGGAAGGATTTGATTCAGTAGGAGCTTGATCCAGCCCCCCATAGACGAGATTGGTTCAAAGGCTAGGAGGACCATAAGGAATGACCATTCCAATCTGACAGTCATAGCTTGGGTTTTGATGAAGCTATCCATACTCTTGAGGAGTTTAGAACATGTCTAGAGTAAGTGGGTGATATTCCCCTAGTGAAAGTCTTTGGAAGATATCATCCATGGGGTCTTTGGTTGTTAATTGAGAAGATGATGTGGTGGCAACCGCTGTTTGTGTACTAGTTGACGCTTCTACAGATGGAGATGATGTTTGGGTTGATGCCTTGAGAGGGATAAGAACGTCGTTTGGGTGATAGGTTGTGTTACAAGTCTTAAAAGGGGATGTGTCGGCAGGAATGACATGGACTTGTTTGTTGTGTTCAAATTCGACACAATGGTGAAGTGTTGAAGGGACGCAAGCCATGGCGCGGATCCAGGGTCATCCTAATAGCATGTTATATTGGAATTCTCCCTCAATGATGTAGAAGAGCTCTGAGATTGTGCGTGGACCAACGTGGATATGGAGGACAACAGTGCCAATAGTGTTAGCGATGGTGTCATTAAAGGATCTAAGGATTGCGTCAATTTTTGATACGCAATTCTTGGGAAGAGCCAATTGATCAAAGGCATGGGTGGAAATGATATTAATGCTGGCACCCCCGTCGATCATAACTCGTTTAATACAGATTTGATCAATGTAGGCTGTGATGAAAAGGGCAGTGTCCTGATCTTCCAAGGTAGAGGTAGGAATTTCAGAATCACTGAAAGTGATAGAGGCGATAGGGGATAAAGAATGGACTAAGGCAGCTAGTGGTTGAGGGTCTTCAAGTTGGACTTCTACCACTTGTAGGGCTTTGATTAGAGCCTGGCGATGCTGGGGGGAGCTTTGGATAAGGTCATATAGGGTCATTTTCACAGGCATTTGGTGAAGTTGTTTTATCATAGAATCTTTGATTGCCTTTGAAGAAGGGGGTTGGGACGCACCTAAGATGGAAATCTTGGGTTTCAGTGGTTGAGGTGCCTAGACAAAAGGATAGGTCCAAGGAATAGCAGCTTTTTCTTTCACCTTGTCCTTTTGTGACCTAGTGATTATATGGATAGCATTGATTTCAAAGATAGGAGGTGAAGAAAGGGTCATGGCCTGTTGGTGAGATGTTGATGTGGTTGAAGAGGTTGGATGGGAAGGTGTTGAGGGTCGATCAAGAGTGTCCTCAAGGAGAAGAGTGTCTTTCTCCATATAGTGGCGAACGACTACCTTGTGGGCACAATAAGTCTCAGTATCGTGTCCTGGCGTACGATGGTATAAACAAATCTTCGTATCATCAAACCAAGAAGGTTTTGACCCGAGGGGTTGGAATGGTTTGATAGAAGGAAGGGTAATGCTAGAAGTTTGCAAAAGTTGGCGTAATATCAAAGCATATGAACCTACTAAGGGGTCCATGCTTGTTGATGCATGACACGCTGGTGACTTTTGCTTGGGGGATGTTGAAGAAGGTTTTCTTACCACCTTTTGGGTTGGTGGTGTGGCCACATGTGAAGATGGCACTTTCTTTGTGAGAGGTGCCAAATTTTTGAGAGGGGGTTGACTTATGGTTGGCAAAGGAAGTAATGGAGGTAATTTGTTTTGGTTAAGGGTCAGAGTAGGAAGCACGCCGATTAGGGTAGAAGGATGAGGACCTAAAATGGAGGGTAATGTTGACGGTGGAGGAGGGGTTCGCTTCTATGGTCTAGCAGTCTTCTTTGACTTGGTTGGAAGACTACTTTTGGTCAAGGTCTAGTCTAAGTCCATCTTCACTTGCGGGTGAGTGAGGGTAGAGACAGGGCGAACGCCGAGTGACTTGACCGGTTTAGATAGGGTAGATGCAGGTTTAGAAGCGAGAGTTTGGTCTTTGTTGGGAGTCTTGGGAGATTCTGCCTTAGGAGGATTGGCAGCATGAGATGAGAGGGCACGAGAATGTTGAAGAACTTTGAGACACTCCCACAATCCTTGATGCTCCACTTTCCTTGAAGGGAGAAGTTTGATTTTCTCCACTAGTCGGGAAAATGGTTGAGAGGATGTTGGATGAGGTTTGGATTCTTGAGAAGATGTGTTAGGTGTGGGAGTTATAACTGGATTGTCGTTGATTGAAGAAGATGGAGAGTCAGGTTATTCTCTTGGTGGAGAAGGAACTAGAGAGTGTGACTCCTCAAGTAGGTAAAGGGTAGGGATTATGGTGCCCTCCACTTGCAGTCGAGGAGTAGGTAAGGTCAGGTCCTCCATAGGCAGAAGAAAGGAGGATGGTGAGACCGGTGGTGCTGGTAAGGTTGAGGTGTCCTCCAAGATGATAGAAGTTGATAGAGAACTAACTGGAGAAAGAGGTTCATCCACACGTGATGGACTGGTAGATGGATTAACCTCTTGAGGTTGGTCGGGGATGAAGGGCGAGACTGTATTGACTATTTGAATGTCGTGTTCATGAGTGTTGTCAATTAAGGTCTGGACATTATTTTGGGTCAATGGATGATTGGGGAATGGTTGCTTGAAGATGTCAATGCCCTGGTTAGGAGGTGCATTGGGATTATCTAGAACGCGCTCACCCTTTTCAAGCAACTTGCTCCCACCGGGCATGCCAAAATGTTTTTATGCAATTTCGCTTTCACATTCAAAGAGAGAAAATGAGAAACTAAAAGGAATGGTCAAGGCTTGTATGTACCTGGATATAGTCTGCACACCGTAATCCAAATGTTGTGAGAACTCCTCTTTTGCTGTGGAGGAATGACTCCTGAAAGAGATAGACACTAAAAACACGAAGAACGTTAGTTGATAAGAAGGTGGATTGCCAAGCAAAATCTTGGTCCTAGAAGCGCTAAGGCTTCTTGGAGGATGACAATCCACTGTTTAAGACAGAATATGACAGAGATAGAAAAGAGAAATAATGAAAGATGTGAAAAGAAAAGACTAAAAACAAATGCATACCTGATAAGCTGCAATCTACTAAACACAGTTGCCGACGTCGGTGATATTGCCGGCATTGGTCAGGGTGGTCACCGACGACGGTTAGACTGCCGACGTCGGTAGGGGAAGTGGACGAGGTCGATCAGGGCAATTGGCCAGGAATAGGTTACAGGTCTAGTTTCTGGTCTGTAGAATGGATTTGGTCTCGTCTGAGGGTCTGAGGGTCTATGAGGGATTTAGAGGGATTGTTTGGGATCTAAGGGACTGAAAATCTTGTCAGGAAAAGGAGTGAGAAATAGGAAAAAGGCTTTTCAGCCTTTCTATAGAGCAATTTAGTCAGGTTGATTAGATGGGTCTTAAGATGGTCTGTAGGTCTCTGATAACTTATACTGGGTTGATTGGATAGAGAGTGTTGCCTAAAGAGAGACTAAGGGAGTGTCAGAGGCAAATAAAAAGGAATAAGGGGTGAGAGAAGGCTTTTCAGCCTCTCCAGGAAGAACAAGGAAGGTTGGGTCAAGGATGCTTGGAATAGATAGTAGACAAAATACTAATATATTTGAAATGATATTAGAATGAAAAAAGTACAAATACTTAGCTGTGATATGAATTGGCAAAGGTGCAAAAGCTGTGTTTCAGTTGTTGCTAGTGATGGAGATATCGTGTAGTCCCTGTGCAAAATGTCTGATGCAAGACCTCAGTGCCTAGAAAGTGCTGCCAAGAATGCTGATCCCTGCAAGAACACCAAGAAGCCCAGAATACTAAAAAGCAAAAGCACGAGAACTTTGTTTCACTGGAAGAAGATTCGAGACTCGTGACTAGCTTTAGAGATTAGCTGATTTGTGATTGTGATCCTCAAAGGGTCAGAAAATTTGGTTAAGTATAACCGATGTCGGCAATTCCACTGGCGTCAGCCGACATTTGACCGACGTCGGTGGGTGAAGAATGGGCAAAAAGAGCCACCAAGCTCATTTTTCATCTACCAAGTGCAATATCCGTTGGAGGATGTCAAAGGTTGGGCTAAATACGCATGAGAGTTGGTTAGGCGGTTAGAGAGAAGTAAGAATAGGTCTTGGGTGAGTCATAGGATGGGAATTAGTCCAAGGCGAGGTGTCCTAGGTGAGGGATTAATTCAAAATAAGTTTATTATTTTAAATTAGTAATTGCATGTTTTAGGAATGGGTTAGGAATGGACCAAGGGGGAAGGTGACCAAGGGTTAGACACTATTTAGGTGTCTACACTCTTACCTAGGTGACTGCTTGACACAAGTTACTAACTATGGATCCCTTAGACAGTAACCCTATAGGTTGTTTTTCATGTTATAATCCTTATATATAGTGTATATTATATCCTAAAATCCTTACAAGTATTATCTCACTTATACCCTTGCTTATTTCATACCTTGGAGTTAAAAAAAAATTCAGAACTAGTTAGGACTAGTTGACTATGTTATTTGGGTTCCCCTTCAACAATAGATATTATAGGAAGATGTGTATGATTTATACATTGGAAATATTTTATTAGCCTTATAAAATCCTTTTAAGTTATTTTTAATTGGTTTGGACCGCTTAATTATTTCTACTTTCTTTCACATGCACTTTGAACCCATAAACAGGGTCCTTCCTGTTATGACTGAGATAACTGCTTTTTAGGCATGTTGCCTATAGGTATTGATATACATATCAACTTGGTCCTAGTGTATATAGACAATTTTAAACATATTTTTAAGTTCCCCAATTCATATGTCTTTTTAATTTACCTATGTTTCCCATTGGGACTCAAAATAATACCCATCATGTTTGACTCTTGCTTGGACTGAGACACCATATTTGTTGTAGGTTTCTTGCTCCTTAGGGTTTGAGTTAAGTTGTGAAAAGCTTATCATATCCAATTTTAAAGTCACACAACATTTACACTTATTCAAGGTCACCATAGAGGGTCTAAACACTATTTAAACATGCATAAAACCCTGTCTACCTTGTACCAGTCAACATGCTAGTTGTAGGTGTGTACTTCCCTACCTATGTATGGATTAGGAACATACTTGGGGTTGCAAAGACCCATTATGAATCCTTTTGATGACTTTTTTACTCTAAAGTGTTACTCTCATCCTCTATAATTTCTCCCTTATGATTTAAAAAGTCAATTCACAACCTTTGGATGGCAAAGGTCTCATTTGGATATAATCCTATAGACAGTATTGGGAAAATTTAGTGTTTTTGGGGTCACTTTTAAACCTTTTGAATACCACTTTCCCTTCAAAATCTGCCCTTAAATTTTTATATAGGTATTTCCCTATGGTATGGATATCACATTAACCCAATTATATATCATGAAATCCTAATAAATATGTTATATGCCCTCTTGAAAAAGCTTATGGGCCTCTATTTTCCGCTTTTAGGGAAAAGGGACCAAACTCAGTCATTATCTTGAGGACTTTTCACCTTGTTATTTCAATGCATATAGACCTTATATTATTACATCACACATATGAATATACTTATATCAATATTTAATGATTATAAACATGTCGAGCATTCTCACTCTCAAGGATGACATCATCAATGGTCTCTATTGGTGTGAATGAGCTGAAGGTGGATAGTGAGAATGGAAAAGAGCAACCAAGGTATGTAAAAGGCCTTATGGGCTCTTAAACTCATTCATAAATTATAAATAATGTGGTTTCCACCAATAACACATTTAAATGAGCTATAACACATATTTTCCAATGTGAAAACCATCTATATATATCTAGAACAAGATAAGCAAGAGTTTCTCATGACTGGTCTAACCTGGAGAGGATAGAGTTTTTGATCAGACTATGAGTTTGTGAGACAAAAACTTTTAATTATATCACCACCATGGATTTTAAACATGTAAGATACCAATTTTTACTCATATGAATCCTCTGCATGAAATCCAAATCTCTGTAAGTGAAGAATTGACTAAAACTATCTATTATGGTTCCTTCTTGCAAAGTGAGATGATAAGCACCTCAAAACATCATGAAACATGAAAAAAATAATGGGAGGCATAATTATACATTTACAAAATCCTATAAAGAAAATATGATCAATTTTTTTTCATGTAATTTCTCAAACTAAGGCAAAACCTGAAGGGTGCACGAATGAGCAAGCAATTTTGGAAGCTCAACTTCAAATAAATGGTTCATGAAGCACATGCCACCAATATTAAAAATTATTATATGTATTTTAATATATTTTAGTTTATAATATGACCCCAAGATAATTTCTTCTGAAAAATTTTGTGTTAGCCATACGAAGCAAAAACATGCAAGTCACTTTAGTCTACCAAGAAGAGTGAAAAGAGAGAAAATTGGTTTTGAGATATAAATTCCAATTTAAGATTTTAAAAAAATAGACTTTAGTGTGTATGATATTTAGAGTCACATTTACATGTTTTTCAAGTGACATGCTTCCCAATGAGGTTGTACAAGTGCCACTTTCTCTTTCTTTTCCAAGAAAACTAATTTCTTCTGAACCACCTACCATATTTCAGTTAAAAATAGTCACTTAAGACCTTTTTGGACACATTTATCATGACATCACCCATTTACACTTGTACATTTCCCAATAAACATGTACAAATCATTAAATGTACCTATTTGACCCCTTAAAATGACTCAAAATGATAAATAGACCTAGAGAACTAATGACCAAAGTTATTAAAATATTAATTGACATCAAATTAACTATAAAAAAACTTATAAAAATATATTATACCCCCCTTATATGCCTAAAAATGAATTTTTTTACTAGGGTTCCCTATTTTGACCTAAAAGTCAAAATTGGTGAACAAATTAGTGACTCATAAGGGTAGTATGCCTAATAAAATAACTAGACCAGTAGCCTTATAATTCCATTGGGATTAAGAGTCATCTAAGGACTGAGACAAACAAGAAAACTTTCACCATTGACCACACATTTTGATCAAGATAAGACACTAGGACTACCTCAACCATGTAAAGCAAAGACACACACAAAACAAGACAACAAACACACACATATGCTCAAAGCACTTAGAGGAAGCAAATACAAAATACTATGTACAACTAATAATGAACATACCTCCCTCTTGGATCAATGGGGAAGTTTTTTATGTCTCTTCCATTACAAGAAACCTCATGGTGCCAAGCAAGTTGCTTGTTGGAGTGGATATTTGGTGAATCAACTCTTTTGCTTGCTACTTTTCTTGGAGAAGATCCAAATGGATCAGCATCAAATAAATTTCCAATGTATGTATACTCATTCTAATCTTCAAGACATATTTCTTGGTGGTCTCCAATTCTAGTATAGTATTCCAAAGTTTTCATGATCATTAATTCATTCTTGGAAGGCTGATTTAGTGTATGTCCTAGTTGGTATGTGTCTTGAGCCAACTCATCTTTCTCCATTTCTTCAAGAAGCTTGACAAACTGATTTCTAGCTTCTTCATTAGGTAAGGGAAGCTAGTTTGATGTTACAATTAGTACAATAGTCTTCAAGTTCATCCTGTAAGGAATCACTTTCTTGTTCAATCTACTCATAGTCTCCTTCCTTAATATCAAAGCCATACCAATCTAATTGTTCTTCTTCTTGATTTAGGATGAATAAAAAATCATGAAAATCTTCTTGGATCTCTTCATCATCACATCCCATAATTTTTTCACCATATTCATCAAAATAGAATGGAATTCCATCAAGTAAAGATAGTGAAAACTCATCATACTTACATGTTTCCATACTTATTGCCTCTCCTACTTGGATTTGAAGAGTGTTAGCACATTTGGAAAATTCTCCTCATTAGGCACATTTGGAAAATTCTCCTCTTCAAATGTAGGTCCTCAAGAGTTTCTTTCCCTTCATATTCATATTCTTTGAATATTTGCATATAAGTGTGCCTCATGTCTTCTTCTTGAACCATGTCGTTATTTATAGTTAGTTCCTTTTGATTCGTAGGCCTCTTGAGGCTCTCAAATTCATTGCATATGTATTCAAATCTCTGACATAAGTTTTCTTTCTCATGATCATCTTCAAGAGCTAACTCTTCTACCTTGGTCTCATTAAACTCTCCTAGGACTACCACTTATTGAGAGATAACTTGAATATGTTCTCTATCCTTGATAGTACATTTCACTTCATGCTCATGATGATCATCTTCAACCATTGGATTAGATGTAGAGTTCTCTTCAATATCTCCCATCTCCTTCTCTCTCATGGTAATACCAATACTAGGCATCTTGAAATCATGTTCTCTAACCCAATCAGGTTTCCAAGGTGGTAGGATTTCTTCAAGCAAGAGATCCTTTTCCCTTATCATCCAATTGGTCCTCCTTAGGTTCCCATACCACAGGCTCATTAGGCCAAAGTGTGATGGAGTGAGGGAAATATGAACTAGTTGGTGGTGGTGGCACATAGAGCTGAAAATCATATTGAGGGTGGAGTGTAGAATATTTTTCATGGACACACATCCCTTCAAACATAGAAACATTATCTATTGGACAGTCTTTTTGCTCACTAAGGGGAGCTCCTATGGTGATTTCATCCTCATAATCACTCATGAGAGTCTCTTTATCATCCATGAATTGGATTTTCTCTTATTTACTTGCCTCTCTCAAAATAGGTTCCACCTTGAGAAGGGGTGAAGTGAAAAATTGATGTATAGGCTCATGGATTTGAGGTAAATGATCTAGAGAATGAGATGTAGTGGAAGGTAAAAGGATTGGAGATGGAGTGTGGAATGAAGGAGAAAGCTTATGAGTATATTTGGAAAATAGGAAATCACTAGTGAGCTCATATGGAAGTGAAACATTGGCTTGGTTAGGAAGGGAAACATTAACATGAGCAGAAGCTACACTTTGTCCATAATATCTTGGTGTACAATCCATGGGAACATCTGATCTCATATGACAAGGCTCATAAGAATATTCTTGAGGATGATAGGAATCAAAACATGAAGTGTTATAAACTGTTGTCACTTGGATTTGCACCCTTTGAGGATATACAAAGCTCTCCTCATTCAAGTAAAAAAATGGAATCACCTTTAGGCTTGTGGGTAGCCTAAGGAATGAGGTGAATCTCTAGATAGGGTTATCTCCCTTGATGTACCACTTGACTACTACTACTACTAACTTTGGGGAGGGAAAAGGGAGAAGGATAACTGAAATAAAACTACCATAATGGAGGTGATACACCATATATGTTGATGACATCCAACCATATGTATTTCACACTTGAAATCAAAGGATAACTAAAAATACACTCTCCAATCAATGTCTTCTTGCATCAATATTACATTTTGGGGTTATATATGAATGTATAAAGCTAGGAAGACTAGACAAGAGGCCTATAAATGCACTAATGAAAATAATAACTCACTTAAACCCTGAAATATCCTGGAGCACATCACATGCCTTGAAATAAGAAGATGAAAATAGGTGAAAAGAATGAGCAACATGCTAAGGAATCCTTAGTCTTCACTTATACAAGATCACATATTCGTGTAAACACACTAAGTATATTCATGGAAGAGGTAACACTTAGTCATTTTATTTATAAAAAAGTGTGCAATTGAGTAGGGATTCACCATACTTAGGTGGAACATCCAATACAATGCCAAAATGGCCAACTATTATAGAGTTTGAGAGAGAGAGGGAGAGGGAGAAAGAGAAGTCCAAGGGTCACAAAGACACAAATAGGTGAAATAAATGAGAAACATGCTAAGGAATCCTTAGTCTTCACTTATACAAGATCACATATTTGTGTAAACACACTAAGTACAGTCATGGAAGAGGTAACACTTAATCATTTTATTTATCAAAAGGTGTGAAATTGAATAGGGCTTCACCATACTTAGGTAGAGCATCCAATACAATGCCAAAATGGCCAACTATTATAGATTGAGAGAGAGAGAGAGAGAGAGAGAGAGAGAGAGAGAGAGAGAGAGAGATGAGAGAGAGAGAGAGAGAGAGAGAGAGAGAGAGAGAGAGAGAGAGAGAGAGAGAGAGAGAGAGAAGTTCAAGGGTCACAAAGACACTTATCAAGATGATAAAATAAATTATACATGCATGAGAAGAGGATATGGGTCGAACCATCTAAGGATAAGAGCTACACATATTGATCTAGTTGGATCTTTCCATTTTTCAAAAAATGAATTCTTCATATTTTGATCAAAGTGATTGCATAGAGTATATCTCATCGAGATATTTTTGGTGCTTCTCAAAAAATGCAAAATGGAGTTTGGATACTCAAGTTATGGCCCATTGAAGTTCTATTATGATAGGGTAAAAGAGGGTGTCACAAGTGACATGGCACCATGATAGCATGTCAAGTAGACCAAACAAGAAGGGAAATGTGGAAAAAGTCAGAAAGGGATGTTTAAGTGTTTTGTGCCTCTAGTCTTCAATGATCGAGAGCAAAAGGGCTGACTATGGGGACCATAGTCAGTGGAATTTGATTTTTTTTCAAAAGGGGACCCTACCACCATCAGAATTATAAAGCATCTAGTTATCAACATGTGCTAATTTGGGGGTGGTACATGTGGTGGGTCCTTAAGCCACCACATGGCTTACCACCATTTATTATTATTTCCTAATTATTTCCATAGGTACATTTAATTTTAAATTATAGTCATATTTTGAATATATTAAATCCATATAATATTCACAATACCAAGTTTGAGTTTTAAGGTTCCATTCCAATGTAAATGGAGAAGTGACTAATGAATCATGAGGTGGCCTAAATCCACATGAAACCCAACATGCTAGCCACTATATAACCATCGAAGTTTCCATGATGGAGAATGTGGCCAAAGCCATGAATGGCATGGTGGAGATAAGGCTTTATAAGCCTTTTTACATGTTAAATCCCACCAAATGTGGGATATTCCACCACATGGGTGAATAAATCCATGACCTTTTGAATATATGTACCCCTCATCATGGAAAAAGTGGATTAAAATACCTTAGTGACATTTGTAAATAGCCTTCAAAGGCTATATTAAACCTTGGAAATGTTCCACCCATGTAGAATGTGGGATAAAAATAAAACAACATACTTTATTTAGCACTTTTGATGAAGAATGGAGCTCAAACCATGGACTAGCTATGTAAAAAGATAATGCCTTGACCATTTATCTCATTGTAGTGTAAACAATGTTGAGTGGTCAAAATTGTATTTAAAGCAGCATAAGGTGCAGACTATGGTATGAATATTTTTAAGAGCAACTTGCATATTTCCTCAATTTTTAGGTACTTACAGTCATTTTGGGACTTTGGAGTAAACTAGAGACTTGTTCTAGACGAAAATATGAATCTACTCATATGTGTGACTTCCTAATTTGAGTTCACTAAATCCATTTTGTAGGTCCATTAAAGTGACTAGTTGGTGAATAACTTTAGGAACGCGAGATTGCTCATGCAAGGAGAAGGTGTAAGTTTTGGTCAGGTATTCTGAGACTTTATGGAAGGTTATTGTTGTGTCATGAGCAATCAAAAACAAAATTCCAATAGACCATTGTGTTCTAATCAATTTTCATGGAAATGGATCGATTCATGTTCTAAGTGAACCCAGAGACGTATCCCAAGTAGGGGTGAACTCCATTATCAATTTGGTGTCATGAGTACTTTATTTATTTTTCATTCATTTCAGCTTTTCTAAGTTAATCAGTTATTTACTCAATTTGAATGCATAAGTACCTAAAAAATATGAGTGACAATTTAATTGAGAAATAATAAGTTTGAATTAATAAGTTGATAAAAGTATCCAAGGTGAACATTGACATATTTAGGTATTGTTTACAGATCAGATTTGGTATCAGATCAGTTGATCAATGGGGTTTAATAGTGTGGTTTACCTATGACTAATAGTTGGTTATTATTTTTTCTTCCATTTTTGGCATTGTTTCAACTTTTTGATTAAATAGGTACAATGGGAAAGTTAAGAGCCAAGCTTGATGAGCTTGAAGCTATTAACCAATAGATTCAAGATTAAAACTCTTTCTTGAGAGCTAAGTTTTCTCCTTGGAAGAGGAGATTGTGTATTATAAAACCGAGCCACAATCCTCAACAAAAGAGAAAGAGGATTATGTTAATGAGATGCTTATATAAAGTAAGTAGTTAATAGCATTTGTTAAAGAGTTGTAGGCTAAGATTAAATCCAAATATAAGCTCTTAGCTTAGTTACAAAGTAAATAGAAGAAGGAAAATCAGTCCACTTTAGATGCAAAAACCATGAGAGATGAATGCACTATAAGTTGTTCACCATGAGAATCTTCTTCTTCTTCCTCCCATTTAGTTTTGGATTTAGGTAATGACATCCGTGGCTTATTTAAAAATCATACTAGAGGAATAGGATGTAAATTATTATTTAAAATGAGATTTAATAGAAATGGCCTTAGAAAGAACAACCAAGGTACTACTAACCCAATATAGGTTGAGAATCATCCTCATTTTGTAGGATTGGGATACGCAAGTGAGAAAGTGGATGTTAGAGAGAGTTCTTCCACTACTAAAAGAAGACAAGCTCCTAATAGCTAAGATATGAGGCTAGTAGTAGAGTAGACAAATGTGTAGATTAAGAGATTAGGTAAGAGAGGTATTGAGATTACACCTCCTAAGTCTTACAATAGAAATAAGACCAATAAGATATGTAATCTTAAATCTTTTGATCCATCTAAGATGTTTGGATATGATATTCAAAATATGTTACATTCTTTTCCATGTACATTTTTTAGATTGAATAACCATTATGCCGTATATTGTTGGAAAATACAACCTTTGTTGAAGCAGCTTGTGAGTGTTAAAAACCATTCTTGTCATGGAAAAATGAGAAGTGGAAAAAAGGGGACCTAATCTAAGAAGAGGAATATTTGTACTCATTTCCAAATAGTGGACATCAGATAGATTATTGTTGGAAACTTCACCCATCTCTCCATCCTAAAAATGGTAAGACAAAGATGGTTTACAAACCTATCAATAAATTAATTAATGATGTTAAATCAACCCATACAAATTTTGGTAAATCCACTAAAGAAATCTCACTAACTAAATAGGGAAATCTAATTAAGCGGATTGGTAAACAATTTTGAATTTCATGTTATCACGATTAGTGGAATAAAATTTCAAAGCTTTTCTAAAAATTTCTATTGAATTTTGATAAAATAAATTTACCAAGCTTTGGCATATGCGTTATAGAGCTAGTGAGAACACTTTGAGACAAGTTTATCATGCAAATTATTTCATTCTCACACTTATGTTTTGAAAAGCTCCAACTTTTGGAATCTCCTTGATTAGCTTTATGAGTTTCCTATTAAATGGTTAAGAATGTACAGCTCATTTGATTAGCTTGGGGATTGGATATAGTGTATAAGTTGTTTGGATATGATTTAGTTTTCCTAGAGTACTTATGACAAAATAACTGCTATTTTGGGATGCATCTATTTTTTGCATGTGTATGATTGGATGCACTTGTAGACCTACTAGGCAATATTTTTAATGCTAGACACTATACAATTATGTTGTTCCTATATTTTTTTGAATTTTAAGACCCATATTAAGGTAATGAATTTTGACATGGTCACATACCATAATTATTTAGCATATTAAGACCTATGTTTTGGGTAGTGCATTTAAACATGGTTATAATATTTAACATATTTTATTTGCATTAACAAACTCATTTTGTAGTTGCATTGGTGATTGTTGTAGTATTTGCGTAGTTCACCACTTACAAGATGTGATAGATGGGAAAACAATTGAGAAATGTTGTGATCTTAATGATAGCTATAGGAATCAGTGTAACTCATGCCTTGTGTTTAGGCCTTTATAGTTTGATTTATGATTCATCATAATTTTTACCATTTATATCATAATCTATGATCTAGTTCTATATTTGATGTGTTGCAAATCATTTTAATGGAGACCATGCTTTTGGTGTCCAAAATCACTTAGTGGGGAGGTTTGATCTAGGTGGATCTCTGCATTTGTCAAAAATTGAAGTATTCATATTCTAGTCAAAGTGATTTCATAGTATAGATCTCATTGAGAGCTTTCTGACATTTCTCATCGAATGGAAAATAGAGTATGGATGCTCAAGTTATGGCATGCTAAAGTTTTGTTTCAATAGGAAAAAATAGGGTGTCACAAGTAATGTGGTACCATGCTAGCACGTCAAGTGGATCAATCAAGAAGTGACATGTGGAAATTTTTGGAAGGGGATGTTTGAGTGTTTCACACCTCTGGTCTTCAATGATTGAGAACAAAAGGGTCAATTACAAGGACCATAGCCGATGGAGTTCACTTTTTGTTCAGAAGGGGACCTTACCACCATTAGAATTATAGAGCATCTAGTTATCGACATGTTCTAGTTTAGGGGTGGTCCATGTGGTGGGTCCTCAAGCAACCACATGGCTTACCACCATTTATTATTATTTCCATAGGTATATTTAATTATAAATTATAGTCATATTTTGACTATATTAAATCCATGTAATATTCACAATACCAAGGTCAAGTTCAAAGGTTCCATTTCAATGTACATGGAGAAGTGACCAATGAAGCATGAAGTGGCCTAAAGCCACGTGAAACCCAACATGATAGCCACTATATAACCATCGAAGTTTCCATGGAGAACATGGCCAAAGCCACAAATGGCATAGTGGAGATAAGGCTTTATTAAGCCTTCATTGTAATCTCCCATGAATAATGTGGGATTAAAATCCTTTTTATAAACTTAGTGATAAGTATGGAGGCTCGAACCACAAACCTTCCATCCAAAATTGATAAGCCAAACTAAGTGGGATACAGGTTCCAAACATTATACAAAGCCCATGAAATGGTATTTGAAGCAAGAAATTTTTGTGGAGACAAGGTAGACATAAGGACTTGTTTTCACTCATCTTTAGTTTTGAAGTACTTAGAGGCACTTCCAAACTTCAAAGTGAACTAGAGATTAGTTCTAGACTCTGAGTTGGTTCCAACCATATATAGATTGTTAGGATTTGATCTCTTTGATGTAATTTTTAATGCCACAAAGTGAAGCCTAGACAAATTTTGTATCAGCTTTAATAGACTAGTTTGTAGAGATATCAATTTTTGGGAGACTTGGAGAGGGTTTCACATCTTGATGTAAACTAGGGGTTTGTCTTAGACTCTGAGACTAATCTATCCATATGTGTAACTTCCTAATTTGAGTTCATTTAGACCATTTTTTAGGTCCATGAAAGTGAATTGTTGGTGAAGAACTTCAGGAAGGCAATATTGATCATGCAACAGGAAGGTGTAAGGTTTGGTCAGGTATTCTGAGACTTTGTGAAAGGCTTTTGTTATGTTGTGAGTAGTCCAAAAAAGGTCCATTAGACCATTATATTGTAATCACTTTACATGGAAAAGGATTTCTTCATGTTCTAAGCAAACTTAGAGATGTAGCTCGAGCAACAAGTGAACTCCATTATCAATTTGGTGTCATGAGTATTTTATTTATTTTGCATTCATTTCAGCTTTTCTGAGTTAATCAGCTATTTACTCAATTTGAATGCATAAGTACCTAAAAAAATTGATAATTTAATTTTGAATTAATAAGTTGATAAAAGTATAAAAGGTAAATGTTGGAACATTTAGGTGTTGTTTACAAATCACATGTCAATATATTCATCAAAGTTATGCAAAGTGGCCTAAAACTCATTTTCTTGCACAAAAAATTATCTTCATGATTAGACCTATTTGAGTGACTTATAACTGATATATTACAAGTTCAATTATTGGAATGGAATGGGAGGCTCTCATACATTCCTCTCTATGCATCAGTTTCATTCTTGGTCTTCTGAAATCACCTTAAAGAGATTCATCATCATCTGCTATCTTGAAAACTACCCTTCCATGCACCTTGCACATTTGGGTTCCAAATTGGCTTCAATTTTAAATTAAAATAAATTCGAGGGAGTGAATGATAATTTTCAAGACCCTCCATATCCTTGGAATCATCAAGAAATCTTTAAAATAACTTTACTTGAATATTTCTTCCCTTCTCTCTAGCTTGCCCAACATGACAGATTTGACTAGCTAAAAGTAAGGACCTAGTTGAAACACCTAGGAGTTGTTTCAAGACATGAAATGAATATTAGGGGTTATTAAAAGTCTTAATATTTCCATAAAACTTTGTTTCATCTCTTAACTCCTTTTTTATCCTTCATAACACATAAAATAATGTTTTTACATCCATCATACAATTTCATACATCTAGAGAGCATGTGAGGGATCCTGAGGGAGAATTATACAAGTTAAAATAGGTTTCCTAATCAAACTATGCCCTTAAATTAGCTTTACAACTCAATTTTCATGAATTGGTCATAATCGGGGTTTAATAAGGGTTTTAGGTCTATTTTTGGTCTTAAGGATGATTCATAAAATCTTGATGTCCAAGTTGCTAAACAATTCCAAAAATTGTTTGTTCAAGAACTTCACTAAATTCCATTGACTTCTTTGGTCACCATTCAAATCCTTTATAAAGATATGAACATTGAAACTTGACCTATCATGTTTGTTCTTGCCCTTATTTCATACTTGAGATGATTCCTAAGCCAAAAGTGACTTTCTTGATGATTTCCTTGACTTAGAAAGGATTTAACACATCTTTGGCTATCCCATGAACATGTCTCCATATGTTATAATGTCTAACTTATGTGTAAATGTAATAGACCCCCCACTTGGGCATTAGGCCTAGTGTTGCTCAATAGGCCTATTTATAGCTTGAAGCATAAAATGACTTTGTTGAATGTCTCCCTACATTATATTAGATTATAAACATCAAATTTCATCTAAACACTATCCAATGAGTTATAATGCATATCTCATGCCAAAATGGATAATGACCTCTCATTAGGCCTTAGGTCCCCTCAAGGCTTATAATGTTGTTTGCAACCTTTGATGGTTAGATTTCCATGTTAAGCTACATACTCTTATGATGTGATTTCTACATTTTTTTAGGTATGTTACAACTTTATACACCTCCCTTCTCTGTCTAGATAGTTCTTGGTCATATTTCTCCACCCTATTCCTCAAATTTTACCATTTTTGCTCAATGGGAAGTACCCCCTATCTGAGACAAAACATGGGGTAATTCCCCTATATTCCTAGAAAAACTAACACTTGAATAGGATTATTCAAGTTTTAAAGGTTCCCTGTACAAATTTATAACCCCTAGTAACAATTATAGACCTCCAAACATCCCAAATCTCTCAAACAAACTTTGTAAAAGTAGACTGTCTACATGGTTATTGTAGGGGACTGTGTTTACATATTTTGAGACCCCTATTTTGATTTTTCCTCCATTTAGTGATTTAAAAACATTATTAAAAACATAATTAATATGTTCATATCCCTTCTCATACTTCAATTTCCTCATAAGTCCTTCAATCTCTTACCTGGGTGGCTGCTTGACATAAGTTATTGACTATGCCTCCCCTAAATAGTAACCCTATAGGTTGTTTTTCATGTTCTAAGACTTATAGATAGTATATATATGATCTCCTACAATCCTTCCAATTATTACCTCACTCATACCCTTGCTTTTTTCATACCTTGGAGTTTAATTTTTTTTCAAAACTGAATAGGACTAGTTGATTGTGTTATTTGGGTTCCCCTTCAACAATGGCTCCTGTAGGAAGATGTGTATGATTTAAACCTTAGAAATAGTGTATTATAATTCTAAAAGAATTTTAAGGTCATTTTAATTTTTTTATACCACTTAATTCTTTATAGTTTCTTTCACATGCATTTAGAACCCATAAATAGGGTCCTCCTTGTTATGACTGAGACAACTGCTTTTTAGGCTTATTGTCTATGGGTGTTGATATCCCTATCAATTTGGTCCTAGTGTCTATATACCCTTTTAAACATATTTTAAAATTACCCAATGCATATCTATTTTTAGTTTACCTATATGTCCCATTGGGAGTCAAAATAATTCCCATCTTGTTTGACTCTTGCTTGGACTGAGATACCATGTTTGTTGTAGGTTTCTTTCTCCTTAGGGCTTGAGTTAGGTTGTGGAAAGAATATCATATCCCATTTTAAATTCACACAAAATTTAAAATTATTAAATTTAACCTTATATGGGCCAAACACTATATAAACATGCATAAAACCCTATCTACCTTGTACCAGTCAACATGATAGTTGTAGATGTTTACTTCCCTGCTTGTGTATGGATTGGGAACGTACTTGGAGTTCAAAAAACCCATTTTGAATAATTTTGATGAATTTTATACTAAAAAAAATTACTCTCATCCTATATAAACACTCCATTGTGATGTAAAAATTTAATTCATAACCTTTGGGTGGCAAAGGTCTCATTTGGATTCATAACCCTGTAGACAGTATTAGGAAAATTTAGTGTTTTTGGGGTCACTTTTAGACCTTTTGAATACCACTTTCCCTTAAACCTATACCCTTAAATTTTTATATAGGTATTTCCATATGGTAGGTATATCACATTCACCTAATTATATATCATGAAATCCTGATAACTATGTTATATGCCCTCTTGAAAATGCTTCTAGGCCTATGTTTTTCACTTTTAGGGAAAAGGGACCAAACTCAGTCATTGTCTTGAGAAGGAATTTTCACCTTGTTATTTCAATGAATATGGACCTTTTATTATTACATCACACATATAAATACACTTCTATCAATATTTAATTATTTGAAACATGTCAATCATTCTCACTCTCAAGGATGATGTCATCAATAGTCTCTATTGGTGTGAATGAGCTGAAGGTAGACAATGAGAATGGAAAGAGAAACCAAGGTATGTAAAAGGCCTTATGGGATCTTAAAATCATTTAAAAATTATCAATAATGTTATTTCTACAAATAACACCTTTAAATGAGCTCTAACACATATTTTCCAATGTGAAAACCATCTGTATATATCTAGAACAAGACAGGCAAAAGTTTCTCATGATTGGTCTAGCATGGAGAGGACATAGTTTTGTATAAAACTATGAGGTTATGAGACCAAAAATTATAATTATATGGAAAACATAGTGTTGAAACATTTAATACACTAATTTATACTCATATGAATCCTCTGCATGTAATCCAAACTTCTATAAGTGAAGAATTAATTAAAACTATCTATGGTGGTTCCTTCTTGAAAAGTCAGATTATAAGCACTTCAAAACCTAATGAAACATGAAACCAAGAATGGGAGTCATAAGTATACAGGTCCAAAATCATATGGATGAAATATGAGCAACTATTTTTGAAGGAATTTCTCAAACTAAGGTAAAACTTGTAGGGTGCATGGATGAGCAGGCAGTTTTGGAAGCTGAACTTCAAACAAATGATTCATGAACCACATGCCACTAATACTCAAAATTACTATATTTATTTTAAGGTCTTTTAGGTTTAATATTCCCATAATTTCATTTTTATTGAAACCTTTTATGTTATCTGTACCAAGGAAGAACCTACAAGTCACTTCAGTTTGCCAAGAAGAGTAAAAAGAGAGAAAAATGGTTTTTAGATAGAAATGCCAATTTAAGATATAAATAAACATGGATTTTAGTTTGTGGGAGATAGAGAGTCATATTTACACATTTTCCAAGTGGCACACTTCCCAAAGAGGTCATGCAAGTGCCACTTTCTCTTTATTTTCTAGGAAAATTGACTTTCTTCTAAACCACCTGCCATCTTTCAATTACAAATAGTCACTTAAGACATTTGTGGACACATGGATCATGATATCACCCATTAACACTTACATATGTCACAAGAAACTTGTATAAAGCATTAAATGCACCTATTTGACCCCTTGAAATGACTCAAAATGATAAATAGACTTAGAGAACTAATGACCAATGTTATTACAACATTAATTGACATCAAATGACCTATAAAACACCTTATAACACTATATTATACCCTCTTATATGCCTAAAAATGAATTTTTTTACTAGGGGTGCCCTATTTTTACCTAAAAATCAAAATTGGTCAACAAGACCTATTCAAGTTTCATTTGAAGTGTTTGAAACATTAATAAAGGCTAAAGGTGGTGTAAGGGGTTCAAGGTGCAACTATAGACACCTAAATCTGGCCACCAATAACCTCTCATTAGGATTTTGACCAATTTTCACCAAAATGCACAATTTGCCCTAAAATTACTAAAATGCATTAAATAATGTGAAACTGATATATTCAAGTGATGATTCTGGCCAAGGTATCATTAAATGGGGCAATGCAATTTATGGGTTAGCTAACTTTGATTAGATCATTTCAAGTCAAAATGCCAATTTTGCACCTAGGTGCTCTGGACTGCTCTTTTCTATCAAATTTCTTATACAAGATGTGTGTATTTGTTATTTTATGTTGGAAACATCCTAAATGGGAATACGGTTCCAATGCATCTAACATTGACTTCTAATTCTTATTTAGTCAAATTTTGGACCAATAACAAGGCATTCTGATCAATTTGAGTAATTTGTGCACAAAGTGATTAATCATGCTTAACATCTAATTAAACCAAATTAGAGCCTAATTAAGAATTTCATGGGAAATTGTTGAATACTTATTTTTGGAAATGAATATTGAATATTTGCATCATCAGGTGACCTCATTTCTTGGGAAGACATCCCTAGGCCATAAATGCCACAAATATCAAGATTCATGCCTCCCATGCCTCATCAAATCCCTCCATGTGTCTTACTTGCTCCTCTATCCCAAATATTGATGATCCTATTTATAAATTTCAATTACATAATTAGATTAATTCTTAGCCACACATCTCAATATTAAGATGGATGGTTCAGGTTGATTCTATCCATTTTCCAAAATCTATAAATAGAGAGGCCATGAACATCATTTTTAAGCTATTTTGGTGCAAAGTTATAAAGCACAAATGATTCTAAAATCCATTTCAATTAGTGTTACCATGCCAAATTGATTCCAATCCAAGCCAAAACCACAAGGTGCCAATGAGAAGAGGAGATAGCCAAGCCTCCTTTGATGAAGAATTCATGAGCATAAGTCGAGCAAGCCACCACAAAAAACATTTTGGAACATCCTAGGAAGGTAAAAGAAGGTTTCTTTTGAATTTTAGTTGTGTGTTTTATTTATGTTTGTTAACTAATCTCTTCCTAGTGTCTAGGCCTAGATATGTTATGCTAAGTTAGTGTGTGTAGACACTAAAGTCGTGTCTAGCCCCTAGGTCATCTTTCACCCTTGGCCTCCCTTGGCCCATGTCCTAACCCTTGTCCTAACCCCCTCCATTTATCAAATAAATATTTTAATTTATTTGGCCCTCTTCCACCTCACCCATGCCACCTTAGATCCCCTCTTTGGATCCCCCCACCTCTCTCCTAGCCTTTATTGCCCAAATCTCCCCTTTATCCTTCCTCCCGCGTCCATTTATGCCTTCCTCGACCATTTTCCCACGGCCCCTTGACCCGGCAGTGTGCAAGAACGGACAGAGGCTAATTTTAGCCTCTGTCCCCATTCTTCAGCCGCTGACATCGGTCATTATGCAGCTGACATCGGCGGTTCTACTGGCGTCAGTATCCTTCAAGACCACTCTCTGTAACCATTCTCGCCCCCCCCCACGAATAGAACTCTCTTGGCACTTTTGCATTCATATTTTCTTCTCCTCCCCCTCGTACAACAACACCAACAGCTACAGGCACCTTGTAGGAATAGCTCCAAGCAACAGCTCCATTTACAGGTCCTTAAACAGCTCTGACAATAGGTTTCTCCATTTTCCAACCAGCAAGCAAGAGGTAAGCATAGTGTTGTTTTCCATTTCATTTCTTATTTGCATTTATCTATTTAGCTAACTACTGCCTAGACCTTCCCTATCTGTCCCTAAGAGGTTGAAAAGCCTTCTCAGACCCCTGCCTCTCATTCATCCCCCTTTTGTGCTTTTGGTTCCAGCCAATCACTTTCCTGACAGTTCCCTTTACCCAACCAGTTCTGCACAAACCCTCAGACTACTCCTCAGACCCCAAACAGTCCCTCTGAATCCCACACAGACCCTCAAACCCTCAAACGAAGCCTCAGTCCATTCTGCAGACCAAGACCAGACCTGTAACTCATCCCTGACTATTGCCCCAACTGACCTCTTCTGTTTCCCCTATCGACGTCAATAGACTAACCGACGTCGGCTACCTTCCCTGACTGACGCTGGCAATACCACCGATGCCGATGACTGTGCAAAAGCAGATTGCTTCTAAATAGGTACGCATTTGTCTTAAGTTCTTTCTTTCTATCTTTCATCATTTATCACTTTTTGTTTCTGATCAACATTCTATTTTTAACAGTGGACTGGCATCCTCCAAGAAGCCTTTGCTCTTCTAGGACCAAGCCTTCGCTTGGCAGTCCACCCGTTTGTCATCTAACATTTTTTCGTGTTTTAGTGTCTTTCCCTTTCAGGTGTCATCCTCCACAACCAAAGAGGAGTTCTCACAATGTCTAAATTTTGGTGCGCACATCTACAATCCAGGTATGTACAAACCCTCGTCCTTCTTCTTAGTTTCTCATTTTCTCTTTCTTGAATGTGAAAAGCAAATCTAGCGTAGAAACATTCTGGCACGCCCAGTGGGACCTCAGGGTCTCCCTTGGGTTCCTTTTCTTTCTGTTCATATAGGTGCATTAGGTTTCTCCCTTTTCACCTCTTTCTTCTCTTCTAAATGACATCATAAGTAGGAATAAAAAGAACCTTTCTTTATTTTCTTGCATTTCAAACTAGTCAAAAATCATATCCTTCAACCCTTTCTCAACATGTTTTCATTCAAACTCACATTTCGACTTGGGGCTTAAAACACATTGCATATCATCTTTGCTTGCTTGCATTTTTTAGTCCACACTTAGTAATTAACAAATCGCATCATGAATTAATCGGAGTCCACTTGATGTTACACAATCGAACCACTTGCACTAAATCAAACATCAAACTTACCTGAGACAAGGCCCGACTGGGATTTCATCCCCTAGCGGATACCTTACCCGTCTCGGTGATCCTACTTGGATTTCATCACCAAGGGGAAGCCCACTCTGTTCTCTGGCAGAGTCTAATCTCTAGGGAAAGTATATTTTGGCTAAGCGAGACCAGCTTACCACTGGACTTGTGAAGTGAGGGGAGCTTGCTCCTTAGCACCAGGCCATTTACGAAACCTAACCCAGACTCTTGAGTGCCTAAACAAACCTAAAACCATCCATAGACTACCTCTTCTAGGACCCTTCTAACAGCCAACCTCCCCAAACATCACTTTAAGGCATAAGCCACATGAGCTTAATAATTTATTTCTAGGGATTTAATGCTTAGGCTCTGCTTGTGTTCTTCATCTTTTCTGTTCTTATCTGTTTGTTTGAGCTAGTGAGGATGTTCTTCTTCATATTTTTCAAAAACTCTCAAATCTTTTGGGTTTCTAGAAAACACAGTCACTGGCATTATTTTTACCACCGACCTCGGTAACCTTCTCTCGCTGGCATCGGTTATCTGACCGACGTCGGCCATCTTTCTCACTGACATCGGTTTTTCAACCGATGTCGGTCTCTGTCACAGTTCTTTCTTTTTTCAAAATAGCAGCCTTAAAACCCACCCTTTTTTTTGCCAAAACCCCATTCTAAGTTTTTGAAATTAAAAAAACACAGTTTCTGAAACTTGGCATTTCTTGCCTTGAATGACTTGCAATCAAGCCAAGACTTTAGTCAACCACGTGAGGCATCAACCGCTTCCGTCTACCCCGTCCATAACCGGTCCTATAATGGAGTTCCACTCAGAGACTATAAGAACTCCTACTTGCCCAACCCCACCCCAGACTCTTATTATCCCAGAAGGGGACCAAGATTTTGCACGGTTCTTAGACCTCAATGTCAAAGCCTTGCAGCACTATCTCATGCATAGCCGAACATGAGACTCTTTAGGCAACCCAATCTATGGGATGCTGACTTCCTTAGTCGAGATAATGATCACATCAACAACATCTACAATTCAACCTATAGACAATCAAGCCAACACCTCGACCAATAACCCAACCGTGTTCCACCTTCAAAATTTAGCCTCTCCTTCTAGACCTGCCTCCATGGGGGTTCCAGTGCCCCCTCAACCTCAAACTACTCAACCAAATCCTACACCTTTCCAAAACCTAGTGGTCTCTATCCCCCCTACTCTTGCACCTATCAACACAAGAGTAACTTTCTACCCTTCAACAAGTGTGGCCACTCCTCAACCATCTTTGATGGCCCCTATCCAACTTGTGCCTACCAAACCCATAACACAAGTGCCCTTGGCTTCAACTTCCGCCCTGATAACTAGCTACCCATATGTTGCGTCTACACAACCAACCACGTCATATCCCCCTCTTAATATCTTTCAAGCACCTTATAATCTATGAGGCACTCCACCTACCAATCCGTCAGTAGACATCATCAAAACGCTGATGGACAAGATGTCTAGCCTAGAGACTTCCATTTTTGGCTCACGCAATGCTCTCTCATATGAGAAAATTTGCAATGAGCCCATTCATCCTTCTATCCTGATCAGGCCATATCCCAGCCAGTGGGAACTTCCTAAATTTTCTCACTTTCAAAGCAAGGAAGACCCACAATAGCACTTACGAGCATTCAGGCATGCCTGTTACCTTATTACCCATGACGATGCATTGCTTTTACGCACATTCCCTATGTCTCTCTCTGGTGTTGCACTTGACTAGTACAGCTCTCTTGCTAGCCATTTCCTCTTCACATTCTCACAGTTGGCCCAACTCTTTCGTGATCACTTCTCCATCAACATCACCAAGAAGGTCTCGATCACAGACCTCTATTCTATCTGCCAATTCAAGGACAAATCCATAGCTAACTTCATTGCTTGCTGGAGAGGCCTCATCAATCAAATCTCCTTTTCCTTACCCTAACCCGAACTTATTGAAATTTTCTCCCAAGCCTGCGTGAAACATATTTCTTCCACCTTACGAGTTCAGACCTTCCGCACCTTTGACGAAGCCTTCACGATGGCCCACAAACTTCAATTATGTGCCATCGAGGAGAATAAAGTCAAGTTGTAGAGCAAGAATCCAAACTCTAAGACCAATGACTCCTCTTCTTCTAAACCTTCATCATCCAATCCTAAGTCTAAAGCTTCAGCTAATGCTATGGTCGTTAGACCTTCATCCTCTTTGCCTTCAACCAATCAGCCTGAACCATCCACATCTCAGAGTGCCACCCGCCAATTCTAGCAGAGATACATACAACGATAGTATACTCCTCTCAGAGAATCATATGCATCTGTGCTAGAAAAACTTATTAAACAGGGGGTTCTCAATCTCCCCTAGATCTGACCACCTCCACAATTTGATCCCTCACACGCCATCCCTGCGTGGTATAGGGAAAATGACTTCTGCAACTACCACCATGTCAAAAGACATGACACGGGGAACTACAAGACCCTTAAAAACATAATCTAAGACATGCTCGAGAAGGGTGACCTCATCCTAGACAATCCCAATGCACCCCCTAATCAGGGCACCGACATCTTCAAGCAACCATTCCCCAATCATCCACCAACCCAAAATAATGTCCAGACCTTGATTGACGACACTCATGAACACAACATTCGAACAGTCAATACGGTCTCGCCCTTCATCCCCGACCAACCTCAAGAGGTTAGTCCATCACGTGTGGACGAACCTCTCTCATCTTAGAGGATGCCTCAACCTTACCGGCACCACCAGTCTCACCATCCTCCTTCCTACTGCCTATGGAGGACCCAACCCTTCCTACTCCTTGACCGCAAGTGGAGGGCACCATCATCCCTACCCTTTACCCACTTGAGGAGCCTCATTCTCTAGTTTCTTCTCCACCTAGAGAAGAACCTGCCTCTCCTTTGTCTCCAACCAAAGATGAATCTATCACGACTTCATCACGCCATGGGTCTGAAACTACTACACCCATCTCATCTTCGGCCCCACAACCATCAACATCTTCTCAAGGACCCAAACCTCATCCAACATCTTCTCAACCATTTTCCCGACTAGTGGAGAAAATCAGACTTCTCCCTTCAAGGAAAGTGGAGCATCAGGGATTGTGGGAGCGTCTTAAAGCTCTTCAACATGCCCGTGCCCTCTCATCTCATGCTGCCAATCCTCCCAAGGCAGAATCTCCCAAGACTCTCAACAAAGACCAGACTCCCACTTTTAAACCTGCATCTACCCCATCTAAACCTATCAAGTCACTTGGCGTTCGCCCTGTCTATACCCTCACTCACCCACAAGTGAAGGTGGACTTAGACCAGACCTCGACCAATAGTAGTCTTCTAACCAAGTCGAAGAAGACTGCCAGACCACAGAAGCGAATGCCTCTTCCCCCATCACCATTACCCTCCATTTTGGGCCCCCATCCTTCGGCCCTGACTAGAGTCCTTCCCACTCTGACCTCTAATCAAACTGGGTTGCCTCCTTTGCTTCCTTTGCCTACCTATAGCCTACCCTCTCCTAAAAAGGTGGTACCTCTCATGAAGAAAGTGCCATCTCCACCTGTCACTGCACCATCAACCCAAAAGGTGGTACAGAAACCTCCTCCAACTCCACCTAAGCAAAAGTCACCAACATCACACACATCAACTAGCACGGACCCTTTAGTGGGCTCATACTCATTGATATTGCACCAAATGTTGCAGACTTCTAGCATAACCCTTCCACCCATCAGGCCTTTCCAACCTCTTAGGTCCAAGCCCTCCTGGTTCGACGACACAAAGGTTTGTTTATACCATCGTACGCCAGGACACGATACCGAGACTTGCTGTGCCCTCAAGGCCATCATTCACCACTATATGGAGAAGGACACTCTTCTCCTTGAGGCCACTCTTGACCGACCCTCGACACCTTCCCATCCAATCTCTTCAAACACATCAACATCTCACCAGCAGGCCATGACCCCTTCACCTCCTATCTTTGAAATCAATGCTATCCACATAACCACTAGGTCACAAAAGGAAAAGGCAAAAGAAAAAGCTACCATTCCTTAGACCTACCCTTTCGTCAAACCACCTCTAGCACCCAAGCCTAAATTTCTATCCTTGGCACATCTCAACCCTCTTCTGCTTCCTCTTCAGGGCCGATTCATGACTCCATGTTGAAACAGCTTCACCAGATGCCTATGAAGATGTCCCTTTATGACCTCATCCAAACCTCACCTCAGCATTATCAAGCCCTCATCTGAGCCTTGCAGACAGTGGAGGTCCAACCCGAGGACCCCCAACCACTCGTTGCCCTCGTCCACTCCTTATCTCTTGTTGCCTCCATCACATTCAATGATTTTGAGATTCCCACATCCAACACAAAAGATCAAGACGCCGCCCTCTTCATCACTGCCTATGTTGATCGAACATGCATTAAACACATTATGATTGATGGAGGTGCCAACATCAACATTATCTCCACCCATGCCTTTGATCAGTTGGCTCTTCCCAAGAATTGTGTGTCCAAAATTGATGCAATCTTGTGCTCCTTCAATGACACCACCGCCATGACCATTGGCACAATCGTCCTTCACATTCTCATTGGTCCATGCATAGTCCCAGAGCTCTTCTATATCATCGAAGGAGAGTTTTAATACAATATGTTGCTGGGCCAACCCTGGATCCGTGCCATGGCTTGTGTCCCCTCCACCCTGCACCGTTGTGTGAAATTTGAGCACAACGGGCAAGTCCACACCATTCCCACCGACCCTTCACCCTTCAAAACTTGTAACACAACCTACCATCCAAATGACGTCCTCATTCCTATCAAGCCATCAACCCTAGCATCGCCTCCATCTGTGAAAGCTTTAATTAGTTCACAATTGGCAGTCGCCCTCACCCCTCTTCTTCAAGTGACTACCAAAGACCCCTTGGAAGACATCTTCCAACGACTTTCACTTGGGGAATATCGCTTGCTGACCTTAGACATGTTCCAAACTCTGCAAGAGTATGGACACCTTCACCACAGCCCCAATTATGACCATCGAATTGGGACGGTTGTGCCTTATGGTCCTCCTTACCTCCGAACCAATCTTGTCTATGGGGGGCTCAATCAAGCTCCTACCGATGGCAACCCTCTCTCTTCACCCCAACCATTCACATCAGACTTCTCATTTCTTGGCAACCCCGCCTTTGCACACACTTACCTTTACAGGTGTGCATGGAAGGGTTTTGGTTTCGGATGCTATGAGTAAGGCTCCCATCAGCCCATCGAGCCACTCAATGATGATGATGCCAAGAAACGGTATGGCTTGGGATATCATGACCCCACTCAGGCCTCTGCAGACCTTTGCCCTGAGCCAACCATTGACCAATCTCCTCCAAGCTCACCCATTCCTCCTTCACCTATGGAGTCAGTGGTTTCCATCCCTCCCAATTTTTTTTCCATAAACACCATCTGCTTGGAACCCCTAACCTATCAACTAAATGGGGTGTCCAGGTCTCTCCCTCTCATTTTTCCTAGCATGATAGAGGATGAGTCGATGACCATTCACACTGTCCACTGCATAGATGATGACGCCATTCTTTCTTATATGGGCGCTGATGACTCTTTCATCTAGCGCTCCTTCCCTTCTGAGACCCAAGTTATGTTAAATGAATCAACCATTGACATTAACCTCCCTTCTTCCGATGTTCCTCACGTCTTAAAGATTGGCCAATCTCTAGATGCCCAGGAGCAGTTTGATTACACTCAGTTCCTCTCAGACCATAGCAAGGCCTTTGCCTGGACCTACAATGACATGCCTGGCATCGACCCCACCATTGCTACTCATAAAATTGTCACCAAACTAGAGGCTAAGCCTGTTAGGCAAAAGCTTCGAAAGATGCATCCTCATGTTGTGTTCCTTGTCAAAGAGGAGCTTCAGTGCCTTCTTTCTATCTCCTTCCTCCAACCCATCGATTATCCATAGTGGGTCTCTAACATCATCCCTATCACCAAGGTGACTGGGGGGATCTAGATCTGCACAGACTATCGCGACCTTAACTTAGCCTATCCCAAAGATGACTTCCCTCTTCCTAACATTGACCAGCTTGTTGATCTCATAGCCAGCCATGAGATGCTATCTCTTATGGATGGGTTTTCAGGATACAATCAAATCTTGATCGCTCCGAAAGACCAGCACAAGACTACCTTTATCACCCCATGGGGGACTTTCTACTATCGAGTCATGCCTTTCAGCTTGAAGAATGTAGGTGCCACTTATCAGCGTGCCATGACTTACATTTTCCACGATCTCCTCCATAAAATCATGGAGGACTATGTGGATGACCTACTCGACAAGTCCAAGCTTTGTCATGACCATTTGACCATCCTCAAGATCATCTTCTCTCGCCTTCTTCAATACAATGTCCACCTTAACCCCAAGAAATGCGTCTTTGGGGTCTTCTCAGGCAAGCTCCTCAGCTTCATCATTTCCTTCAGTGGCATTGAGATAGATCCCACCAAGATTTGTGCTATCCTCGAGATGCTGCCTCCGACCAATCTCAAGCAGCTTCACAGTCTACAAGGGAAGCTCCATTCCATTCACCGTTTCATCTCACAGCTTTCTGACCGCTACCAACCTTTTCATCATCTCCTTAAGAAGGACATCTCCTTTAAGTGGGATAAGGATTGCCAAGAGGCTTTTAAAGCCCTCAAATGCTATTTGGTCTCTCCATCAGTCCTCATTCCACCTAAAGATGACCAACCCTTCTACCTTTACATCTCTGTCACCAACCATTCATTAGGTGCCATGATCGCGCACCGAGATGAGCATCACCGTGAGTAGGTGGTCTACTACATCAGTCAAACACTGGTCGATTATGAAACTCAGTATACTCATACTGAGAAACTTTGTTTGGCATTAGTCTTTGCCACTACCAAGCTCCGCCACTATCTTCTCAATCACAAGACCTTTGTCATCACTCACACTGACCCTCTCAAGTATATGCACTCCAAGACATATCAAAATCAACGTATGGCTCAGTGGCTCATGTTGCTTGCTGAGTTTGATTTCGAGTTCATCCAACAAAAATCCATCAAGGGGAAAACCATCACTGACCAACTGGCAGATGCCCCTCTTCCTAAAAAATCAACCTTCGCAGTGCGAGTTTCCTGATGAATCTATCACCGCGCTTTCCACTGATGACACCGTCTATCAAATGACCATGTTCTTCGATGGCTCCAAATGTCAACTCGGTGGGGGTGCGGGAGTCATTCTCATCCCATTCAAAGGTGAGCCCATGCCTCTGTCTTTCAAGCTTGACTTTGATTGTACCAATAATATGGCTGAATACGAAGCCTTAATTTTGGGACTTCAAACCGCCCTTTCTCTCAGCATCAAGTCTATCAACATCTTCAGCGACTCGCGACTTGTTGTCAATCAAATCAATGGTTCATACCTCTGTAAAAATGAAATTTTGCAAAGGTATAAAAACCGTGTTGACACTCTTCTAACCTCTTTCGACCATTACCTCTTGTAGACTATTCCTCGATCCATGAACAAGTTTGCTGACACCATGGCTTCTCTCAACTCACATATCCCATCTTCATCATCCTCATCCAGAATATTTGTCACAGTGCATCATATGCCGCTGCCTTCATACATTTCTCCTAACACCAACCATGTCAACACCATAGACTCTAGTCCATGAGATGATTGGTATAACCAACTTGTGGACTACTTATCTCATTCTGTCATTCCTCCCCATCTCTCTAGTAATGCGCGGCGAGCTTTCATCAAACGCACAGCTCACTACACCATGCTAAGGGGTCTTCTCTATAAGCGAGGCTTTGACGGCCTCCTTCTTCATTGTCTAACCTCCACTGAATCCTCTCATGCCATAAAACAAGTCCACAACATGATTTGTGGCAGACACTTCAGTGGGAACTCGGTTGCCAAGCGCATCCTTCGTCTAGGCTATTATTGGCCCACCCTTCATCAAGACTATAGCGACTACATTCAGCATTGTATCAAGTGTCAGCAGCACTCTAACTTGCTCCATCTCCCTAGCCATGCCTTACAAGTCACTCAAGATTTTTGGCCTTTTTCTCAGTGGGGCTTAGATCTCATTGGTGAGATTAACCCTCACTCATCTCTTCGTCATCAGTCCATCATCACCGCCACTGAGTATTTCACTAAATGGGTGGAAGCCATTCCTCTCATCTCCACAAAAGTTGACAAAATTGTCAACTTCATCAGCACCCACATCATCTGTCAGTTCGGTGTCCCTCATAAAATCATCACCGACAATGGCAAATCCTTCAAAAACAAGACCATCCAAAAACTCTGTGACTCATTTGGCATCAAGCTCAATTTCTCTTTGCCTTACTACCCACAAGCAAATGGGCAGGCCGAGGCTTCCAAAAAATTCTAACTAAAATTCTCATGAAGGTGGTCAACGACACAAGAAGGGACTGGCACATTCATGTTCCCTTCGCTTTGTGGGCCTACCACACTAGCATCTAAACCTCTACGGGTGCTACCCCTTTCTCTCTAGTGTACGGAACAGAGGCTGTCCTACCTCTCGAAGTACAAATCCTATCTCTTCGCATTTCTCTGCATGACATTCTCTCCAATGATGACTTTCATCAAGATCACTTAGCTCAACTTGAGTTACTTGACGAATGTCATCTCGCTGCCCTCAACCATCTCCATGTCTATCAAAATCACATCAAGTGAGCCTATGACAAAAATCTATGAGAACGAGATTTCAACATTGGAGACCTCATCCTCAAAGAAAACCAGCATGTCACCAATATGAAGCGAAGTAAACGAGGCAAGTTTGCCCCTAATTGGCTCAGACCTTTCATCATCATGCACAAGTATGGGTCAGGGACTTATCATCTGTCTTCTCTCGATGGACGGCCAGAACCTAAGCCTCTCAATGCTTTGCATCTGCGGCCATTCTACTATTAGTCGAGTATTCGTCCACTTGACATTTAAATTGAGCTTGTCCCTTGAGCAATCCCCATCCTCTTAATCCTCATTCCTTCAACCCTATTTCCCTTAACAAATCCTCTATAACCCTTTTATGATGCATGGATGCTTTGTCCTAATAAAAGGGAGCCGTTGAACTTCTATAGTCTTGTCCATGACTCACAATTCTGTCAAAAAAAATCAAGATGTCAAAACATATCCAAGGTCACCAAATCAAATCAAAAGGCAGACTACTCCCTCGAAGGATAGTTGTACTATCATTGTTGTAGCTAATAGACTGCTCTCTCGAAGGACAGCTATTCAACGCCCTTATATATAAAGCAAAAATATAGACCACTCCCTCGAAGGATGGCTATGATTAAACTCTTGCTATAAACAACAATCTTTCTTAGAAGCTTCTCGCATCGATCAGCTTCACAAATGACCACAAAGCAAAATGACATCTCTATGTGGACTTCCCACATTGATCAGTCCGCTCTTTCAAAACAAAAAAAACAAAAAAAATGGATCATGGACTTGGCTTGTAGTTGTCTCAGGGTCTCCTATAAAAAGGGGCAAGGTTATCCCTACTCATAAAATGGGTTACCCTATCCTCCTCCTATTATAACACTTGCTCAAGGGACTTTGAGCTCACTTTAATGTCAAAGTGATTCAATTACCATTCTAACACAACCATGGTCAACGACACAATGCATGAATAAGGCTCTTTGTTCTAACAACCCCTATCTATGTTGTCATCTTGGTCCTTGTCAATGAAAGGGTGATTATGCCTTTCACTTTCTGCTTACACTTTGGTCACATTCGAACTTCATCACATGTCAAACCCAATCAACTCAACCCAATCTCTTTTCAGACCACTCACATAGCCTATTCACACTAGTTTCTATGGACACCAATACACATGGAAACTATCAACCAGACACAATTTATGTTAAGCATAAACCAATACTTGTTGAAGCATAAATAGACCTCAATTCATTTTTAGCATACATCCGTCGTGAATATGGAAAATTGCTAGGGATGAAAGACCCCTCAACCAATGTTACAACATACCCCATTTGGAAAAGGCTGTAACATCTTTTTCTCCTCATCATTTTGACACATGACCAAACCAATCATTGACCAATCTTCTCAACTAGTCTGAACTACATTGGTCTGAGGCCCCTTCCAATTTGGGCTATATAGGTAGCACTCAAATGACACGACTGTCTTCTGGGGTTAGCTCGAACACCCTCTATTTGTTCGTCTCCCTGATGGACAAACCTTCTCTTCTTTGACCATCTCCTATGACCGCGACCACTTCCAAGATGACTTTGCCTTGGTTGTTTTTGCTTGTATGCTACCTCACGAATGGTTAGCAAAATTGTGCACAGACTACTTATGACCTTCACAAGTATAGGATCGCAAGCCAGTTGATCCCCACTACTTATAATGCTTTCATGTTTCCAGGAGCACTTCCTGAGCCTGGGATACCTAGAACATGATGACCATTGGAGCTTTAGCTTAGATTAAATAACCCGATCAGCTACGACCAAATGTTGGGGCCCGGTTATTACAATTTTAGCACTCCTCGACCTTGACCTGCGACAATTTGACCTGACCATCCCATGAAGTGATATACGTGTAATCACGACTATTGTAGCGTTCACACTCACCCTCTCTCTATCCATCTCTCTGTTAAATCGACACTCGATCTCAGGTTCCCTTCCCTTGACTCTCGCTTTGAGGGGGGAACACCTCATCCCATACCTGGGGTAACCAACTCCTATTTTTGTCTTACAGTTCATCAAGAAAAACCAACAATATAAAAAGGGGCAAATGTAGACACTAAAATCGTGTCTACACCCTAGGTCATCTTTCACCCATGGCCCCCCTTGGCCCATGTCCTAACCCTTGTCCTAGCCCCCTCCATTTATCAAATAAATATTTTAATTTATTTGGCCCTCTTCCACCTCACCCATGCCACCTTAGATCCCCTCCTTGGATTCCCCCACCTCTCTCCTAGCCTTTATTGCCCAAATCTCCCCTTTATCCTTCCTCTCGCATCCATTTATGCCTTCGTCGACCATTTTCCCATGGCCCCTTGACCCGGCAGCATGCAAGAACAGACAGAGGCTAATTTTAGCCTCTATCCCCATTCTTCGACCGCCGACATCGGTCATTATGTGGCCGACATTAGCGGTTCTGCCAGCATCGGTATCCTTCAAGACCACTCTCTGTAACCATTCTCAGCCCCCCCACGAATAAAACTCTCTTGATGCTTTTGCATTCATATTTTCTTCTCCTCCCCCTCATACAACAACACCAACAGCTACAGGCACCTTGCAGGAATAACTCCAAGCAACAACTCCATTTGCAGGTCCTTCAATAGCTCTGACAATAGGTTTCTCCATTCTCCAACCAGCAAGCAAGAGGTAAGCATAGTGTTGTTTTCCATTTCATTTCTTATCTGCATTTATCTATTTAGCTAACTACTGCCTAGACCTTCCCTATCTATCCTTAAGAGGCTAAAAAGCCTTCTCAGACCCCTGCCTCTCATTCATCCCCCTTTTGTGCTTTTGGTTCTAGCCAGTCACTTTCCTGACAGTCCGCTCTACCCAACCATTTCTGCACAAACCCTTAGACTACTCCTCAAACCCCAAACAGTCCCTTTGAATCCCACACAGACCCTCAGACAAAGCCTCAGTCCATTCTGCAGACCAAGACCAGACCTATAACTCATTCCTGACAATTGCCTCAGTCGACCTCATCTGTTTCCCCTACCAATGTCGGCAGACTAACCGACGTCGGCTACCTTCCCTGACCGACGCCGGTAATACCACTGACACCGGTGACTGTGCAAAAGTAGATTGCTTCTAAATAGGTACGCATTTGTCTTAATTTCTTTCTTTCTATCTTTCATCATTTATAACTTTTTGTTTATGATCAGCATTCTATTTTTAATAGTGGACTGGCATCCTCTAAGAAGCCTTTACGCTTCTAGGACCAAGCCTTTGCTTGGCAGTCCACCCTTTTGTCATCTAACATTTTTTCATGTTTTAGTGTCTTTCCCTTTCAGGTGTCATCCTCCAAAACCAAAGAGGAGTTCTCACAACGTCTAAATTTTGGTGCGCATGTCTACAATCTGGGTACGTATAAACCCTCGTCCTTCTTCTTAGTTTCTCATTTTCTCTTTATTGAATGTGAAAAGCAAATCTAGCGTAGAAACAATGTGTTTCTTTCATTTTTTTTTAATTTTTACACTAACACGATACTAACCATCCTCTCTTGAGTCAAATTCCTAGATCACATAATGGCATACCCAGTGAGATCAAATGCATCCCATGTATGAAGGAGAGCATGAAGAAACTTTAAAATTTTAATTTGAATGCTTAAAACTCTTTCTAAGTGATTTTTGAACTTCATTTGGTCATTTTTTCTTTGTCATGGGTTTACACAGTAACCGTCACTGATTAGTAAACTACCAATGGTCATTTTCAACCATTATTGGTTAGAATTAGTAAAATCTACATTGGTGTTCATAAACATCACCAGTTAGTAAAACCGTCATCGGTTTGTATAAAATTCATCATCATTGGTTAGTATAACTGATGATGGTCACTATTTTTTAACACAAATCTAAGAGCTCTTTTTTCTAAGTTGGTTATTTCATCTTCAAAAGTGCTTCTAATCTAAACATCTTTCTAACATTTTTTTTGTAGGTTTTACTTGAAAAATCATCAAAACATGCTTAAATAGATCCTTTTAAACTTATTTTGGGGTGTTTTAAAATGAATCAAACTTTTCATTTTGGTGCTTAAAGGAAAATCATTTAGGGTGCTATTGCTTAAATCTTGTAATTAGTTTTCAAAGTTACAAATTAAGATCGAGGGGTCAAATGAACACCACCAAATATTTCATTTGGGATTAAAATTGAACACACTTGTCATTTTTGTCTTCAATAATTATTTGATCTAATTTTTTTTGAAAAATACAAGGATGTTGCATGTATGCTATTCCTTTTGTCCCCTTTAGGGAACCCTTGGAATCAAAATAACTTTCCTTATTGCAAAAATCCTAGTCCAAGGATTAGAAGGAATGTCATCTAAATCACTCCCTAAAAACTCATCAAAGTTTGGGTGACCTTGGAAATGACTCTAAAGTCTTTCAATTAGTCTTTTATTTCATGCAAACTTGGCTTACGAGGGGGATTTCATTACCTCCCACAAGTTATTTAGGGAAGCTTTTACCCAAGGTTTCATGTCCCAACATTGACTCCACTTACTCTTTTGGAGTTGCACATGGGACGTATCTATATTTGGACATCACACTACACTGAGTAAACAAAGGATGTAGTGGTTGTAAAAAGGACCATACCTTTTTACAACTAGCCAATACCATGATCACCCAATTTCCTTACTTGTCTTTTGCATCATTTGATGTGAAAGTCATTATGCAATTGATTCCCCTAAAAACTTTTGAAAGATTGATAGTTTAGCCAAACCCACATTGCCATACCCTTGCTAGGATTTAAACGATTATGCTTAGTGTATTTTAGTCATTTTTGCTTGGTATGTTTTGAGACTAAAACTTGTTTGTTTATTCGTTCATAAGCCATGTGAAAATCAATTTGTCTATACGTCTCTCTTTTGTCTAAAGAGGCGTTATGCTAGCCATTTTACACCACACTTGTGCCTTGAATTTTTTTCTAAACTTGTTTGTGTGTGTGCCATTTGAGTTGAGGAGGGTAGTGTTATGCTTCTCGAAACATGTTAAAACCATTTTGCCTTTGAGTCTTTTGAAGCATAACATAGATCACATCATTCAAGCATGATTATGCCATTAGACTACTCAATTTATTTTAAGACTTATTTCACCTTGTATCAAAGACCATTTATTTCAAACAATGTCATGTATACCATTTATACCTTTATCTTGTGTTGTCATGATGTCCAATCTTGTCTAGCTTATTTGGTAAAATCCTAGTTTTCAACATTGAGTTTTCAATTAGCCTTGTCATGTTTGGATTCAAACATTGATTGATTTCTATTTAGGCCTTAATTTGTGGGGTGATACATAGATCTTTATCTTTTGGGTTGCATAAATTTAGTTAATTGATTACCCAAATTTGAAAACTATTGATGGTTTGTTTGTCCAGATGTTATCCTCATCATTGTTTGTGCCTTTATTTGGGAAAACATAGTCTTTCTTCAAAGAAAATTTTGTCTTATGCCTTATGCCAACTGATCATGTTTATGTTTGATTATGTGTGCCAGGTCTATGTCAAAGTTGTTTCCAAACTTATTAAGATTAAATTAAATCACATCAACATTTGTTTCAAGTCTAGATTTTGATTCCATTTGGCTAAAAGTCCTATCATGCTTGTTTGTTTGAGCCTAGATTTTGACTCCACATTTGGACAAAAGACCTAGTAACTCAACTTTTCCCTTTCCTAGTTTAAAGCTTGTTTGGAAAACTTTGACCTAGACCTTTGACATGCTAGTTTTTATTTAGATGCTTGAAATTTTTATGCATATGACATTTGACATTAGACTTTTGATGTTATACTATTTTATGCTAAGTCTTAGCACAAATCATTTTGGAGATACAGCTCCACCCCTTTGACTAAGTTAGACCAAGTTTGAACCATTTGTCCTTTGGACACAATTTTTTAGAGTTTTTAGAACTCTAAGCCTTTTTGTTTCAGATATTTCATCATTTATGTGGATATGTTTAGTTACACTTATGGTGAAGTCATGTAAAATCTAACTTATGATATAATGGCTGCACAAAATCCCACTAGGAACCCCTATAGAGAAATATTTCTAAGGAGTTTTATTATTCTCCCTACAATATTCCATATGGGGAACATAGTCAAAATCCACAAAATCCAAATCGAGACCTTGATTGGCATGAAGAGGCTTGTGAGAAGGAATTTGAAGACCTAACTATAGATAATATTATTTAGGATATAGATCCATACCCTCTTTGAAATAATCAATATTTGGAACATAATCAAGAACTAACTTATGAGCCAAATCACAACTAGGATGATATGGTTTATGAGGAAGACTTGGATGCTTTGGCTTATGCGAGTAATCAAGCTCCACCACATCATACCATTTCTATTTCAAGATCATAATGTCACACAATTCCCATACCAAGACCTCATCATTAGGTTTGTATGAGCAATCAAGTTTGATAATGCCAAACCATTTCTATACCAAGACCTCATCATTTGGCTTATGTAAGCAATCAAGCTCCATAATGCCCCTTCATCATTCCAGGACCTGGTCGTTTGGCTTATGTAAGCAATCAAGTCCCACAATGCCCTATCGTTATAATTTTAGGACTTTTTCCTTTAGCTCATGTGAGCAATCATGCTCCCCAAGCCCCTACCATTATCCAACCACAAGCCATTACTCATCCAAAACCAATCCCATCCAAACCTTAACTAATCTAATCCTTTGAAAACCAAACTATGTTTAAAAATCATATTTTCCAACTCATTGAAAACCAAAGCCAAGACAACCAATCAATCTAAGATGTTTTTGTTGAACTAACCACTTGTGATAAGTCCACCTATGATGAATCACCCATTGATCCTATACCGATTGTCAAGGAGTCTCACTCTGATGAGCTACTATTTACTAAGTCACTTCTTAATGATTATAACTACCTTTTGGAAAATCATTACCTTGACCATGTGCCTATTTTTTAAGAGCCTCCTATTAACAAACCATTCCTTGAGGAGTTGTCTCTTGACCTTTTTCCCATCCTAGAGGAGTACCACTCTGACAAACCAATTTTTGTGGAGCCCATTATGCCATCATAGCCATTACTTATCCAAAACCAAATATTTAATAAGAATTAGATGAAGAATTAGAGGTAGATTCAGGTTCTATTTTTGAACTGAAATCATATTTACCATCATAATCTAAATCAACATCAGTCTCAACATTGGATTTAGAGTCCCTTGAGTTAGAATTAGATTCATAAGAAGAATATGTTCATGGTTATTATAACATTGGTTATGCATGCCTTGCAAATCAATTTGAATACATTTGTGATCCTTCTATAGTTTTTGAGGATGAGTACTTCAAATTCAACATAGGTTATCCTAGTATCTTACATGAGGATTGTGTAGCCTTTCCCCATTTTGTTATCATTCTATAGGCCATTACCATCAACCAAAATAGCCATATCATTGAAATTCCATCTCTCACAAGTCCTAATTGGGATCGATAGAATCAAACTTTGTTGAACTGCATCCATGGTAACATAGCAGTTTAATAAGAGCAAGGAGGCCAAGACCACATTCATATAGCAGAAGATCACTCTCCTAGTGAAACCTTTTTAGAGGTACTAGGGATAATCAAAGTTAGAAATCATCTTCTAGTGAAACTTTTTTAGAAGTGCTAGAAGATAATCAAATTCAAAGTCAACATTCTTTAGTGAACCTTTTTGAAGGTGCTACGAGACAATCAAGACAACTTCATTGGTGAAAACCTCTTTGAGGAACTAATAGCTGAGAATAAAAGTTTTTCACTACTTGATGAAGACAAAATCAAAAATCAAATAAAAATAGATTCCAATCTATAGCTTAATCAAATGGTAACTACTCTCAAGCTTAAATAAAAAAAAATCTAGTGGTCTTATCAAGAGAACAAGTCTTCAGCTCTACCATAACCAAAATTATGTCAAATCTGACATTAACAACATTACGTGTGACTAAATGTCCTAATCTTCATTTATTTCCCCACCATTATACATTCTATTATCATCTGCCATTCCATTTCATAATCAAACCTACCATCCATTATTTCTCCTTGTTTACCATCTATGGTTGCACTTTCCTTTTTAGAAGCTACAATGATACCTATGTTTAAAGGAATCAAATTAATAACCAAGAACACAACAACATTCTCAACATCTAAATCTATAGCTAGTTCTTGATGGAGAAATTATTTAGATGAGGTGTGGGATAGAAATTAACATGATCGAGTATTATATTTATATCATTTATTAATTAGGACATGCATCTCCCCATTAGTAGGAATAATATAATCAAAAACCACACCCATGCCAAAAACATATACCATACCATTTCATTGCAATGCCATTGCTATTGTTACATATCCATTTTCCATTGTCACATATTCTTGTTATTCACCCTATCACCTAGGGGCAAGCCCTCTTAACATTTTATATATCCTATCTAGACCAAAGCCTATTTTTAGTCATCCTACCCAATCCTATTTTGATCTTAGTTCCTTTGTTTCTTCCCATACTTTTTGTAAGAGGATTCCAATAAATTTTCAATAATTAATCCAATCCATGTTTACAATGACAGTCTATGAAAGTAGTGTGACAATTGATCTAACAAGATATCTTTCATTTTCTATCTTGTTTCAAGATTGTTTATGTGAGCCTGATTATAACTGCCTATGGGCAAATCAGTGTTTCACTAGTCTTGCTACTAATTATAACCACCCATGATAAAATTAGTATCATTAACCTATGTTGTTGTATCTTAGTTATAACCACCTATGGGAAAACTAGGGGAAACACTTGTTTATCATGCATTATCGCATCACCTTGCCATTACTATTTTTATTTGACTAGCCATTTGCCAAATTTGAGAACTTGTTGGGACCTAGTTGGTTTTCCCCTATCTTGTGTGTGGATGGAATTACTATGACTTGAGGTCACCTTAATCCCCCTTTCCATACACTCTCACCATTTTTTGAGCAACCTAAGCCAAACACTCTCACCATTCTATGAGCAGGTATCTTGTTATTGTTTAATGAGTTAAGATACCTCAAAATTCCAAAAACATTCATAACATTTTAAAAAATACAAAAATATATTTTTTATCTAAGCCTAGTCAGTTATCCTCGATATGCCCTACTAGGGTAAAGTCATTGTTAGGATGCTTTCTTTTTCTTTTATTTTTAGGATTTCTATTGTTTATTTATTTATTTATTTGTTTGTTTATTTATTAGCTTACCTATTTTTTTGTTTTCAACACTGTTTCCTTGACTTAGTCTTTATGTGTTCATTGGGTGATTCCTTGTGCACATTATTATTGAGTCCATCCATATTCATACATAAACATTATCATCATGGTTTTTATCATTGGTGCTTTGTTTTTGAGTGTTTATTGGATCAGGAGTTAGTCATTATGCATATTTTGGCCAAGTCTTCAAGGTATTTTATCATGAAGCCTACCATCATATGCTACAATAAAAATTAGTTTCAAGGAGGTCTACAATCAATAGAGCCATAGAAGTTTCTCCTTTGCACCTTGGAAAATATTTCCATCCCATCCTTGATCAAATTAACCCATTCACCATTTTAATTGTATCATTCCTAATAAGGATGATCATCTCCTTGTTAGCAGGTTAAACTAAATCATTTTCAATTGATCAATCTCATTCCTCTATTAATCTCTTTCATCACTTTATGCCTGCTCATCATCATAGGCTTCCCAAAGACCATTTGGAGCTTTGTTCTTCAACCATCATCTTATTTTTGGAATATAGGCCATCTCTCATTATTTGAGAAGACATTGCTTTGCCTATGATTTGAAATGCTTTCCTAAATAGGGGCAAACTGTATACACCTAAATCTAGCCACCAATAACCTTCAATCAGGGCTTTGACCAATTTCTACCAAAATACATAATTTTCCCTAAAAATACTAAAATGCATTAAATAATGTGAAAATGATATATTCAAGTGTTGATTTTGGCTTGAGTATCATTAAATAGGGTAATGCAATTTATGGGCTAGCTAACTTGGATCAGATAATTTCGAATCAAAATGCCAATTTTGCACTTGGGTGCTCTAGATTGCTCTATTCTATCAAATTTCTTATATGAGATGTGTGTCTTTGTTATTTTGTGTTGGAAACATCCTAAATGGGAATACAGTTTCAATGCATTTGACATTGAATTCCAATTCTAATCCAGTCAAATTTTGGACCAATAACAAGGCATTCAGATCAATTTGAGTAGTTTATGCACAAAGTGCTTAATCATGCTTAAAATATAATTAAACCAAATTAGAGACTAATTAAGAATTCCATGGAAACTTGTTGAATACTTATTTTTAGAAATGAATATTAAATAGCTACATCATTAGGTGACCTAATTTTTTGGGAAGACATCCCTAGGCAATAAATGCCATAAATATCAAGATTCATGCCTCCCATGCCTCATCAAATCCTTCCATGCCTCTTAATTTCTCCTCTATCCCAAATATTGATGAGCCTATTTATCAATTTTAAATACATAATTAGATTAATTCTTAGCCACACATCTCAATCTTGAGATGGATGGTTCAGGTTGATTCTAGACATTTTCCAAAATCTATAAATAATTAGGCCATGAACATTATTTTTAAGCTATTTAGGTGCAAATTTATAATGCATAAATGATTCCAAAAGATATTAAAATTAGTGTTACCATGCCAAATTGATTCTAATCCAAGCTAAAACCACAAGGTGCCAAGGAGAAGAGGAAATAGATAAGCCTCCTTTGATGAAGACTTCATGAGCACAAGCCGAGCAAGCCACTACAACAAACATTTTGGAGCATCCAAGGAAGGTAAAAGAAGGTTTATTTTGCATTTTAGTTATATGTTTTATTCATGTTTTTTAACTAAGCTCTCCCTAGTGTCTAGGCCTACAGTTATTATGCTAAGTTATTGTGTTTATTTTATTTTATTTTAATTTTAAAAATAACACGATACTAACCATCCTCTCTTGAGTCAAATTCCTAGATCATAGTAACATGTGGATTTGAAGGCCTAATTGCTTTAGGTCTTAACTATGCCTAATGGAGGATTTGGGCTAATGAGGTAATGGCCAAGCTAAGAAGCATGTGTCTCAGAAATGTAATGTGTGAGGAGACCTATCACAATATTAAGACAAGTTTTTAAAGCATCATAACTGACCTATATGTATATGATCATGATTCTTGTATTTAATTAAGGTCTTATATACCTATTTGTATAGACTTGTAAGAGCTAGTGTATGAGTGTGTGAAGCGAGTAGAAGAAGGATTTTCAGAGGGGTGTGAACCCATGGAGACTATCATAATACCTTAATGAAGATGTAAATAAGTTTGACAAGTGGTGTTTCAAGTGGTGAGTTAATTATGTGCTTTTTTCAAGGCTAAATAGGGTCAATTGTCTATTTAAGTAATGTAGAAGAGGAAGAGGCTTGTATGAGATTGAGAGTCAGGTTTGAAGGTGTTATAGCAAGAAAAAGTCACCATCAGGTTTATAATACATCATATCAGTGGTGGACATTAGATCTAAGGTGGTTGAGTGGGTGATTAATCACCTAGGGGGTTGTAGCCTCATTGCTAGTGGAGCTAGCTAAAGGTCTAGTAGGTGGTGGACTAACTTGAGGGGTGGGTAATCCTTGATCAGTTGATGCTGGTCTAAAGTCTCTTATTTGTGATATATTTATAGGACTATTGTCCATTGTTTTTTAAACTTGAGATTGGGTTTTATCCCCTTGGATGGTTTCCCACATAAATTATGTGTTGTGATATGCTTTTCATGTTCATGCTTTGTATGTGATCTCTTTGTCTTGATGCTTGTCCAAGTGCTTATACTCTATAATGATGAATCATGAGTGATGATGAATGAATAATAAGTGAAATAAAAGAAAAATTGGATAATTAATTCACCCCCCTCATAATTCATCTTATACCTTCAAAAATTACTATCAGAGCAAGTCCTTTGGAGGAATCCTAACAGCTCGAAGGAGATCCTAAGTAGCATAATATGGCTAAGCAATTGAAGAAAGAGAATCAAGAGTTGAAGGTTGTGATAAAGGCACTTAAATAAAAGGTGCACATTTAGAAATAAGATGATAAACTTATAAAATATCAATTAAGGGTTGTAAGTGAAATTCTAAGTTCAAGAGAAGAAGAATGTTCCTTGTTAAAATTTAAGATGAAGTCCTTGAAGAATGAGTATGAGCAGGTTGTAAACAAGTTGGACAAGCTGGAAAAAAAGTATGAAAATACTAAGCAAGTCAAGGAGAATGAAAACCTAGAGAAAAATGAAATAAGTTCAATTAGTCAACCAAATACTACAAGGTATGCTAGTTCTTTTCAAAGTCATTATTAAGCTTTCCATCTATTTGGCCATAAGGTAAGGGACTGTAAAAGGAAGTCATCAAGGAATGAATATTTATGGAGGAAGTTTTTGGAAAAGGACCTTAGATATAATCATTCAAAAGGTATTACTACTTTTGTGTGTTTCATATGTCATTATATAGGACATTGCAGGATCATGTAAGATCAAGTTGAAGAAGTCAAGTCTTGACAAAAAGCAAGATATTCCTAAAATTCTCAAAAAGGGTCAAAACTTGGTATGGAGACCTAAGTATGTGAAGTCTAATAAGAATGATTTAGTTAATTTGAAAGGTCATGATGGAATTTTTTCTATGGTGGAAGAGGTTTATATAAGGAGGAGTTTCATGTTTTCCAAGAGTTCTTGTTATTTGCAGTCATAGAATAGAAGAAGGTGGATGAGCCAATAAAGATTATGAGAAGGCCTAGGGAGAGATTTTAGTATAGTGAGATAATGGAGATATATAAATATCCTAAGTTCATGAAATTTTAGAGTCATGAGAGAGAAGGGTGTCTTTATTATGCTTCATGAAGACACTTCTCAGTTGATGGAAGCATGTAAGTTTGTAGAAGTATTCTTTGAAATATCTTTTTATATGTTAGATAATGTTGTGTTCCTATTACAAAGGTCATATAAGGTGTCAAGGGTTTATTTTGTACTTGGGCAGATGATAGGAAGACTTTGGATATCTTGTGTGGTTGCCTAGTTCATTCTTATTCACTTGTCAAATCAAGGTGAGTAGGTAGGTTGATGACATCAACATTCACAAGTGTGAAGGTCTTAGGAGAAGTTTGGAATAAGGATGGCTTCCCCTATGAGAGGAGGTCATGTGGTCAAAATTTTAGGTGTTATATTTTTGTCTGTAAAAATATATGAAGGTTTAAATTTGGCCTCCTAGGAAGATTTGTTTGTTTCCATGGTCATTTTTGAATGAAAATTTGACCATTGGAATTTGAAAATTCAAATTTGTAAAGAAAACCTGTTTATAGATAATGACTTGTAGAAGTCATAGTTGGTGTCAAATAAATATGGGGTGATAATAAATTTTTTATTATACTCCAATATGAATGTGATCCAAGTGGTGGTTTGGTTCAAATGTTCGTATAGGTACAATAAATGTGGATCAAAGTTGATTGTAGTTGACTATGTTTTCTCTTAGTGAACCCAAGAAGGCAGAATGAGATTAGAACTTGTCTAAAGAATTTGAATAGTTTTTATAATCATTTAAAGTATTTTATAACTCTTTTTTACCTACTTTATGCATTAAATAAGGTTTGATAACATGTGTTTTTGTAAGAAAATCTTCATGAAAGGTTACTGTGTGTGAAGAACTTTGTTGTTAGCAGACTTGTGAGTCAAGGTCAGTTGTTTGTTATTCTTGGAGACTCAAGAATATTTTCTTGAGTGTTTGGATATGTTATCAATGTCTTGAAGATCCTATATATTCTCTATTATTTGATTAGTTTGTTACTTGAATGGAAGAACAAGCTTAAGAGGTGTAAATCTATCTTAAGTGTTTAATGTCTACAAACCCTAAGGTGTATGTTCATGACAATAATGACTCAATTTTGATATATGAATCCAATTAAAAATTATGTGTAGATTATGAAATGCTTTCATCAGTTGGTGATATGATTTTAATACATGTTTGAGCCCAGTTTAGTGTCTTTAAACAAGGGTATGCCAAGATTGGTGTAGAGTTCTCTTGAAGGTATATCAAATATTATAAAATCACTCAAGTGATGTCTTGATGATATTAGATGGTCATAAGAGGTATTTTTTTCATACCATATATGCCATGAGGAGTTTAGAATTTTAAAGATGAATAAATTATGAGTTTTCATGAAGATAGAGTTGGATTTGGTAGAGTTGCTTATGTTCCTTGTCATAAAGATGAAGATATCTTGGTGAGAAGTAGAATGAACCAAGGATAATGTATTACATGAATTCATGTTTTTATTTTAATAATTTTCTCAAGAAGGAGTCTAAAGTGCATGTTTTAGAATAGTGTAATGGGTGAGTTTGATCCATGAAACCACTGGCAATCTTTCTAGTATTGTTTTGTCCTTAAGTTGTAAGGATTGTAGATGTTACATTACTTGTTGCAAAAAATCATAAGTATTCTTGGACATTGTAGTGTTTTATATTCATGAATATGAACTTAAGGTCATAAATGGTCAAGAATATTGTTATATTTATCTTGAACAAGTTGTTTAGTAACCTAAGTATGATAATGTCATGAGTTTCTTGTCAAAATGTTATTGGTTCATCTGCAAAGTTTGAGGAACATTGACAAATAGAGATGATTGTTATACTTTTATATGAATATGAATGGTTCTATTAGAGGTAAAATGATTTTAGAATCACTGAGTTCTTGGAAACTTGTTGGTTTGTTCTTGTTTGAAGAATCATAAAGAAGATAGGTTATGATAAAAGGTTTGTTATTGTGAATACCATACTCACATACTTGTATGACTATGTTTTCCATAAAGGGTTTTGGAGAAGTTATAATCCATGTAGGCTTGATGACTATTATGGTTACTTGGAGAGCTCATATATGTTGTTCTAAGAGTGAGTTGACATGTTGTATATTCCCTAATTCAATAAGTTTTGTTAATAATCAATGTCCTGTAGCATCACAAGGTTCTTGTATTCTTGAAGAGGAGTCTATAGAAGTATCCATGAAGTTATCTTGTTGATTTCATGAAAAAAATCTAAGTTTTTTAGATGATATTTTCCTATAACATATCAATATGTAAGTGATTTGAATGAGGAAGTTTGTAGTAGTGCTCTTAAAAGTTATTTTGAGAAGATGTCGTGTTTCCTTGATGTAAGATGACCTCATAAGATCTTGAAGAAATATGTTAGCTATTGAGTTTGCTTTGAAGTGGTTCAGTAGTTTGAGGATGAATTGATCTGAATCATCATAACCAAGTTTCTAAGTTTTTATGTTAAAAATTGAAGATTGATGTTGGCTAAGTTGCTTGTTATTCTGAGGATCATTGGAAGTTATTCTCACTTGAGTGAGATAGTCTTGATTTGGCTAAGAAGATAGAGTGTGAAGAAATTGATCCATTGAATGAAGTGTGATATGAAGTAAGGGGGATATGTGTATGATGCTTCTCATTGGTAGTAATATAAGAGGGAGATTGTTTGCTCTACAAATAAATATGTCTAAGGATCTAGTAAGCAAGAGTGAGTAAGAGATCAGGTTTAGTTTAGAAAGAAAGAATGATCTTAGGGGGATATATGTAATATCTATGGCATGAAGGTATCTTCTCTAGCTAGTATGAATTGAGTTTAAAGAGGTGTTTCATATTAGTCTTGTCAAGGAAGGCATGAATTCTTACTTCTATGGTTCTTTGAAGAATACATACATGATGTTAAGGAGTGCTTGGTGGCTGTTTAATCCACTTTTTAAGTTATGGAAAAGGGGGAGAATGAAAATAGGATGTTTCAATCAATGATAAAGGGGGATATTGTTGGAGGTATTTTTTCATTGATGTCAAGAGTAATAATAACGTGTTGATGTCAAGATGGTCATGAATTTGAGCCTAAAGTTGTGTTAAGTAGGTTTGGATGCATATGAGATAAGGTAAGCATTTTTTAGGACTTATCATGTTATATCTAGAATATTAATGTTTTTTGAGGTCAAGGGAGAGAAGAAAAGTATGTGAACAGTGTGTTAGCATAAGGCTCGGTAGCCTTGTGTAGTGATATAGGCCTAGGAGCCTAGTATGTTAAGATTTTTGAGGCTAGGAAGAACATGGAGGATAGTTTTAGAGAATATAATGACTACATATTACATGTTTATGTTGAGTTGAGATCAATACAATAAGTATCCTAGCACTTTCTATATCCAAGTTTGACTTGCAGTCCTAGACCTAGTGTGCATAGTGACCTAGTGAGGTCCAAATGGATGGTCAAGGTGAGTTTAAAAAATGGAAGAGCTCTTGTAATCATGGAATTAGGTATGAAAATGTTTTTAAAAGTTTTTTACCAAGTTTTAGTTCATGAGGATGAAGATAAATCAAGATAGTTTGTTGGAAGGACACTTATACATGCAATTTGAAGGTTTCTTAGCTCAAGAAGAAAGTTATAATTATCATTGGCATGTGTAAAGTTTGCATGGTGACCTAAGCCTTTTGGATTAGTTTAGGAAGGGTCTAGAGAAGATTCTATAAGCATTTTACATAGAAATAAAGCCCTCTACTTTTTGAATGAATGTTAAGAAGATAAGTAGGTTTTTGAGCTTACAAACCTTTATAGAGACACAATTAGAAAGAAATTGATATAAATGACCTAGAATTGATTGGTTGACCAATTTTTACTATTTAATAATATAGAGTACTCATCCAAGAAACTCTAGGTGGTTTTATTTTTTCATGAAAGTAAGTAGAAGGTTCAGAAAGAAGCTTGTTTCTATAGAAATTGATGTTATAGGCATGATTGAGTAAGTCAATCCATAAGATTCATTGGAGATTGAAGGTCAAGAATTTATCTTGAGGCATATGTATTTGGTTTTTAAATATATTCTCTTTGTGTCAATCATTTTGATGTTCCAAGATGGTTAGTCACTAAATTTGTAAATAATGAACAATATCTAGGCAGAGGAAATATGAGTTTAGGGAAATTTCCATGTGAGTAGGGATGAATAAAATAACTTGGAGTATTTTTTAAATACATATTCCATATGTTACATTGGTTTTAAGGTGGTTATTTTTCTCGAACATAGGTGAATTACTAATTTTAAAATGGCTTATCTAAGTAGTGAATACTATGAGATAGTGGCCTAAGGAATTGGTATGTTAAACCAATGAAAAATGTTTGAACAAAAGAAATATATAATTAATGGTAATATAACGATAATATATAATATATTAATTTGTATTAGATGTTTTGAAAGTGTTATTTCAATTTTTAGAAAATAAAATCTACATGACTATACTGTTAGAAGCTATAGGCAGTCTAAGTGGTCATTTTGAAGGAGTAAGTTTGATGTTGTTTAAAAAATATTGGAGCATATAATGAGTTTCATGAAGTTATATAAGTCCCAAATAATTATTAAAATGTATTATATTTCCTTTATTACATATATAGAGTCAAAATGGTTTGACTATTTTTTTTACCGTATGTGACCAGTCTAGTGGTCTTCTTGGGAGAGATGGTTTAAGGCTTATAGACCTATTTGATGAATATAAATATATTTTATATTATTTATTAGATAATTTATGATATATTAAATCAATTATTTTAGTGGGTTATATAATAAAGTCAATAGTTTTCTTCAATTCTAGAAGACTATGTTTTTTGTGTTTCTAGGCCTATTGGTGAGAAGGCTAGAATTGCTTGGTTCAAGATGTGAGTTTGAGTTTCAATTAATTTGGAAAAATATGAATGATAAAATTGACCTATTAAAGTTTAATTTTAAATTTTTAAATCTTTAATAGAGGCTAAAGGTGTTTCAATGGGTTCAAGGTGTAATGTTTGGATTTGAAGGCCTAATTGCTTTAGGTCTTTACTAGGCCTAATGAAAGATTTAGGCTAATGAGGTAATGGCCAACCTCTGAATAATGTCTCTCACCAATTTAAAATGTGTGGAGACCTATCTCAAGATTAATACAAGTGTGGAAAGCATCATATCTGACCTATATGTGTATGAACATGATTTTTGTATTATGCAAGGTCTTGTAAACCTATGTGTCTAGACTTGTAAGAGATAGTGCATGATGGTGTGAAGCAAATACAAGAATGATTTGAAGAGTGGTGTGAACCCATGGATAATATCATAATACCTTAATTAATATGTGAATAATTTTAACAATTGGTGTTGTAGGTGGTGAGTTAATGGTGTGCTTATTTCAAGGCTAAATAGGCTCAATTATTTATTTGAGTAATGTAGAAGAGGAAGAGGATTGTATGAGATTGAGAGGTAGGTTTGAATGTTTTATAGGAATAAAAGGTCATAATTAGGTGTATAATACATTATAACAGTGGTGGACATCAAATCTGAGGTGGTTGAGTGGGTGCTTAATCACCTAGAGGTTGTAGCCTCCTTGTTAGTGGAGCTAGCTAAAGGTCTAGTAGGTGTTGGACTAAGTTGAGGGGTGGGTGCTATTTGATCAGTTGGTTCTAGTCTAAAGTCTCATGTTTATGATATATTTATAGGACTATATTCCATTGGTATTTAGGCTTGAGAGTGAGTTTTCTCCCCTAGATGGTTTCCAACATAAATGATGTGTTGTGATGTGCTTCTCATGTTCATGCTTTATATGTGATCTCTTTGTCTTGATGCTTATCCAAGTGATTATACTTTGTAATGATGATTAATTAATGATAATTTAAATTAAAAGAATTGGATAATCGATTCACATCCCCCACTCAATCATCTTGTACCTTCAATATTGACATATACTTAACATTATGGTACGTTATATTTCATCTTGACACCTTTTGTCTTTTGGTGTAAAACTATACAATTTCCCTTAGAGTGACCAAAAGGTGGAAATAAGGTATATTAAGACAAAATGATAAATATAAAAACATTATAACATGTAATATTACCTCATTAATGACTCTGGTGAATATTTCAAACATAGGATACCTTATGACAAATTTTAATATGCAAGAGGGTTGACCAAATTTGACCTAGGGTCAAATTTAGTCAACAAAAACTAAAGTAGAAACACAAATCCACTCCAAGGACCTCCATATCATTTTAAGAAATCTTAAGGAAAGATATCCAGTTGGTTTTAAGTAGAAAAAATTCACCCAATGCCACGCCCTTCTAAGTAAGACATCATGACTTCCTTTAATTTTAAACAATTTTAGTTAGTGAAATCTTGGGTTAGAAATAATAAAATTATGGGTGAAACCTTTGTGAGTTATGCCAAGTAGGTTAAACACTTGTAAAGGGAAACCTCTTAGCTAATACAACCTATTAGATACCTATAAATTGAAATAGGTTTATATGATGATTAGTTTAAAATCTAAAATGGTAACTAACTAGTGTATGAGAAGTGAAAACTAGTAAATGACATGTTTTTTGAAACTATGAACAAATATTATAGACAAGACAAACGTGAGGAAGTTTAGTGTGGCTCATCTAGTGGGAAAAATCATCTTATAGGTTACCAAACTTAAAAAATAATTTTTTTATTTTGACAAGACAAGTATTTAAGCTTGGGAAAGTGTTATTAAGGGACAATGAATGTTATTTCATGAGTAATTTGTATAAGTTATACATGCCAAAAATGTATATTTTATATTAAAAAAATCATGTAAGTGGAAAATAAAAATGGAAAGTTGAATGATTTTCTAATACTGAAGAGGAAGATAAATGAAAATATTGAAATTCAAAGAGTCATATCAACTCTATAAGTATTTGACACTTACAAGAGCATAATATTGGTGTTGATGTTATGTTCATACATTGTTATATATTCATTGGTAAACATTAGAATAAATATCTCACATGAACCTATGTATCCTTAGCCATAGTATTATTTTATAACTAATGATATAAACAAGAATTCACAAGTTCATAAATTATGTATTTTTACTATTGTCAAAAAATCTTGCATCCTAGAGGAGGGTGTTCAAGACTCTTCCAAATTTGGGAAACATGGGAATACTTATAGGTATGTGGGTTTGCCCATAGGTAGAATTAGACATCTAGGTTTAATGGATATCTCCCTAAATATACCATGAAATGCTTACTACCTAACTAACTATTTGATTGTGAGAAAAGAGATAGAAGTTTACATGAAATAAACTAATCTAATGGGGTGATACATCAAGATGATTTTCCAAAGACCATAATACTTCTCTCACCAAGAAAAAATACATATAAACTAGCTTCTAAGTCCTAAAAGGTTCTAACATAAGTGTTTCAACATAGAGGTGATATGCATGAGACAACACAACGTAAGAGAACTAGAGGGTATATTGCACACTCTAAGAAAAATTTTACACTTTAAAGGAGTCTAACACATTAGCTACACTCTACATGACCTATTAGAATAATAACTCTTTCATAAACATGAGAGGATAAAGAGAAGAAAGGATAGAATATTATCACTAACTTCACCATACATCACTTTGCACACATAGACAAATTTTCATGAACTCAAAAATAGACTTGAATTTATTATTCAAAGGAAAAATACAATATCATTCCATTAGGGCTTCAACATACATGGTGTGGTATTAGTCTTCAAGAGCTAAAATGGCTACTACTTATATAATTGGAGAGAGAAGAGAAGAGAATGAATTTCAAGAGTCACTAAGACATGTGTCATGCTGATAAAAAGAGTTACACATTTAGGAGAGAGGAATATGTAACAGACCATACAAGGTCTACATGGGCAAATGACCCTCAAAACATGAAACTCCTAAAATGTGGCACATAACTCTTTAATTTCACGCTTAGAAAACTGTCATCATCATTTGACCTTCTTAAAACATC